>LPNX010954958.1:3523-55794 GCA_001517045.1 Pseudotsuga menziesii
CAAGCAATTAACCCAAGTATATGATGAGTCTTCTTTTCCACAAGGGTTAGAACCAAATCCAAAGAGCAAGACCAAAGAGAAAGACCAAAATCCAAGACCAAGTGGGAAGATCCCCACAAAAGCACAAGGCCAAAAAAAAACCCTCAGGAATTCCGCACTTCTTGTCCAAGAGATAAGTGCAAGACTCATGAGTGTGTGTGATAATGAGCCTAGGCGTACATCTATTTATATGAGTGTGTGTAGGAAAATGAACCAATGCGTTGGATATGCGACGACGCTTTCCATTTTAAATAATTGACCAATTAAGTGTATTTTTTTAAATGATTGACCAATTCATGCGCCGTCGCTTAAGCGACGCTTATGAGCCTAGTCGTCGATTAAGCGACGCTTATGACCACAATTTAAAAAAAAAATTAACTTTGTGATTTTTGGTAGGTTTAAAATAAAAAATCCACGCGCCGTCGGAAGTAACCGTCAGATTTTGGATCGAAATGTAGTAGTGACTAGAGATTAAGAATTCAGACTGTATGGTTATATAGATTCAGATTGGGAAAGAATTGTCTCATTGAGAAATAGAACTTCAGGAGGATGTTTCAGTCTGGGTTCATCCATGATCTCATGGCTAAGCAAGAATCAGTCCAGTGTTGCTCTTAGCACTGCAAAAGTGGAATATATTGCAACTTGTTTCGCTAGTTTTGAAACCATATGGCTTCAGAAGTTGTTATCATATCTATTTGATCTGGAGATGGATGATACCATGATTCTATGTGATAACCAAAAATGGAAGAAGATAACATAGAACCTTGTGTTCCATGATAAGATGAAGCACATAAAAATATGGTACTTGTACATTTGTGACATGGTGCAAAAGGGAGCTATATAGCTCCCATATGTGAGCACAGATGAGCAGGTTGCATATGTGTTGACTAACCTCTATCTTGTGTGAAGTTTGAACACTTACGAGACAAGATTGGTTTTGTCTGTAAGGAATTCCCTCGAAAGGGGGAGTAGTATTGATACTATTGAATTCTGATAACAACAAGTAGCTCAGTTGGGATTGATCACCCTTATACTTGATCCCGTAATTCCGAAAGGAAGGATCATCTTAAATGTTGATCTTGATGGACTTAATCTCGTAATCCTGAAAGGAAGGATTGTCCAAGATGTTGATGATGGGATTGATCATCCTTAGACTTGATATTGTAACTATGAAAGGAAGGATCATCTTAAATGTTGATCTTTATGGACTTGATCCTATAATTCTGAAATGAAGGATCATCTTAAATGTTTATGTTGATGGACTTGATCCCGTAATTCCGAAAGGAATGATCATCTTAAATGCTTATCTTTATGGAATTGATCCAGTTATTCCGAAAGGAAGGATCATCCAAGATGTAGATCTTGGGATTAAGCATCCTCAAACTTGATCCCACCATTCCGAAAGGAAAGCTCATATTAAATGTTGATGTGGAAGGATTAATCATCCTTAGACTTGATCCTGTAATTACAAAAGGAAGGATCATCTCAAATGTTGATGTGGAAGGACTAATCATCCTTAGACTTGAGCCCGTAATTTCAAAAGGAAGGATTATCTGAAATGTTGATGTGGAAGGACTAATCATCCTTAGACTTGATCTCATAATTTTGAAAGGAAGGATCGTCTTAAATGTTGATGTGGAAGGACTAATCATCCTTGGACTTGATCCTGTAATTCTGAAAGGAAGGACCATCTTAAATGTTGATTTGGAAGGACTAATCATCCTTAGACTTGATCCTGTAATTCTGAAAGGAAGGATCATCTTAAATGTTGATGTTGAAGGACTAATCATCCTTAGAATTGATCCCATAATTCTGAAATGAAGGATCATCCAAAATGTTAGTAGTGGACTTGATCCCGTAATTATGAAAGGAAGGATCATCCAAAATGTTAGCAGTGGACTCGATACCATAATTCCGAAAGGAAGGATCGTATAGGATGTCAATGGTGGACTTGATCCTGTAATTCTGAAAGGAAGGATTGTCTTTTGTATGTATGTTTTAACTGTGATTAATATTGGTAGCTCCACAAAGACTTGATCCCATAATTCCAAAAGGAAGTATTATCTCAGTACGACATATGTGTTTTCCATGATCACGTAATTCCAAAAGGAAGGATCATGTTGGTTGTTGTTATAACTTCCACAAATGAATTTACTTCATCCTTGAGATGTTGATGATGATGTCACATGTTGTTGTTGTTCTTACATCTTTTTGTTGATGAGCCAATTTTGTGTTGTCGTTGTTGTTGTTTATCCATCTTTATGCCAATGATCCAGCTTTGTGTTGTCGTTGTTGTTGTTATTCCAGCCTTATGCTAATGAGTCATAATCATGTTGTCAATGCTAGTCATGTATCATTTTTTATGCATATGATGATGTTCCATACTGCATATGACGGTGCCCCAGTCCCATGATGCAGATGATGATTTTGTTCCATGATGCATATGATGATGTTCTAGTAGATGATGATGATACTCCAGTGCCATGCTGTAGATGATGCTCCAGTTCCATGTTGCAGATGATGATGCTCCGAGTCCATGTTGTTGATAATATTCCTACATATGATGATGCCCCAGTTCCATACTGTAGATGATGATACTTCAAATATGTACTAAAGAGGTTGATGGTGATACTTCAACTCTTTACTAAAGATGTTGACACTCCAATTTCATGCTAAAGATGATAATGTTGTTCAAAACTTCTGATGATCTATAGATGTACCATACAATGTTCCAAAAGATGATGTTGATGATGCCTCCTCTCTCTCTCTCCTTCCGATGATGTTGTATCGAGCCACACTAGTTGTTGTTGTTGGCACTAGAATACCCTTGTTGTTAAAGGGGAGTGTTGAAATAATGTAACTTCGAAGAATATTCTACTTGTACTTCACATTATTATTATTCCTCCTTCGGGAGATGTCACTGATCTAAAAGGTCATGCAAAATTCATGAGGTAAACCCTCCATTGTAAGTCGGGTTAATAACACCCTGAAAATAATAATATAATTATTATTGTGGGATTTCCTAGGTAGTTCGACCCTGTTAGCTAGATAGATTATCCCAGTTAGGGAAAATGGCAGTTGGGAAGATCAGTATAAATAGGGAGGCTCCCTCCCTCATTTGTACACGCTCATACACACTTGTGTTGCGCAAGAGAGAGAAAGAAGGAGGGACAGAGAAGGAGGAGGGCTAGTGTCTTTGGTGTTTTGGCTCGTATGCTTTTGGTTTGGGCTCTCTATCTATGAGACCTTGTTCTTTGGTCATTGCATATTGGTAATCTATATTGAGTAAGTTTTGTTGGGTTTTTCCCTTTAGGCTAATCCCAGGATAAATTGATGTGTACCTTGTGATTGTGTTTCCTTCAGTGATCCTCTTTATGATGTTATTATGAAGATGTATTAAATGCTAATAAAGTAAGGACTTAAGCTATGGCAGCATAAAAACTTAACAAGGAATCCCCCCTTGTCTCACTATTTTGTCAATGGAGCCTTTACTTAGCCTATTTTAGCTTATTTTACTATGTTTTTTACTATTTCAGGGTAAAATTTCTAAATTGTATAGAATTTACACTAAAAATATTATTATTTTATGTTTTAGGCTCGTAGACTCAAAATTTAATATTTGAGGATGAATTAGTATAAATAGACATCTTCCTCACACTGTAAAAATCATAAGACAAGGGTTCAAATTATGTTTATTGATCTCTCTATCCTACTCTATGAGGTTTCAAAGTGATGCGCACCTCTTGGGATGATCATTCCTTGGATTGAAGGTGAATGTGGATGATTTTCTAGGGTTTATTTGCACATACATGGTTGATGCTAGAATAGTTGGAAGAACTCATGCACAAAAGGTGACCTATTTCTCTTATGTGCTCATATTTTGCTAAATGTTGGTAAGTTTATCTCTATCTTTTGTTGAATGGTGCTATTTGGTGCATTCTACTTGCTTGGATAGGGTTTCTTATCAATATTTTGTCAATTTTGTATTGTGGAAAACGTCCTACTGAAGCTTTTTTCTTTGTATTGGGTCCTTGGATCTCTTATTTTTCCCTAATTAAGCTTTCCCAACAAATCCTAGAGGTTGATGTTAGATGCCCTAATATGAAATCCTAGAGAGACATTTCAATGAGGGACGTTGATCATTGATCCCTCATTCCCTAAGGTATGAGACAATAATCATATCCCTTGCCTATTCGATCCAAAAATACTCTCTTTTACCACATTTATGTACTTTTATTTTATGATTGACAATTTTATGCCTAAAAATCCCTAAAAATAAAAAAAAACCTTAAAAACCCTAAACATTATAAAATTCAAAACTCTAGAAAATATTGAAGATCTTGGAAATATAATCCCAGAGAAAAGTGTGACTAGGTGAATTTTCCCATAAATCCTGAAGGGTGTCGTCAATGGTGTCCTTAACAATGGTAAAAGAACTAAGTCAGATTCATTATTCACTGTGAAAACAAGATTATCTTTCATTTATTGCATACCTTAAATCAACAGGTTTATAACTTCGCCTTGATTTCATGAGTGGGCTGATGTCTCATGTGATATCTAGTAACTATTTAAATTATTGTGTTTTGAATACAATCTTTGACCGATTTGAATATTGGGTTATCATTTGCTACTCAAATCTTTGATCTGGATCTGAAGGCTAAACATAGTAATAATCTCAAGTGGTTGTTAAAGACAATGGTTATTGACATGTAAATCAGATAACAATGCTAAACTAATCTACAATGATATACATTGCAATTAGGAATCTATACTTAAAACTAGAAGTTTACTACAGTATCAGATTTGTATTTGATATATGTGGGGCTTTAACAGGTAGCAAGTTGAAGTAACTCCTTGGAAGATCTAGTTGTCCTTTTTATTCATTGTTTGACTCCACACAAGGAATTGATCTATGTCATAAAGGTTGAAGGTAGGTGTATGTTGATTTTTATTGGCAGGTATCTCAAGAGGAGTCTCCCCTGGGTTGAAGAGTTACCCAAAGTAGTTGAGAGACTGAGATGAGCTGATGTTGGGTTTAGATCTCTCCCATGCTTACCATTCACTAATGTGTTCAACATATTGTGTTATGAATCCAAACTGCTATTTTGAATAAATGGTTCTATCTCCTCTCATGTTTACCACTCGTTGCATTGTGACTCGTGACCTTGGTCAGGATGCTACTTTGAGTGGTAACAAGATGTAAGTTGGCTTTGTTAACAAGAGATTTCTCTTGCATGATTTATGATCATCCACATGAAAAATTATCTTCATATTTATGGAGAAGAGATAAAGAGGTATTTTGGAAACCTCATTAGAGGTGAATATTTTGGTTAAATGTGCATACAAGGTTAGCAGATCCATGGTTGTTCAATACAAAATGGATTTGAACCTAATTATTTTGTTTTCCATGGGATTCAGAATTTGTACTAAGAATTATAACTCAATGTGATGGCATGTTGTGGAATGAAACATCTTAAGAGGACGCAATCTTCCATGGCTAATGTTAGAGGCTAGAGACACCAACCTTACATCTACTCTCTCTATCCAGTATTGCATAGTAACAATTTTCACCTCCAAATATGGTCATTGGAGGAAGTAGTAGGGTCATTAGTCATTTTGCATGTTTCAATAGAACCACTCACGTAACCCAAGTCTAAGAATTATTCTTAGTAGTGTTAATGTGATGGAGAGTGAGGAAATCATGGATAAGTTTAATGTTTGATATTGACTTTAAATGTCAATCTTTCACATGATGAGTGTGACACCAATCCCAAAAGTGATTCTTAAAAACATGCCCCGAAGAGATGCACCAGATAATATACGTAATATGTATTTCCTTTGGCTTAGATTCCAAGATCTTAGGGGTATTTATTCTATTAAATTAGCATAGGACCTTCATCTAGCCTCAACCTATGCATAACAATGTGCCATTCACATGGGATAATCTTTGCGAACAAACCAAAGTCATCCCTAGTTTTGTTGCATTCCCTCATGATATTATACTAAATAATGATATTCATGCTTTTCTTTTTGAATTTGTAGTCAGAAAGGATGGTATGATGAAAAATGGAAAAGAATCACAAAACATCTCAGTATAGGGAACTCCATGCCATGCAAAAGTCCACTCCCCTCCTCTTAAATATAGACAAGAGAAGGATGATCCATTTAGAGGGAAATATTTAATAAAGTTAAGGAGAAAATGGATATAATAATTGTCTTTGTGTCTTAGCAAGGATCCCTTGTCTAACAATGCTTCAACAAAACACAATACTGGTATGTGAATGCTTCAACAAAGCACTGGCTTCCCCAAGCCATAGAGCGAGAACACCATATGAGTGCAATGAAAGGATCCATTGTCTAACAATGCTTCAACAAAACACAATACTGGTCTGTGAATGCTTCAAAAAGCATAAGCTTCCCCAAGCCATAGAACGAGAACACCATATGAGTGCAATGATCCTATGTTGTAAACGTGGAATGGGATTCTCTTTGAACTGTTTTCCATGAGTGCATAGATATGTATTTTCATTGAATAATGTATTTATGTGTTAACTTTGTTCTAATTTTCTAATTTTCTTTTATATAGCATTGCATGGATCATAATGTTGCTCTCCTATCAACTCAAAATACTTATTTTAATTCAAAAAGTTTGCAACTTTTGAGGGTCATTCTTTCTTACGCATTTAAGAGCTAACATAACCAACATATTTTTGATGTTGCACTCATGCAATATAAATTTATTGAAAAAATCCATGTACAAACATGAAATGAGCAAGTTGATCCATGTTTGAAAGATGTGTAAGATGTATTGCCTCCAATAACACACATGATCTTTTACCAATTCAACCAACTTTGAAATCACAAGAGAGATGATCCAATGTACAATCACACCATTGTAGGGGAGCGTACAAATAGTACAGGGAAACCACTTCAAGAAGTCATTACCTTTAATAGGGCCTACATTTAGGGTAGCATAGCTACCAGAAAGTTCCCAAACAAGAGGGCATTCATGCTCTTATAAAAAAATGAGTGAATAATATGCTAGTATCATAGTAAATCCATTTCTTGCATGTTGCAGCGTCAAGATTCATACGAGTAATAGTGGTTCACTACTATAACATTCCGAAGAATAACAATTAGTAGGAAAGGTCATGATAAATAAGGTCTTGTTAGATTTTCATTTATATTGTGTGTGAAAGAGAGAGTGTGCACAATGGAAGCATATTATAATCGGATCTAATTATAACAATTGAACTTATAGTATTGAACTATAGATGAAAATGGAAATGTAGGATGATACATATAAGCAAAGGAACAAACTTATCAATTGATTTTCATTCCTATCTCAATATGCGATTAAATGAGATCAACAAGGGAAAAAATCAAAAGTGGTTTGTTACAAATGTATTGAACTATAGCCTGTTATTTTTATTTAAATACATACTAAAAGTTGTGTTCAATTCAGGGACATCTAGAGGCATCATCTAAATTAAAGTTTTATTTACAATTTATATTTTGCTTGAATAAAATAAATAACTCAAATTGTATAAAAAAATTGTGACAAATTTATGGATAATTTAGAGGAAAAGTATTACAATAGCCTTCAAGAAACATCATTCACCATATGTAGGTTGATACAAAATTTTGATCACACAAAGTATATGCCATATGTGCTCTCCAGGTCTTGCACAATGCTCTCAAATATAAAAAACCCAGTTGGGGTCAAGATATTTAGAAAGCTTCGAGGTATGAAAAATAATTTGGCATGAACTCACATTCAAGAACAATGCAAATGCACTGATCAATTAGGATTTATCTTCCCTTAAATGAATCAAAAGATAATCTAAGCCTTATAATTGAGCTTGAATCTAACCCACTTTAATTGGTAAACCTGCATTATTATATAGGATGAACACTTATTATTCCCTGCAACATGGAATATTGGAATCAATTGGGTTTTGAACTTTGTGCAAAGTTAAACACAATTTTTAATGTTATGATTTTCAAGGGGTTGTCCTAACTCTTAATGCTGCGTCGTCTTATTGTGGATTTTACTTTTCATTTTTCCTATCCTGACAGCTCTGACAAACCACACATGCACGCCCAAAAACACATCAAAATCATTCAGTGCGGTCGATGGATGGTAGTTGATGTGGATGAAGTTCATAATTAAGTACTGCAGTCATCTTAGACTCATCCTACATATATTGTTTTTTACTAATCTTTATCCTAGCCACGACTCTGAGCATTAATTAAGCACTGCAGTCATCTTAGACTCATCCTACATATATTGTTTTTTACTCATCTTTATCCTAGCCACGACTCTGAGCATTACGTTGTTCAACAATGGTTTTCAGCTATGGAGCTTGCTATGGAATCGAGTGCAACGATGACACGTAGTGGTGACTTCCCGACTCTATCTTTGTCACTGCTACTAATTTCTGTCAACCCAACAACGCACTTCCTAATGATAACGATGGATGGTGCAATCCTCCTCTGGAACACTTTGATCTCTCAGATCATGTTTTTCAGCACCTTTCCAAGTACAGGGTCGGTATTGTCCCTGTTCACTACAGAAGCTAAGTCGTTTTCACTGGCTCTCTTAGATTTATCTTGGGTTTGAGTTTCTTGATATGGGTTTTGAATTCTAGTTGGTTTCTTGATTCAAGGTGCAGTTCCAAAGAAAGGGCAGAATTCGGTTCACCATAAATGGACACTCGTACTTCAATATGGTTCTCATCACCATTAACATTGGTGGAGCAGGGGATGTTCAGGTTGTTTCTATTAAGGGCTCCAAGACTGGTTGGAAGCCAATGTCCCAGAATTGGGGTCAAAATTGGCAGAGAAACAATAATATTCGATGGGAAAAGCCTTTCTTTCAAGGTCACCACCAGTGATGGGAAAACCATTACTTCCTACAATGTCGCTCGCAATAACTAGCAATTTGGCCTGTCATTTGTCGGGGAGTAGATGCATTGATTTGGGGGTTTTATTTATTCCCTCATCAATGTTTTGATCGGTGAAGTGTATGTGTTTTTATTTCTAGATTTGGTGAGGTTTTTGTCCTTTGGGGAGTTATTTTCATTATTAACGGTCCTGTGATTGTGTAAGGGATGTTGTGGTGGCTACAATTTGCTTCCCACTCCTGATTCTTCTTCAATTTGTATGAAGAATTCTTTGTTTAACACATTCTAGGTGGCATAGGTGGCCTTTATCCACCCGCCCTTTTCAACTTTTGTGTAAATCTCTCTTTATCATAAGATAATATTTTGATGCCATGAAATCCTGGTCTCTTTGTTCTTTGAATCCTGAATTTTCAATGATATTTTTTTCTTATTTTTTAAATACAAAGGATCTTGAAGAAGCTCTCACAAGTAATGAATGTGAAAACCATTAACATCGTGTTAAGAAATCACTAATCTAAAGGAATTACGCCAAGTGCAACATTATGTATCCATATTTTAAAATGGAAAATGGTGTGATTTGCAGCATTTCATTAACGAAAGATGGGAAATCAAGAGCCACAAACAAATATGGAACATGTTGATGCCTTTGCTTTTCTTGTCAACTCGCGTCCACGACTACAAAAGCCAATGCAATAATTCCTTCTTTGCATTTTAGTGGCCATTAATTAGTACAAAACTCATCTGTCGGTGTGCTGAAACTAGAGAAAAACATATGTCGGTGGCCATTAACTTGCTCCCCTCACTATGACTACCTCGAACGTGAATAAGACAGTGTATTTTGTCAACAAGGAATTATTCCTCTTGCGTAGAAAAAGAAAATCCCCGGCAACGTTATATAAAGGGCACACGACCAGAGTTAATTAGTTCAATCATGCCAGGTTTCGGTCAACGAATTATCAATTTTATCATTAACAGGTCGGCAAGGTCAGGAGAAAGAGGCCCGTCACCTTTTTTATTTTCCCTTTTGTATTTCTTCTATTTCTACGACATGGTTGACATCGCTATTGTATTACGATACATATCTCTATACTAGCAATTACCCCAAGAAGGTGCAATGATACGTCGATAGGTCAATGTCGGAGGGTGAATCAACCATAGTGCACCATGAGTTTGACTTGTTTTTGGTCTCTTTTGTCGTTTTATTGTTTGTTTCTCTTATCCGTCAGAATTTGGGGTGGAATTGGTACAATGTCGTTGCATATATGTGAAGTTGAGGTTTTATCTGAATTCACCTCTATGCTTTTGTTTTTATGCCCTAGAATTTTCTTTTTGTCCTCCTTATGTGCACTAGAATTCAAGGTTTTTCATTATGAAAAAACACTATAATTTAGGGTTTTTCATTATGAAGAGGAACAAGGGAATTTTTACACTTGTATTGACAAAGGGATGGGAGAACTTTGAAACTTATCAAATTTTAATTTCATCTTCTTGCATGAGAGTGAGCAACGCATTTGTGTTCGGGATCGTCATGACATTCAGATTGGTGTACACAGCGTACGACACGATGATTGATCCAAGGAAGGGCAGTTTGGGTGCCATTTCTCTAGTATGCATTGGATTCATTGTGGTCACCAACATATTTTCCAAGGGAGATTTCACTGACGCCTCGATGAACTCAGCGAGATAATTCGGGCCAACACTAGATGAGAGAACCACTTGATATCACTTAAACCGATATGAGATTCATCAAGGGCCTACAATATAAAATTGATTATCATTCACATAGTGGTCATTATAGATATATTTTTGGGGAGGAGATCCACCAAGACCATGGGAATCGAACTATGGACGTTAGGGAATAACTATTTCCCTTACTGCATAATAAATAACAATCCCACATGAAGAAGTAGGGAAGCTGGACTGTGCAGATATCTCGAGGTCATGCATGTCAGTTGAACCAGATTTGACATAAAAGACGTTCACGGTTTGAATCTTGTGGAATTATACTAAGATGGGTTGGTCCTAGATTCTGAATTGGGGCATGATGTCCCACCCCGACTTTCAAATCTCACTCTCCTAGAAAATACTATTGAAGAAAGGGAAACATCCCTTTCCACTAAACGATAGGCACCTCCCCTTTAAGGAATTGGTTAATCAATAGCTCTTCGAAGGTAGGTGGTTTTATGTAAACAACACATAGGATCATTGTTTCACCTGCTTGAAAATTTAGTTGGGATCTCAAACATATGCACCGCTATACATCTATCATAAAGGCATTTAAGGCTAGCACACAATTCCTTTTTCAATGGGATGCATAGTGTCACGGTTTCTTGGTAAGGTGACTATAAAGTGCACTATAACTGATCGAGGGCAAGGTTTTTCTGTATAATCAGGTCCTATGTTTTTTGTTGTTGGGATCAGCGAAAAAAATGTTGAGGATCAATAACAACGTGTTGGGGTCTCAAATTTTCTTGTATTTCTACTATCTATCCCGATCATGGGCTCCGACATGTGGCTGGCGACAAGGCTTGGGACCAAGTGTGAGGAGTTCCTGACTGAGTCAGTTGTAATTGATGACCGAGTTCCAAAAGTTCCCATAAACAAATTAATGATTTTGGAAATGTGTAGCCCATTCTTATTTGCTAGAGAGATGCCGACAAATATGGAATCTAGAATAATGTTTTCAAAAACACCCTCAGATAGAAAAACACATTTGACGTAAACATTAGAATATAAAAATGATTGTATACATTTGAATAGTTAAAGACACTTAAATGAATCAAAACAATTTGAATTCAACCAAATGAATGGTCTTCTTTTCATGTTTCTAAATCCTACCATTTTTTTAGAACTGCTTAGAATAACTGTAAAGTGCACTATAACTGGCCAGGGGTAAGGTTTTTCTATATAATCAGGGCTTGTTTTTGTTATTGTTGGGATCAACGAAAAAAAAGGTTGAATATCAGTAACAACGTGTTAGGGTCTCAATTTTTCTTGTATTTCTGCTATCTATCCCGGTCACGGGTTCCGATATGTGTCTGGAGACAAGGCATGAGACCAAGTGCGAGGAGTTCCTGATTGAGTCAGTTGTAACTAAAGACCTAGTGCCAAAACTTTCCATAAACAAATTAATGATTTTGGAAATGTGTGGTGCATTCTTATTTGTTAGAGGGACGATGACGAATATGGAATCTAGAATAGTGTTTTCAAAAGCACCCTCAAATAGAAAAACACATTTGACGTAAACATTAGAATATATTGTATTCATTTGAATAGTTAAAGACACTTAATGAATCAAAAAAAATTTAAGTCAATCAAATGAATGATCTTCTTTTGAAGTTTCTAAATCCTACATTTTTTTTAGAATTGCTTAGATTTTATATTTATAGAGGTAGTAAATTCTTAAATGTAAGGATATATGAATCAAAATTCTTAAATACAAGGAATTATGAATAAGATTAAAAAGAGAATATATTGATAATTTCCCTTGATGGTGAAAGGAGACTCTATAAAAATATCATGTGGTGAAACTAAAATTAGAAAATAAAAAACTTAAATTGATATGATAATTATAAGATATGTGCGAAGATAAAACTTAACCCATATATAACAAGTAATCAATGGTGTTCTTAAGTTTTAGATTATTAGCTTATTTCTTTGTGAAATATGAGTTTTTAATCAATTAAAACCACTTTACACTTGTATTCCAATATTATTTCACCGTATCACTAGTATCTAATAAAATTATAGATATTATCTTGGTTTTCAAAAAGGTTTCCATAACCCCCAAATGCGGGTGACTCTCTACAGACTGGACCATAGAGAATGACTGACGGGGCATACAGCTGCCCCCTGACGTCATCCCTCTGATGTCAACTCCCCAGATTTTATTGTGTTGGTTGTCCTCCACTTCAATGGGCATGGACATCAAATCCTCCAGGGTATGTGTCTCCTCCGTCGTCACATGGATTTATGCTTTTTTCTGCACACTTATGGCAATCTTCAATGCGCATTTGGAAATGCACTGTCGGGTTATTTTAACAAGCCACCAATCCTTCATACCATTCTCCACCTTCCTGATCATGTTTACACCTATGAATTTTGGTTACCCTGCACTCCAGGATTCTACTCCTAGCTCCCCTACCTCCTCCCTGGTCCCGGATCCCCCCACTCTGCCTGCAGGCTACATCATGTCGTGCAGACAGAGGGCCACTCCTAGATGGGGTCATTTAGGTCGGGGCGCCTCTAGCCAGCAAGCCACCAACTTCAGTTCCCAAGCCAGTTCGGAGGGATATGATCTGAAGATCCCTGGTCCCCTCAGCCTCATGTTGGTTGAGTGGGAAGATGAATTAGCAAGCTCTCTTTCTGCGGCTAACAAGACCATTGAATGTAGGTGTCATTATTAGGTTGTGAAAAATATGTTGGTATGTCTCCTCCATCGCTCAACCACCCTCTAACTTATGCCTTCACCTCCCTCGGACACTCCTATTGCCGCTCCTCACGCTGACCCCCCTGCTGCGCCTATGGACATTTAGCATCCACCACCTCCTCCTTGGCGAAGAATGGCCAGCATGAAGGTCGAAAAAATAGTTATCGCGATGGACTACCAGAAGTATGAGCCCCTCCCTATCAAAAGAAATCCCTCCATCAATGACGACGACTCTAGCAATGAGGATGGGGACCCAGGAAACAATGACGGTCTAGTCATCACAAAGACATCTGACTCCACAGTGCAAAGTCCTCTAGGAACGCAGCTCAGTTTCGGCTTTGGGATACCCATTGAGGAGGAACCTTACACAAAGCCTTAGGCCAAGTTTTTATGAATCATGCATTATCCTTTTTTACAGAGCTTTTGGAGATTGAGATACCCATGTTTATTATCATAATGCTTTCTCAAGTTTCTACTTGTAAACTCTATAAGTTCCACTCTTTTATGATATGTTTTCCCTCTCGCATAGAGGATCTCTTAGATAACAAAGGTCTGAATTCCCTTCAAGGGCAGGCTGGTCTTCTTTTTTTTCTTTTTCCTGCATGCAGAACAAACTCATGGTTTGTACTCTAGACTGTATTATTGTTTTGCTTCAATAGAATAGACCTTGAATTTACAAAAAAAAGCTTTCCATAAAGTGATTATGTGATATCCCAAAGTATCAAATCATTAACCTTATACATATAATTTAGATGCTAAAACCTTTTAATATCATATTTAAAATAATAAATTAATATTTTCACACTAAATTTAATCAATAATTTTTAAATTAAAAACACACACACACACATATATAATTTGTATATATTAAATGGATCAAATAATATATATTTTTGTAAGCATCCACGAAGTTTTGTACTTAAGGAGTGGCTTAACAGTACACCCACTCACCATCTATTATACACCATGTCGGAAAGGATTAAATAATATATTAAATTTGGCATTTCACTATTTTTTTTAATTTTGTACCCATAGGGGATCTGAACACGAAACCTTACATTTACAACTTATCATCTCAAGTACTCATTACCAATTGCTTTAACCCTCATGGGAAAATTTGACATTTCACTATTAATTCAACTATTTGAATACAATATTTCCCTAAGTTTAAGTGCATGATATGAGATAATAATAATAACAAAACAATAAGAATACCACATGATATATAGTCTAGATTAATCGATTATTAATGTGTATGTTTATGTGTAATTAATGATAAAATGTGAGTAGAAAATTGATTAAAAAAAATACTAATAGCACAACTAAAATGTATTTAAAATTAATTTTAAAAATATATAGAAAATAAATTAAGAGAATTTATTGTGGTATAAAATTTGTAAAATAGATTATTGTAAATTGTAAATTGTAAATTGATTTATTATTTTACAAATTCTATACCACAATAAATTTGGACTTTATGAATATTGGCACCAATTTTTTATCTAAATTAAATCAAAATAATAATAATAATAATAACAAACCCCTAAAAAAACAAAAACTTCAGAGGCTAAAACATTTGTTGTAAGATTAACATTTAGTTTCGCACTAAGTTAATAGCAAGCAATGTCCTTGAGCGAGGATGTTATACTTGAGTTGCAAATCACCTAGTAGTTTCATTTCCATTTAGATGAGACAATCATAGTAAGGCATTCATGGAACTTAATATGTTCCCACCACGACCTATTGAACTAGCAATGCAAGTGGTTGCCAAATTGTTAGAGGGAATATAGGCTTAGGTGAACGTCAAAAGGGAAGTTTAAGTGTGGTGCAAGCATGGTCCAATCCAATATCCTTGTGGTAAGATGGGACCCCAAATTCAAATTGGAGCATGATAGTCCTAACATTAATAAACATTTGATTTCCTCTTCCAAACTTAGTGTCAGTAACTTCCAAGAATTTGTTCTCATGATATAGTTTCCAACATGTCGTTGGGAGGTATGCTTATGTTTTCTTCAATAAATTAAACATATAGTTCATGATTCATTCTCCTTGCTGCTTGGTATCTAGAAGAGGCAAGGATTCATTTGTTTTCATATATACCTTTTCCAATTGCAACTTGCTCGAGCTTTTCCATAGAATTTGAATTTCTTGTTATGAATCTCTGCAGAACTATGAATTTGAGGAAAGGAATCATGCAAGAGAGCTTGTTGTTGTGTTTTATGTTTTGGCTTATCTCAAAAGCCATTAAGGCCGAGGCATTGAACATGACGTCCAAAGCTTGTTCATTGAACATAACGGAGGAGATTGAGTATCAACCATGGATGCTTCAACAATGTTTTCTTCCAGACAAATATCACTGCTTCCAAAGCATCAACGATTTAATCAAGATCCTTCACTTTTCATGGATGGATTATAATCATTCTTTCCTCTTTCCCACCAACCACATCGCAGGTATATATTTAAATGAATTATAGAAGCAAGTGGAATCTTAAACTGAGATCGATGTTGCGATGTCCAGGAGCTGCAACTTCAGGTCTAAAAGCTTTGTCTGTGGTCCACTCACTTGTCTCGGTATTGACAATCTAACGAGCTTCGAGAGCAAGGTGGATACGACTGACATGAAGCTGAATTGTAATGGATATCTCCCTGGTGTTTTTCAGTTCCCTAAATGCTTAGGGGCCATGGGGATGGCAATTCATTCTATGAACACAAAACCCGAAGTAAAATCAAATTGCCCAATGGTTGTTTTGATTTATATGGTAGGAGGCATCAATTGTTACGATGGTCTCAACCCCAATGCAGCTTACTGCCTTCTCAACGTACATAATGTAATGACATTAACAACCTTTGACGAACCGAATAGAGGAGATAGATTTATGAAATGGTATCTTTTCGCCATAATTCCTCGAGTGGGACTATTGGTCATTGGATTGAGCATCTTCATGTGTTTAAATCAGTGAAAGTTCTGTCTCTAGAAATCAAAATGGTTGAAATTGATGCAGAGATATGAATTGTTGAGCTCGACCACGGGATTGACATTCTTCATCCTGTCAGAGATCAAAGAATCCATCGGGAATTTTGCGACCTCGAACGTGATTGGAGAAGGAGGTTTCAGCTTTGTGTACCGGGGAATCCTACCAAACGGATCGTCGATTTCCATGAAGAGATTAAAGTTCCTGACGAAGATCAAAGGAGATGCAGATTTCAGCCACGAACTGCATGTCCTCAATGGGATTGAGCACCGAAATATGCTTCATGTCAGAGGCTACTATGTCAAATTCGGAAAACACGACCAAGTTTGTGAGCACCTTCTTGTTTCTGATTTAATGGAAAACGACACTCTAGCTGACTACCTGTTCAATTCCAAAAGAACAAAATGGTTGTCATGGCCCGAGCGATACAAAAATGCGGTGGGAATAGCCAGGGGGCTCACTTATCTGCATGAATTTTCCAAACCTACCATCATTCACAAGGATGTAAAGCACAGGGGATTCACCTTGTTGAGCAATATATTATCACGTTCATTCATAAAGGGGGGTTTTAATTATGAAAAGCGAGTTCAATATATTGTAGGTATTGGGGGGGGATAGGATATGGGGGGTTTATAGGTATTGGTGGGTATAAAATGAGATTTCCAGTAAAACTAGGGAAAATATCATAAAAATAGGTTTTTTTTAATGGGAAATATGTATTGGGAGGGGGGCTCATTAAAAAAAAAATTGTAGGGAATTACAAATATCTAGTGAAATTAGGGGTATTATTTAATATCCCACGAAAAAATGTTCTATGACATGATTTCACTAAGTGAAGACCCCATGATGTAAAGGCTGCAAATGTGTTGCTAGACGACCTTTCAATGATCTGATGGCAGACTTTGGTCTGGCAAAGTTGAAGAAATAAGAAGAGGAGATTAGTCATTACAGCACTAGGACTGTTGGGACACTTAGTTATGCGGCGCCCAAATATGCTCGCTACGGTCATTGACCAAAAAAACTGATGTATTTAGTTTCAGCATCATATTGTTGGAGCTCATAATAGCATGGAGGGCTCTAGATTCGAACTCTATTGTTTTAGAGCATTTTCTTATATCAGATTGAGTGGTTGACATGATGTAGAAGAACCGGACTGAAGAAGTTATCAGCAAGAGGATTTAGAATTCGGGACACAGGAATACAATAGACAAAGTTTTTTTTATTAGCACTGCAATGCACCCAACCGAGAGTTGTGTTGAGGCCCTCTATCTCTAAGGCACCGCTCGCCCTTGAATCTATAGCTTACCCATTGTCTGGTGCAAAATAAATCCCATAAGAACTGGAAGCTTACAACAACACTTAAAACAACAACAAAAGGGACTTTACTTAGTATTTGTCTCCTGGTGGGTGCACAAATGAGAGCCTCAATGATTGGAGTAATTCTTCCGACTGAAGAAACACTGAAAAAGGGGGTTCAGAGGTGGAGCCCCTGAGAATTTGTTTTGGGATGTGTGTTGGCCAATAGTTTTGCGAACCCGTGGTATTGGGTTAACCGTAGTATTTTCCCATGGTATTTTCCCCTATAAAAGATAACATTGTAATATAGCATTGTAAGCAATCTCTGTGATTGTGTGAGAGAGATTATGAGAGCGTGAAGAGGAAGTGCAGCGGTTTTGCTGCAGGTTGTATCCCTTCATTTTTCTAGACTGTAATAAAAGGACTATCAATTTCTTTGTGGACATAGCCCATCGTTTGGGTGAACCACGTTATATATGTGTCTCTCTGTAATGTGTTTAATGTGTTTTGCATCTTGTTTAATGATTTAACTGCATATATGTTATTGCTTTGCTATCCTGTTTTCTAACAATTGGTATCAGAGCCAAAAGGTATATTTGGCTGGTAAACTCACAGGAAATAAGGGTTCCTGGTTCGAGTGGGAGTAATGGCAAAAGAGGGAAAGTTTAGGGTCGAGGAAGAAGAATGGGAGGTTCTTAACAGAAAGGCAATGGGAACAATACAGCTGTGCCTGGCTTCGTCAGTGGCTTTCAATATTTTGAAAGAAAAAACAACAAAGGGCATGATGAGCGCATTCAGTAAGCTCTACGAAAAATCATCGTCTTTTAACAAGGTATTTTTAATGAAGCATTTATTTAATATGAAGATGTCGAAAGGTGGATCTATTGCCGATCATTTAACTGAGCTTAATACACTTACCAGTGAGTTAAGCTCTATAAACGTGAACTTTGATGATGAGGTTAAGGCACTTCTAGTCTTATGCTCATTGCGAGAAAGTTGGAATAGCTTGGTCATGGTTGTAAGTAACTTTTTCCCTAGTTCAAACACTCTTAAGTTTGATGATGTTGTTGGTGGTATTCTTGGTGAGGAAATGCGAAGAAAAAGCACAGGTGAGACATCAGGTAATGCATTGACCATGGAGAGAAGAGGGAGACAAAATGAGAGAGGAAGGAGCCCAGGAAATCGTGGCAAGTCTAAAAAGGGAAGATCCAAGTCTAGATTCGAAAAAATAGAGTGTTGGAACTATGGTAAGAAAGGACATCTAAAGAAAGACTGCAGAGCACCAAAGAAGAAAGGTGAGAGGAGCAAGAGACTAATCAGGAAGCAAATGTAGCAGGTGATGTGTTACACGATGCTTTGATTCTTGCATTAGATAATACTAGTGATTAATGGGCAGTAGATTCAGGGGATTCATGTCATGCTACACCCCATAGGAAATTCTTTCATGATTATGTTCAAGGTGATTTTGGACATGTGTTATTGGGGGATGATGAACCATGTAAAATTGTTGGAAAGGGTAAGGTACGGATTAAGTTAAATAATGAAAGTGAATGGTTGCTAAAAGATGTAAGGTGCATTCCTGCTATGAAAAGAAATTTGATCTCAATAGGGTAGTTGGGATATAGCAGTTATTTGTCTATGTTTGGAGAAACGTGGTGGAATATCACTAAAGGTTCAATGGTAATAGAAAAATGAGATAGGATAGGTACGTTATATTTATGTCCTCATAATATTGATTATTCTATATCTGTAGCTTCCAAAGAAATGGGTGTGGCGTTGTGGCATCATAGGCTTGGCCACATGAGTGAGAAGGGGATACAGATTCTCCACTTAAGGAAACTGCTTCCAGATATGAAGCAGGTGCATTTGGAATTATGTGAGAACTGTGTTTATGGAAAACAGAAGAGAGTTATATTTCTTAGGGTTGGGAAACAAAAGAAGAGTGAAAAGTTATAGCTTGTCCATACAGATGTATGGGGACTAGCTCAGGTACAATATCTTGGTGGCTCTCGTTATTATGTTACTTTTATTGATGATGCAACTATAAAAACCTAGTTTTATTACATTAGACAGAAATATGATGTGTTTGATAATTTTAAGAAGTGGAAAGCTTTGGTTGAGAATGAGACATGAAAAAGGTTGAAATGTCTAAGATCTGATAATGGAGGTGAATACTGCAGCAAGGAGTTTGACAGTTATTGTTCACACAATGGGATTCGTAGAGAGAAGACAGTGCCTGGAACACCTTAAGAAAATGGTGTGTCAGAAAGGATGAACAAAACGATCATGGAGCGTGCAAGGTGTATGAGGTTGCATGCAGGGTTGCCCTTACAGTTTTGGGCTGATGTTGTAAACAATATTGTTTATTTAATAAACAGAGGGCCTTCAAGCACTTTCGATGGTGGGATTCCATAGGAGGCATGGATAGGTAAACAGGTAAAATACTCATTTATGAGAACTTTTGGTTGTGAAGCATTTGTCCATATTGATAAAGATGATAGAACAAAGCTTGAGGCTAAATCCAAGAAATGTACCTTTATTGGATACAGGGTTGATGATTTTGGTTATCGTTTGCAGGCTTATGAAAAAATAAATCATTAGGAGTAGATATGTAGTATTCAATGAAAATGTTATGTACAAAGGTCATTTGTAGAGAAAGAAAGTGGAAAAGGAAAACATAGAGTACACAGTGCTTGATGAAGTCAAAGAAGATGAAGTTCCAAAGGCACTAGAAAATCAAGAACAACAGTAGGTACCTAAAAATCCTGCAACTGTAAGAAAATATACTAGGTTAAGTAGACCCCCTGAATGATTCTCTCCTTCATTGTATTATTCATTGATGACTGATTCTGGTGAACCATAATGTTATGAAGAGGCAATGCAGGTAGAAACTAGAAAGAAGTGGGAGCAAGGCATGAATGAGGAGATGGACTCATTGGTAAGAAGCCATACTTGGGATTTAGTTCAGTTGCCTGCAGGAAAAAGGGCATTGCAGAATAAATGGGTTTATAGGTTGAAGGAAGAAGATGGAGGCAAGAAGCAGTACAAGGATAGACTTGTTGTAAAAAGGTTTGCACAAAAGAAAAGTGTAGAATTTGATGAAATATTTTCTCATGTTGTTAAAATGACTACAATTAGAACTATTTTAAGTCTAGTGGCAGTAGAAGATTTGCATCTTGAACAATTAGATGTAAAAACAACCTTTCTCCATGGAGATTTGGAGGAAGAGATTTATATGCAGCAGCCATAGGGGTATTAGGTCAAAGGGAAGGAGAATTTGGTTTGCAGGTTGAAGAAGAGCTTGTGTGGCCTAGAGCAAGCTCCCAGGTAGTGGTATTTAAAATTTGATAAGTTTATGACAGAACAAGGTTATGATAGATGTCATTATGATCACTGTGTTTATTTCAAGAGGCTAGATAACGGAAGATATATTATCTTGTTATTGTATGTGGATGACATGCTTGTTGCAGAGTCTAACATGCAGGATATAAATGTGCTCAAAAGAAAACTAGCTAAATCATTTGCAATGAAGGATTTGGGTGCTGAAAAGCAAATCCTTGGTATGAGAAGAACAAGAGACAAAATAAAATCTCATATTGACGTTGTCTCAAGGTGAGTACATAGAAAAGGTGTTGCAAAGGTTTATAATGCAGAATGCAAAACTAGTTAGTACACCTTTAGCCAGCCATTTCAAAATAAGTAAGGAGATGTGTCTAGAGACACAGGAAGAGATAGATTACATGTCCATGATTCCCTATTCATCAATGGTTGGAAGCTTGATGCATGCCATGGTGTGCACAAGACTAGATATTGCACATGCAGTGGGAGTTGTGAGCAGGTATATGAATAATCCAATTAAAGAGAATTGGAAAGTAGTACAATGGATTCTCAAATATTTGAGAGGTACCACTTCTCATGCATTATGTTTTGGAGGTTCAGACACTATTCTACATGGATATGTTGATGAAAATATGGATGGTGATAAAGATAGCAAGAGGAGCACCACAAGGTATGTGTTTATTGTGGGTGGAACATCAATAAGTTGGATTTCAAAACTGCAATAGGTTGTTGCACTTTAATTTTCAACAACAGAAGCAGAGTATGTTGCTGCTACAGAGGCTAGTAAGGAGATGATTTGGTTGCAGAGGTTCATGAAGAATTGGGTAAGAAGCAGGAGAATAGTAGGTTGTAAAATGACAGTCAGAGTGCCATTCATCTTTGAAAGAAATCAGCCTTTCATTCAAATACTAAACATATACAGCTCAAGTATCACTTCATAACATCTGTTCTAGATGAAGAACTGTTAAAAATGGAAAACATACATACTTGCCAAAATCTTGTAGACATGTTGACAAAGGGAGTAACCAGAGAGAAACTAAGTTCCTGCTTGGTTTCTGTTGGCCTTCAATCATGAAGGTGAAAATAAGAAATTTTCCAAGTCCAAGGTCCAAAGCATAGTCCAACAAGTGCAGTAGCGATGGAGTTGTTGTGATCAATATCCAAATGAGAGATTGTTGGTTGTGGATCCTGATCTTCCAAATCTAGAGATATTATTCAGCCGTGTTTGTACCTCAGGTGTATTGTACACTCATTCCCCCTACTTTGGGGTTCAGGGGCAGTGCCCCTGAGAAATGTTTTTGGGATGTGTGTTGGCCAACAATTTTGCAGACCCATGGTATTGGGTTAACCGTAGTATTTTTGTTGGAGACATTTACCCACCATGGACACTTATTTTGGTCAATTTGACCTTGTTAAACCACTATCCTAAGTTTTATTGACTTAATCGGCATCAGATGAGCACACTATGACATCAACATGAGCACACCCATGCCTACCTTCAGTCAAGGAGGCCAACTAAGCCTTCTCCTTCATTCGAGGAGGCTGATTGGAGGACTCCAAGGTGATCTGAGTGTCATAAATGCACCTAATTGCTAACTGATTATTACAATCAATTAAGCTAAGTGGTGAAGGTGCCTCCATTCATTATATTGATTATTTTTATTAATATTTATGAAATGGATTCAACTGGGGAGCCTCCAACCACCTCTGATGACCAGTTTGACTTCAGTTAACCTCATTGGGGTTCATTGGAGTTAATGATGCACTACCACTTGTTGGTTGACATGCAATGACATGTGTCTGAGCTACTTTCAGCTAGACTCTGTCATCAACTACACTGTGACTTCAGTTAGGACTCATTTGAGTGAATTAGGACCCAATTGAGTCAATTAGGACTTGATCAGTTGGTTAACTAAGTGTGTTTACTGTGGCTTATAGTTAGTTAAGCTATATCAATTCATTCAATTCAAGTGACCTCCTTGGGAATTCGAATTGTCTTGGCATTCATGCATCTTGCATGATCATTGTATTGTATTACTAATTCTTTATTGATTATACAGAGCTGCTACTTACATTGCAACACCATTATGTCAATTTTATGTTTAATTGTCTGAAATATTTGTGAGACTGTGTTTTTAGTCCCTAGATCACTATGACATATTAATATGGTATCAGAGCTCATGGCGGGACAAAGCTCAGATCTCTCAAAAACAAGGTTTTTGACAGATCTTGCATGAAAAATTGAGCCAAAGCTCAAAATTCCAGCACTGCACCAGAAGCCAAGGCTTACCACTAAAATCCCCAAGTTAACGAATTGTTGGTCAAGCTTGCTTGATCAACTATGTTGGGTGTGATTAAAGCCTAAAATGTGCAAGCTGTTCGACCTTATGGTTCCCCTTTTGTTGTGATTTGCAGGTTTTAACAGGTGAAATCATTCACTCCAGCAGTTTGAAATGGCTTCTTCCGTAGAACTCTTGACTCTATTCAATTTTCATTCATGGAAAGGAGATATGGAGATCCAGCTATGTGCCAGAGGACTCTATCAGGTCACTATGGACATTGAACAAGAGCCTACTTCTATGACAAACAAAGCTAGATTCTTGAACAAGAAATATGAAGCATTCGGATTCTTGTACCTCTCTGTTTCCTGGGATCTTCTTTTCCATCTCTCGGGATTGAAGACTCCAAAGGAAATTTGGGACAAATTGGAAACCCTGTGTGGAAAAAATGATGATTTGAGAGTATACCAGCTTGAAAATGAGTTGATGTCTCTCCAGCCTTCCAATTTCGATACCTTAAATAATTTTTTCACAAAGTTCAAGCACATTGTCTTACTGTTGAAGCAGTGTAAGGTGGAGAAGGAGGATGATCAGCTCATCCTCGCCATACTCTCCAAACTTGGAGCTTATTATTTGGTGTTTGTCTCTACATTATGTGCGGGGAAGCTCACAACCCCTGGATGGAAGATGCCTTCACTCAATGCCTTCATTGAGTCCCTAACAAGTGAACATGATAATCTTGTCTAGATGGGGATCATTAGATCCTCCCATGATCAAGCCCTCCATGTCTCAGGGCCCAAGGATCTAAAGGATAAAGGAAAGCAACAGAAGAACCCAAAAAACAAATTCGAAGCTCCTAAGCCTAAAGTTGAAAACCAACAACATGAAGAGCCTTCTGGCTCGAAGAAGAACAAAAGCAAAAGGCATCATGGAAAGGAAAAATTCAAGTGTTCATACTGTGGGAAGGGCTTCCACCCTGAAAATTCCTATATGAAAAAGAAACTTGATGAAGCTACTTCTCTTCTTGAGAAAAATCACATCAATCTTCCAGAAAGCTTTCAGAGGAGAGATCAGCAAGATCAAGAACCACAGCATGAAAGAGGTCATGCTCGCATGGCAAGCACTTCGAAGTCCAAAGCACTCTTGATAGATTTTGGAGCTCTTAATCACATGATGGCTCAAAGAGACTCTTTCTCATCATTGGAGACCAGAAAATCCATTCCCATCCACATGGGAGATGACTCCACAATCATATCTGATGGACAAGGTGCTGCAGATCTTGAGCATGGTTATTTTTCCAATATTATGTATGTACCATCTCTTGCATCAAACCTCCTAAGTGTTTATCAAATGACACATACGGGAGTGCCCAAGAGAGTCTCCTTTATCCCGGATGATGTAGAGATCATAGAACTTGCATCCAAAAAACTTGTAGCAAAATTCCTTGCAAACCATCATGCAAAAGCCTACGAGTTATCCCATTTTGTGGCGGATGTAAAGCCCACCGCATTGCTGACTCATGGAAATGAAGTTAGTAGATTGTGACATGAGAGGTTTGGCCACCTGAACTTTAAATAGTTGCATCAATTACATAAGAATTCTATGGTTGAAGGCCTCCCAGTCATCAAAGCTACCACCGGAATTTGCAAGGGCTATGTTGTTGGCAAGCACCCTGAGCATAAGTTCGATCAGGGGAAGGAAAGTCGAGCATCATGCATCTTGGGACTGATACATTCTGATATCAGAGGTCCCATTCCTATCACATCCATGAATGTATCAAGGTACGTTCTAACTTTCATTAATGACTTTTCCAGATACACATGGGTCCTTTTTATCAAAAAGAAGTCGGAAGTCTTGGAAAAATTCACTGAATTGAAGGCCTTGATTGAGAATGCATCTGACAAAAAGATCAAGATTTTGAGATATGATAATGGAGGGAAGTTTGTCAATAATGAGTTACTGCATATATGTTCCCAAAGTGGTATTCATATCCATCATTCAGTCCCCTACACTCCCAAGCATAACGGTGTAGCGGAGAGGAAGAATCGGTCTCTCAAGGAGATGACCACTTGTATGATGGAATCAAAGAAGTTGGCTGCAAATTTGTGGGTTGAAGAAATGCATGCTACAGCATATATTCAAAACAAAGTGACACACTCATCTGTGAAGGGAAGACCCCTTTCGAAGCATATTTTGGACACAAGCCGGATGTGTCGAACTTTAGGGTGTTTCGGTGCACAGCATGGGCTCGAATTCTGCTTGATAAAAGGAGGGCTTTGCAACTGCAAAGCACCGAATGTATTTTTATCAGATATCCTGATGAATCCAAAGGCTTCAAGCTACTAGATATCAAAACAAAATAGATCATCATTGAACGGAGTGTCATGTTCGATGAACCTCTTCGGGAGGTAGAACTAGTGAAGGAGAAAACTATTGAATTTCCTTCCTATTCTACTAAATATTTGGATGATGTAATTGGGGGATGATTTGAATCCTCTGATTCTGATATTAGTGAACCAAAAACATCAGATGTTGAATCAGAACCTAAAGTACAAAATCGTCTCCCAACTTGGGCCCGACAGACACTCTCCTCCGCAGGTGATAACATTGGAAATCCAGATGATCCAAGGAGAACCCTAACTGATTTCCAAAGAGCAGGTATTGTGCTCTCTTGTCCTGATTATTTTCTATCTGAATCTTGTTATTTGATGCTAAGTTCAGACCCTAAGTCTTACTACTGTAACGTCCCTGAACCTCCGATCGGGCAAGAGGACGCTACTTTACACCAATCATACGGGCATCTATCCCCATAATCATGAACATACATACACATAATGTTGAGGCCAAGATACTTCAAAACATAAAACATACTATGATGCATAATTGTTCATGTACATAATGGAAGCAAAACAACATTCATTCAAACACAATTCAGCATTCAACATGTCTGTTATACCCTGTTTTTGTTTTCTATTTTCGAACCATTTGTTTGTCTTAAAACTATGATTTTTCTTATTGTTTTAAAGTTTTTTGGTTTCTTTTAAAATATTTTGATTTTAACCTTAGGTTTATAGTTGATTTTACATCTTTTCTTTTTAATTTTTGCTTGATTTAATTAATTTCATGGTTTTTATGGGCTTATCGGATGCATATATTTCTAAAAGGTTCTAAATAAATAGCATAAGACATTACTTAAAGTTATTTACCAAAAAAATAGCACTTAGTTTGGATTTTTGGTTAAAAAATCACAAAATAGGGATTCTTGTAGCGTTGGCCAGAAAAAGTTACACTAGCGCGCTACAAGAAAATCGTTTTTGCCAAAGTAGTCATTTTTCAATCCGATTTTTTTGGGGGTTTCGTCCCTAAGGTGCTAACTACATCAGTTATCACATTTGATACATGTTTTGCCAAGTTTATCATTGAAACAGGTGTCTGGTCATCATGTGAGGGAGATCTGGCAACTGTATACAAATTAATGGCAAATCATGATAGACAATGGAATGAGGCGAGATTGAAGGGAAAAGAGGTTCTTGAATTAAGCATTACGAAGCTGGTGGACGTCGGGGTGGAGACACATTACTAAAAAATCAGAAATTGGCAGTTGAAGGAATAAATTAGGGTTTCGTAGCGTGATAGTTGGAGGTGAGCTGAAGACTTGAAGACACCTGGAGCATTCAATTCGACGTTCAGCTAGTCCAAGAATCAATTTTTAACACCTATAGCAAGCTAGGAGTGAGATGGTATCAAATAAAAGTAAATGCAAGATGGGAGTATTCTGAAAATACTGATTTTGGCACACCTACTCGTATGGTGCAATATGATGTGCCAGATTCAGGTTCAGAAGACAGTGTAGCAGTCTGGCAGATCAATGATGAAGATCATAGTTTTTGCACTCATCCTTTTCAAATCAAATATGCACGGGAGGATGTTTACTTGTCAGTGATGGTTGCCTTCAATTTGGATGTAATAGTACTAGAGAGGCTTTTGACATCTGCAGTCATATTAAAGTTTGAACTGTTATATGCCTCATTCCATGGAGCGTTTTTGGTGGGTCAGAATCCTCTGAGCTTTTCTCCTGCTTCCGTTCATGAAGTCTCCCAAGGCTCTTCTAGGTTTGCACTCCTACTGTCCCCTTCACTTCGATGCATTACATATGGTATTGGTTGATTTAAGTGTACACATTGTTCTTTACAAAGCTCTCATGGTTTCATCTTCAAGTGATGATGATCGATCAGAGCACAGTCTGGGGGGCTCTACCATAATGAGTAATCAGGAAATGAGATATGTGGAATCAGGAGTTGATGCCAAGGATATTGCCCTGTGGAAAGCACTGTGTGCTTCACGAGATATTCTTATCAATGAGATACAGAGCATTGCTAGGGGAAACAATCGAAGAATTGATGGTCTGGAAAATATAGAAGAGATAACAATAAAATCTATTGCAAGAAAACTTGGTAAGAGACCTAAGCCAGAAACCAATTATCTTAGGAATAATGAACTGCTTGTAAAGGAGAAGTCAGGTTCAGAAGAATCAACAAATGTGTCAACAGAAGGCTCTCAGCAAGATACTGGATCATTTGATGGCAATGAAGAGGGTTATTGGCAAATGTTATCTAAGGCAGATATGCCAGAAGCATTAAAGGCATTGGGAAATTAGCTATCATATATTTGGAGCTCATTTTTTAAAATTCCATAGGGAACATAGGATAGAAATATTTGAATATTTGCATTGTCTGTGGGCTGAAGACTGAAGTACTGAGTGGTCAATGTGGTTAGTACATTCAATGGAGCTTCAGCACAATGAGACATCTAATGAAGATTTTGAGAATGGTTCCCACTACATCCATTTTGCTAAAGAATCGCTTACAAGAAACTCAAATAAAGATCCAACATTAGTTGTAGCTTTCTGTGCTGATTTGCATCAGAAGAGCATTGAGCAAATGAAGATAAAACAACTGGTGATTTTAAAGAACTAGGGGAAATATTGGCAGATGAAGTTTCATCCTTTTTAAATATTAAATTCAGTTCAGCTTCAGAAAGTCCAGAAAGTCTCAATGAGAAACCAAAGAAAAAGGATGGCCTCCTCCTATTTGCACAGTAAATTAGTGAAGCAAATGATGACAGGATGTCCACTCTGTCATCTAGCCTTGCATATGAGAATGATATCTCTGATGTGGTTGGCCTGAAAAGTGAGAGTGATGGGTTCAATGAGAACTTCAGGAAAAAATGGTTGCCATCTTCAATCTGCACATCAGAGTCTTATTTGTGAAGGAAATGATTTGATCTTGTCTACACCATCATGTAAACCTTCATTTCAGAATGAAGACATAGAAAGATTGCCTGATTTAATCAACACAGAAAGATCAAATGGCAATCTCAGAGAAAATTATTGCTACCTTCAATATGTGAAGCAAATTTCTAGTAGTGAAGGAGATGCTGCACATTTCCCTTCCCTAGGGAACCCTACATTTGATAGTCTTTTGGAAAATAACCAAAGCATGATAGATTTTTCTAGTATAGATGAGTTCAATCAGAGACTCAAGGTAAGATATTTCTTGCATGCTTTGTAGAAGACTTCTAATGCTTCAAATCAGGACAGACATGATAAAGATTACTGGCATGTAATTCAAAGGCAGTTATCATAATACAAACAACAATAAGCCAGTTTGATGGAAATGATGCAGTAATTGATAAGGAGACTGAGCTTGTTCAGGATGATGCACTAGCAGAGACATTTGTTGCCGAAAATATTGTACCTACAGAAGAAATGTCAGATGAAAAAGAGGATATTGAAATGCAAAGATTATTGAGAATTATGCTCTGTTTTTCCTGTTTTGGGTTATTAAAATTGAATGCAAACCACGAGCTGATGGAGATGAATTTTAGAAAAAAAAAGAGTTTTTTGTTCATAAGACGCCCATTAACAAAAACCTCTCTCAGTTTTGCAGCAGCTATCAAGTTTTGAAATATTCAGTTTAATCTTTATAGCCTAGTTTTCAAGGTTTTAAAAATATTATTATTTTCCTGTTTTAGTGTTCATCTTGTGGGGAATATTATGATTAATTGGAGATGAATTTGTAAAAAACAAGAGATTTTTTTGTCCATAATAGAACCATTCACAAAAACCTCTCTCCGTTTTTACAAAGGTGTCACGGATTGAGAGATATGGAGGCTTCTTTGACACCTAGTTTTCAGAAATTCACCATATTTGCCAGGAATCCGATTTTGCTATTTTTAGTAAATTAGTTGAAAGTTAGTTAATGTAACTGCTGGGTAGTTTCAATTTCAACCTAATGAAAGGAAGATAGAACTACTTCTTTGTAATTATAAAAGAGGGACAAAGGTACAGAAGAGGGGTTCTACTTTTTGGTTGGCTAGAGGAGGTCTCCTGACTTGTTGATAAGCTAAGTATATGACTCTCATGTGTATTTGAGGAACTGATTATGAAATATATGCTCCATTTTACCCTTCAGTCTGTTCTTTGGCTTCATTTCTATCTTTTTTAGCTACTCAATTGGTAATTTCATTGTTGGTTTATAGTTTTTATGCTTATAATGCTTGCCAGTTGTGGATGAACTTCAATGTTATGTTCTGTTGGATACCTGGTTATTATATTATGCATCTCTATTATTCTTTACTTGTGATTTAGTTCCTATTTGGATTATGAATGTATTTCCTTTTGTCACCAAACTTCACAACCACAAAAACCTTTCAAAAACCCTAAAAACCTAGTTTTGTTTAATTGAATATTTGAGATTGTGTTGGCTTGTTTCTTTGCAGTCTGGAAACAATTTTTGGCACAAACAATGTCCATCGTCATAATTCATTAACAGTAAATACAATTGCAAAATTTAGTAATCAAGAATACTTATCTTATGAGAACTTTCCTGCAACCAGCCACGTCGTTGCAACGTTCCACCCAACTATAGGCCTGCGTGCTCCTTATTCTCTCAGCAACGCTGCCACCCCCGAGCCAGGCATGATTCCCTAAGGAATAAGGAACTAACAGGCTTACACATAGCCAAGGATAACAACACCATAAGGGTACATAGTTCAGCCAAGCCAACACAGTTGGGTTTATCAGGCGAACAACAGATTAGCCAAGCCAACAAATTTGGGTTTATCAAGCCATCCAAAAGCTGGGAAAGGATAAATGCTAAGCTGGTGAGCTCCTGAAAGAGCTAGGGACAGCTACACCAAAACTAGCCTGACTTCTAGAACATCCAAGCATACTCAACACAAGGAAACCAGTACTTTCTCTGCAACGCAGTCCCCTAGGCCCTGACCTCCCTTCTAGTGCTATTTAGGGGTTGTGGAGAAGAAATCCAATCCTCTAGCTCTGTTTGTGTGGTTCCCAAACACACCAGGGTTTTCAAGCAAATCAGGCCCTCATCACCACTCCATTACTGTCCGAACACCAACCACAACATGCATGCAACAAAACCATCAATTTCAGCTTTGACAGGGGAAATGAAAACTGAAGCGTTCTTGGCCCTATCGTGGCCAAAACGATTACACAGCAACCTACAGTAGTCCCAATCACAAGGAAAAACCACAGCCAATCAAAATGTGGATGAAGCCACAACCCACACAACGTAGGTACTCACAGCAACCCCAACTGATCAGAGGAGAACAACAATAATAGTTCAGTGATGAAGTAACTAAGCATCACACAGTCTGATAATGGTGAGAAATGAAAATGATCCCCTGCGTGAGAGTGAACATCTCACAGACTAGCAATCGAAGATAAAAGGGGAGAACGAACCCCAAACCAGAAATTGCACCCTTCTTAACTCAACTCTGTGTGAGGAAGACCATCCGAACCCCCCTACGCATGAGAAGGTGAACAGAGAAAATGTCTCCACATGAGAGTGAGAAGAACCGACGAGAGAGAGAGAGTGGCATAGTGGTGCCCATGTGAAGGTGGAGAGATGGCCGGTGGAGTGAGCGTGTGCCAAAGACTGACAGTCCTGCCACCCACCACTTCCCAGGAATAATTGCCTCAACTACTCAGCAGACATTAAAGGTGGTAGTTGGATGGGATAAGGGAAGGTGAGCAAAACAAATAGGGTGGTGACACATGGATTTTCCCCCCATGGGCTCAAGGTTTAACATTCCCCCCCCTCCTTATCCTTAGAAAATCGTGCCCTTTTCAATTTGGTTGTAGTGAACATAGCTGGTTGGAGTTATTAAATTAAAATGCATAGTTACAGGATGCCATAATGTCAATATGTGTCATATGTTCCGATATACCGTCGATGACAATTCCAATCCGAATCATAACATAACCAAATCGATGGTGGGGCCTTTGGCTTTAGCTCCTCACCATTAATCTTTACAATATATGTATCATGTATATTTAATGCATCGGGATCAAAGCCAGGGATGTTGCATTCCCCTCCCCCTTCAATAGCACTGTCCTCAGTGCTTTACAAAATTGAACAAAATGCTACACTGGTATCGCCTCAATGTTCCGTAGAAGTGAACAAAAATGGATGTGCCAATCGCATGGCATCCTCCAGCTCCCACGTAGCCTCTTCAAGTCTGTAGTGCTCCCATTGCACCTTTACCTGCCATATGGCTCGGTTCTGGAGCATTGTGACTTTCCTGTCGAGGATACGCATTGGCTCGATTTGGAACTCTCCCTTAGGTTCCACCTAAATCACATCCCAATTTACCACATGGTTAGGATCATGTACATATTTCTTAAGCAAGGAAGCATTAAAAACATTATGAACTCTAGTACTAGCAGGCAATGCAAGTTTATATGCAATAGGCTCTATTCTTTCAAGCACTTCAAACGGCCCACAATATCTTGGTGACAGCTTGGCACAACTCCCAAGCTTCAAGGAACTCTTCTTTGCCCTCACTCCGAGGTACACATGATCCCCAACACTGAACTCTATGTTCTTCCTATGCTTGTCTTCATAGCTTTTTTGTCTGTCTTGTGCTGCTTTCAGATTCTTCCTGATCTTTACAACCTCTTGCTCCATTTCTTTGAGAAATTTTGGTCCAAGCACAATCTTGTTCACTAGATTATCCCAAGTCACTAGTGTCCTACACCTTCTTCCATACAAAGCTTCGTACAGACTCATCCCCAAGGATGCGTGATGTCCATTGTTATAAGCAAAATATACCAAGTGTAAGTAATCTTCCCACTTGGTTGGTTTGTCCATCACGTATATGCGAAGCATATCTTCCAGTACCTGATTAACTCTCTATGTCTGCCCATCTGTCTGAGGATGGTATGCAGTGCTGAAGTTTAGCTTTGTACCCAAATCTGCAAACAACCTTTTCCAAAAATTGGAAGTGAAATTGGCATCTCTGTCAGACACTATTGCCTTCGGCAATCCATGCAATTTGAAAATATCCTTCATGAAGATCTTTGCAATGTCAACAGTCTTATACGTAGAATTCACTGGTATAAAATGCGCTACCCTTGTCAACTTGTCTACCACAACCATGATGGAATCGTGCTGTCTCCAAGTCATCGGCAATCCTGTAATAAAATCCATGGAAATAACATCCCATTTCCATTCTGAAACTGGCAAAGGCTGCAACAAGCCTATTGGATGTTGATGTTCAACCTTTACCTGTTGAAATTTCATGCACCTTGAAATGTACTCATCCATGTCCTTTTTCATTCCTAGCCAAAAGAACTGCTTTCTAGCTATAGCAATTGTCTTCTGATATCCTGGGTGACCAGAATACGGAGCTTGATGGATTTCATCCGTAACAACTCTCCTTAGATTTTCTACCTTCGGAATATAAATTCTGCCTTTATAAGTAAGAAGTCCATCTTCTTCCAATTTATATCCCTCATACCTCTTCTCAAGACTTTGCTATTGCAATTTGTCTTTTACCTGCTCGTACAGTTCATCTCCAGCAACATGATTAACAACCTACTGCCTCAAATCTGATTGGCAAATACTAAGAGATGCCACATGCATTTCTTGAATCTTCCTGCTGAGCGCATCAGCTACCTTATTTTCTTTTCCCTTTATGTGCTTGATTTCGAAATCAAACTCACATAAAAATTCCAACCATCTTGCTTGCCTAGCATTCAGAGTAGGTTGATCAAACAAATACTTCAATCCATAGTGATATGTTCTGAGTTCAAATCTTCTACCCATTAAGTAATGCCTCCACATCTTGAGAGCATGTACTATGGCTGCAAGCTCGAGATCATGAGTGGCATAGTTCTTCCCATGCTCCTTCAGCTTTCTTGACTCATAACATATCACGTGGTTATCCTGCATAAGGACTCCTCCAAGCCCTTATCCGCATGCATCAGGACATACCACAAAATCTTTCTATGGGTCTGCAACTCTCAAGACTGGTGCACTGGTGAGAAGATCCTTCAACCGCTGGAAGCTTCCTTCACATTTCGAAGTCCATTCGAACTGTATCCCCTTCTTTTGCAAAGAAGTGATGGCATGTGCAACCTTGGAAAACCCTTCAATGAATCTCCTGTAGTATCCTGCAAGTCCCATAAAAGATCTTACATCCGTCACATTTCTTGGAGTAGGCCAACTCATAATGGCTTCAATCTTCTTAGGCTCTACTAATATACCCTCTTCTAAGATAATGTGACCCAAATACTGAATTCTATCTCTATAGAAGTCACACTTGCTCAGTTTTGCATACAGGTGATGCTCCCTGAGCAATTGCAATGTCAATCTCAAATTCTCTTCATGGTCTTCGTCATTCTTAGAATAAACAAGAATGTCATCAAGGAAAACAAGAACAAACTTGTCCAAATACTTGCTGAAGATATTGTTCATAAGGCACATAAATGTAGCTGGTGCATTTGTGAGACCAAATGGTACCACCACAAACTCATAATTCCCATACCTTGTCTTGAAGGTTGTCTTATGAATGTCTTCGTCCTTGATCCTCACCTGATGGTAACTAGACCTCAAGTCAACCTTGGAAAATACCTTTGATCCTCTCATCTGATCAAAGAGGTCATCAATCCTAGGCAAAGGATATTTATTCTTCATGGTAACCATGTTCAACTGTCTGTAATCAATACACAATCGGAGTGTACCATCTTTCTTCTTTACAAACAGAACCGGTGCTCCCCAAGGAGACGCACTCAGCTGGATATACTTCTTTTCCAACAACTCTTGTAGTTGCATCTTCAACTCTAGCATCTCCGATGTACTCATCCTGTAGGGTGTCTTGGACACTGGTGCTGCTCCTGGCACAAGTTCAATTGTGAAATCAATGTCCCTTTTTGGAGGAAGACCTGGAATCTCATCAGGAAATACATGTTTGAATTCCTGTAACACCTGATAGTCTTCCATCATGGGAGTTTCATCTCCTGTTGGTTCTAGAATATGAGCTTCATACAACTGGAAACCCTTCCTACAGAACTTTTTCAATTGTATTGCTGAAACTTTTATTACTGAAATTACCTTTGGAATACCTTTCACCACTACTGGGTTTCCTTCTTCATTTATGCATTCAAAAGTCTTGTTGTAACAGTCAAGCTTCACTCGGTGAGCTTCTAACCAATCCATCCCAATGAGAACATCATAGGAACCAAGCGGTAGAACATTCAGATCCACACAAGTGATCAATCCATTCATAGCTAATGGACATTTCTCTACCACTTCACTGACCTTTATCTTAGTCCTAGTGGCTAGCTAAACTAACCAAGATTTTCTATACTTTACCTTCTTAAAAGCACAAATCTCCACTAATCTAGGAGTGATATAACTGTGAGTAGAACCAGGTTCAATCAAAATAGAAATAGATTGTTCAATAATCTTACCTACTACTTCAACCACAGTTGACTGCTGATCTGCTTGGCGGTCCTCTAGTGCTGCATAAATTCTAGGGACTGCTCTTGCTACCTGACCCACTGTTTCTGCTTCCTGAATGTTATAAGTTGGCCTTTCACTTTCATTCTCTAGTGGACAATATCTTTGCAAGTGAGGTCCTTCACATTTCCAACATTTGAGTGGACCTTTATTTTGTGGTGGATCTTTAGGTTTTCCACCTGTCACTCCAACTGGATTACTCGCAGCTTGGGATGGCTGCTTCTGCTGATTCCTAAATTTAGAAGGTTGAAACCTGTCCTTCTTTGGTCAAACTTCTCATTCTTCTTGTCCTTCCATGCCTTATTGTAATTAGGCTTACCTTTGCTTTGCTCATAGCAATACTTAGTCTTCCTTATGGATTCTTCAAGAGTCCTAGGTTCATAAAACTCAATGCTATCTTTGTAAGACTGAGGAAATCCACTCAAAAACCGCTGGACCTTCACTTTTTCATCTCTAATGTATCGAACATACCTCAAAAATTCCAAGAACTTGTTTGCATATTCATCCATGGTCTGTTGTCCCAACCTTAGCTCATGGAACTCCTTAATCTTGTCATCATAATACCTGTCAGAGCGGTATTTCTGCCTGAAATATTTCTTGAACTATTTCCACTTCAATATCAGTTCACTGATCCTCTTTACTTGCTTGAAGTGTTCCCACCAGATGGATTCTCTTCGATTTAGATTAAATATGGAAACTCTTGCCTTCATGTTTCCTGAATAATCCTGCACTTGAAAGTATTTCTCTATCCCAAGAAGCCAAGCTTCAGCCTCTTGTCCAGTCTTTATCTCACCATCAAATGTAGGAGGTTTAGCTTTCTTAAATTCATCCCGAGAGCGATCCCTATGGTTTCTTCTTCTTTTCCTTTTATGAGAAGATGAACTTGTATCTCCACTAGATTCTTCAGAGTCAGATGAACCACTGGAAGTCCTTCTACTCCTCCTAGTGCTACTCTTACTGCCTTCTGGCCTTGCTGTACCTCGTCTAGAATCTATCTTTCTCTGCAAGTTTGTCAAACTCTGCAACATGGCAGCATTCAAATGATGCTGCTCTTCCTGGACTTTAATCAAGCTTCTCATGATGGCTGCAACATCTGATGGTGTCTCTTGGAATCTCCTTCCATTAAACTCTATGTCATCATTTCCATTATTCCCATGGCATCTCTTGCACGTTCATAGGAATCTCGAGCATCATACCAATCATGGGTTCTCATGACTGAACCATCTCTTGCTTTACCACACTGTTCTACCTAGAATACTGCTCTTGGAGGTGTCTATAATTCTGCAAACATGTTAGTAGCAAACTGTTAGATGCATATCATTAAAAGAAATTAGAATTACTTACCTTCCTCTTCTAGAAATTCATAAAATAACAATTTTGCTAAAACAAAAAATTTTCTCTCTTCTTGTTTAGCCCTGTAATCCACTGAGAGTCTGCTGAAAATTCCCCTAAAAAACGGTTGAAATTTGCTGAGAAAATCTCTTTGAAAAACCCCAAAATTTCTTCCTCCCTATCGGGTCTCATCCCAATTAATGTTCCATCATTTCGACGGTCAGGACCACTAATTTTCTCCTCTACACTTTGGCAATCCGTCCATCTATCTTTCTCCAGTGTATCGGGCCTGTAGTGGTCTAAGATTCTGAATTTCATCGGTGGTGCCAAGGGTTGTCCATCGGTGGTCAAACAGCTAACGTTTTTCGTTGTTTCAGACCTTCAGCCTTCATCGGTGATCAAGTGCACTGTGCATTGGCCAGCTAGTTCTCTAGACTTCTGCAACGGCGGCCAACGAACTTTCTGAGTCTTCCATGGGCCACCGTCCTATCGACGGTTGGAGCACTTAGCACCCGCGGCGTCACATGGTTTAACCACTATGGATCCATTGTGTCATTGGTTTCATACCTTAATATTTTTCGATGATAGCATATCGGAAATCGAAATGCTAATAGTTATGGCATCGGGCGGTTAGTCCCATGGGTAGCCGTAACAGTGGCTCGCCATCTGTAAATATTTTCCGATCGACGGCCTCATCGACTAAAATTTTTCGATCAGCGGTTGGAGCGACTAGCAGCTGCAGTCGGGGCCTCTATCCGTCGAAAGATTAGTCCACTAGACAGCCGCAATGGCGGATGCTCGAACAACTAATTTTTTTCGACGACGTCCCTTGGCGGTCTCATCAACTAACTTCCATCGATCGCTGATGGTTTTCAACACTTAAACAAAATTTCAAAAATTTTCTTCTTTACATCGGCTCTTCCTTCCACTAAGTTTCGCCGATCCACTTCACTAGCTTTCGGCAGCCTCATCCTCTACTTATCGGCAATCCCATCTTCTAGTCATCGGTGATCCCAACAGCTAATATTTTCTGATCGTCGATGATCTCGTGCCTTAGAAAAATTTTCAGGAACTTTCTGCCTTGTCTTCTGCTGCATCGGCTGTCAAAACAACTATCTGTCGGGTGGATAGTGTCTTAGACTGCTGCAACGGTGGGTGCGCAATCAGCTAATTGTTTTCGATGTAGGTCATCGACGATTCCCTCATCTAATCTTCGTCGATTGATGACAGTCAACCCTCGGATGTCCTTTTGACTAAATAGAGTCGACGTTTCGGAGGTCTTCAACTGATCTCCGCCGAAACTGTGATTGCCACATCCTCCATCTTTCACCGACGACAGACGAACACTTAGAGGAGTTTCACAATTTCCCCCGACCGTCGGGTGACCTTCCGACTAGGTGATCCGCTACATCGGAAGAGCTTCACACTTAGTCTTCTGATGAGCCAATGGTTCCCACGCTTAAACAAAAATTTCTTTTTGGAAGTTTAGAGTTTTCTTGATTTTTGCTGGGTAGAAGGCAACCTGCCTCTGCTAACTGATCTTTCATGGCCCATTCAGGCCCATGCTGCAACCTTTGCTCTGATACCATTTTGTAACATCCCCGACCCTCCGACCGGGCAAGAGGACGCTACTTTACACCAATCATACGGGCATCTAGCCCCATAATCATGAACATGCATACACATAATGCTGAGGCCAAGATACGTAAAAGCATAAAACATACTATGATGCATAATTGTTCATGTACATAGCATAAGCAAAAAAACATTCATTCAAATATAATTCAGCATTCAACATGTCCATCATCATAATTTATTAACAGTAAATACGATTGCAAAACGGATTAATCAAGAATACTTATCTTATGAGAACTGTCCTACAACCAGCCATGTCGCTGCAACGTTCCACCCAACCATAGGCCCGCGTGCTCCTTAATATCTCAGCAACACTGCCACCCCCGAGCCGGGCATGATTCCCCAAGGAATAAGGAACTAACAGGCTTACACATAGCCAAGGATAACAACACAACAAGGGTACATAGTTCAGCCAAGCCAACACAGTTGGGTTTATCAGGCGAACAACAGATCAACCAAGCCAACAAAGTCGGGTTTATCAGGCCATCCAGGAGCTGGGAAAGGCTAAATGCTAAGCTGGTGAGCTCCTGAAAGAGCTAGGGACACCTACACCATAACTAGCCTGACTTCTAGAACACCTACACATACCCAACACAAGGAAACCAGTCATCTCTATGCAACGCAGTCCCTCAGGCCCTGACCTCCCTTCCAGTGCTATTCAGGGGTTGTGGAGAAGAAAGCCAGTCATCTAGATCTGTCTATGTGGTTCCCGAAAACACCAAGTTTGTCAAGCAAATCAGGCCCTTGTCACCACTCCATTACCATCTGAAGACCAACCACAGCATGCATGCAGCAAAACCAGCAATTTCAGCTTTAACAGGGGAAACATAAATTGAATCGTTCTTGGCCCTATCATGGCCAAAATGATTACACAGCAACCTACGGTAGTCCCAATCACAAGGAAAAACCACAACCAATCAAAACGTGGATGAATCCACAGCCCACACAACGTAGGTACTCACAATAACCCCAACTGATCAGAGGAGAACAACAACCACGGTTTAGTGATGAAGTAACCAAGCATCACACAGTCTAACAATGGTGAGAAAGGAAAACGATCCCCTGCGTGAGAGTCAACATCTCACAGACTAACAATCGAAGAGAAAAGGGTAGAACAAACCACAAACCAGAAATCGCACCCTTCTTGACTCAGCTCTGCGTGAGGAAGACCATCTGAACCCCCCTGCGCGTGAGAAGGTGAACAGAGAAAACATCTCTACATGAGAGTGAGCAGAACCGACGAGAAAAAGAGTGACATAGTGGTGTTTCCCTTACCCATGTGAAGGTGGAGAGACAGCTGGTGGAGTGAGCGTGTGGCAAAGACTGACAGTCCTGCCACCCACCACTTCCCAACAATAACTGCCTCAAGTACTCAGCAGACATTAAAGGTGGTAGTTGGATGGGACAAGAGAAGGTGAGAAAAACAAACAGGGTGGTGACACATGGCTTTTCCCCCCATGGGCTGAAGGTTTAACATTCCCCCCCCACCCTCCTTATCCTTAGAAAATCATGCCCTTTTCAATTTGGTTGCAGTGATCATAGCTGGCTGGAGTTATTAAATTAAAATGCATATTTACAGGATGCCACAATGTTAATATGTGTCGTATGTCCTGATATACCATCGGTGACAATTCCAATCTGAATCATAACATAACCAAACCGATGGTGGGGCCTTTGGCTTTAGCTCCTCACCATGATTCTTTACAATATATGTATCATGTATATTTAATGCATCGGGGTCAAAACCGGGCATGTTACAACTACCATGCTCGAAAGGATTCGAGATGGCAAGTTGCCATGGATGAAGAGATGAATTCTCTTCAGAAAAACACTACTTGGGAGATAGTTTCCCTTCCTCTGGGGAGGAAATTGGTTCAATGCAAGTGGGTGTTTCGGAATAAGGTTTTTGTTGATGGTAGCACCTACAAATATAAGTCAAGGATGGTAGCAAAAGGTTTCTCCCAGGTCCAAGGTGTGGACTACCATGAGACTTTTGCACCGGTTTCAAAAATGGACTGCATCCGCCTAGTTTTGGCAATTTCAGCATCTAAGTACTGGGAAGTGCATCATATGGATGTTAAGTCTACCTTTCTGCATGGAGATCTTCATGAGGAGATATACATGAAGCAGCCTAATGGCTACATTTCTAATCCATATTTGGTTTGCAAACTAAAGAAGTCACTATACAGATTAAAACAAACCCCAAGAGAGTGGCATTACAAGATGGATGCCTTCCTTCTCTTGCAAAAATTTCAAAGGTGTAAATCAGATCCGACTGTGTATATACAGCAGTCTGATGGTAATTTGATTATTATTGTTTTATATGTTGATGACTTACTGATTACAGGTAGCACAGTTACTTCTATTTCAGTCATCAAAACTGCTCTCCACAATGCATTTGAAATGAGTGATTTGAGGCTCTTGAAGCAATTTCTGGGGCTCAAAATTGAGCAAAATTTTGATGGGATAATGGTCACTCAGTCCAAATACATATCAGAACTGTATAGTCAAGTTTAACATGGATGAATGTAAGGCTGCCACATTCACTTTCCTTTCAAGGATCAGCCTTGAAGAAGGAAAAAGCACACCTCCCATGGATTGCACTATTTATCGACAACTGATAGGTAGCTTTCTCTACTTGACTCATTCTTGGCCTGATATCTGTTATGCCGTGAATGTTGTGTCAAGATACATGCAGCAGCCTCATGATCTTCATTGGAAGGAAGCCAAGAGGATCCTCCAATATATTCAAGGAACCGGGACCTACGACATTCACTGTGCTGCAGACTCTGAGCTAGAGCTGGTTGGTTACACAGATTCCAATTGGGTGGGTGATTATATTGATCTGAAGTCTACTTCTGGATATGTCTTCATGTTTGGTGGTGGCCCCATTTGCTGGTCTAGCAAAAAGCAGGCCGCCATAGAATTGTCTTCAGCAGAGGCCGAGTACCAAGGAGCGGTGAATGCTTGCATCCAAGCTGTTTAATTGCAAGGAATTCTTTCATAGTTTGATCTTGGTAGTACTTTGTCCACTGTCCTCTTTCGTGAAAATCAAAGTGCTATTAAAATATCCACAGATCTAGTTACCAGGTAGAGGACCAAGCATGTAGAGATACACATTCACTATATCAGGGAATTAGTGCATGACATGACCATGATTCTGCAATATTGCCCTATTGATGAGCAAATTGCAGACAACTTCACCAAGAGCTTTTCAAAAAATAAGTTCACTTACCTCCGTTCACTGTTAGGGGTGAGTTCATCAAGGTGATCAGACTACTTTTAGTGTTCAGCTTGAGGGGGGGGTTTCCCATTGGGTTTTCCCTCTTTTCCTCACTTAGATTTATTTTTTAGCATTGTTTGAGTTACATTATTGTACAGGGTGACCTATGGCCTTGTTGTCGGGGCCCTAGCATTTCATGCACTTTATGTTTCTACTTCTCCTGAGTATAGCTTAAGGGCGGGTGTTGGAGACATTTACCCACCATGCACACTTGATTTGGTCAATTTGACCTTGTTAAACCACTATCCTGAGTTTTATTGACTTAATCGACATCAGATGAGCACACTATGACATCGGCATGAGCACACCCATGCCTACCTTCAGTCAAGGAGGCCAACTAAGCCTTCTCCTTCATTCGGGGAGGCTAACTGGAGCACTCTGGGGGTGATCTGAGTGTCATACATGCACCTAATTGCTACTTGATTGTTACAATCATTTAAGCTAAGTGGTGAAGGTGCCTCCATTCATTATATTGATTATTTTTATTAATATTTTTGAACTGGAGTCAACTGGGGCACCTCCAACCACCTCTGATGACCAGTTTGACTTCAGTTAACCTCCTAGGGGTTCATTGGAGTTAATGATGCGCTACCACTTGTTGGTTGGCATGCAGTGACATGTGTCTGAGCTACTTTCAGTTAGACTCAGTCATCCATTGCACTCTGACTTCAGTTAGGACTCAGTTGAGTCAATTAGGACTTGATAAGTTGGTTAACTAAGTGTGTTTAGTGTGGCTTACAGTTACTTAAGCTACAACCATTCATTCAATTCAAATGACCTCCTTGGGAATTTGAATTGTCTTGGCATTCATGCATCTTGCATGATCATTGTATTGTATTACTCATTCTTTATTGATTATACAGAGTTGCTACTTCCATTGCAGCACCATTATGCCAATTTTATGCTTAATAGTCTGAAATCTTTGTGAGACTGTGTTTTTAGTCCCTAGATCACTATGACAAATTAATAATTTTCCAATGGTATTTTCCCCTATAAAAGATAGCATTGTAATACGGTTGTGCATGGTAATATAGCATTGTAAACAATCTTTGTGATTGTGAGAGAGAGACTGTGAGAGCATGAAGAGGAAGTGCAACAGTTTTGCTGCAGGTTGTATCCCTTCATTTTTCTGGACTGTAATAAAAGGACTGACAATTTCTTTGTGGACGTAGCCCATCGTTTGGGTGAACCATGTTATATATGTGTGTCTCTGTAATGTGTTTATTGTGTTTTGCATCTTGTTTAATGATTTAACTGTATATATGTTGTTGCTCTGCGGTCTTGTTTTCTAACAATCCTTAACTGAGAAAATCAACAAAACTTAAAGTTGCTCTCTATATTTCTCACTGTATTCATTTAACCATTCACCATACAGTATTTAGGTATTCCACAACATCCAAAACCCTAATCCGTTATCTTGGATTTGATTACAACTTCAATCCCTTAATAGGGACTAAATGACACATTTGGTCAAAAAAACACAAAAAACAAATACGGGGCATTGCCCCAAACCCTGTCGCTTTGCGGCTAACACCCCTCGTTGGTATCTACTCAATGGAGGGTTCTTTGAACCCTTGGTATGATGTGGTTAGGCAACCCCCTGCCATTCCTAGCATATACAAAAAGAATTTCGTCAACAGAGATCTGACTTTGACGCAACCCACATGTAAAAAATATAGCACATACCCAACATCAGTTATATGGGATATATGTGGGATTTTGCAAGAGAAAGAAGATTTTAGGAAAGAAACATATAAAAAGGAAAAAATGGTAGAATAAGACAAGGAATAAGGAAAGAGTCGATTTTGCATCGTCACTGTCATTAACAAAAAATAAGTTTATATAAAAAAACCATTTACATGTACCTTTTCATAAATGGATCTGCCCTTTGCTTGATATGTAATCATCACCATAGAAAACTTCGAGGACATTATACACATGGAATATAACTTACTTTTTTTAACAAATGCACGTATTCTAAATCTACATGTTCACTCTAAGAGAATACAAAAGATTCAATTACCAAGAAGAAACAACCCAGCAATATAGGTGGGCAAAGCCTTAATACGTATGATATTATTTATTGTTGAAAAACAATGAAATTTATATATACTAGAAATCACCAATTATGTTAAACAGTTAATGATAAAGTTTATATAACTTTCTTATAAGATATAGGTTGCTAAGTCTGCAATCTTTGATCAGTAGCTGCCATATAAACAAATCAATAATGTGTACCACTAATTCTTTCTCCGTGAATAATCTAACAAAATAAACATCGTTTTATCTATGTGATAGAAATCTCACAATTATAACCAAAAGTCAGCCTGGCAATCTGGGCCCTAGATACATCGAGAAATTTCTTCACTACTTTCACAACTTTGCTATTGTAATATGCTTGGCCTACTTGGTTAAAGTTTAACTTCCACGATTTTGGAAACGTATGTGGTATAGGAAAATAGAGAACATTAAAGGGAATTCTTTGAAAACATTGAATTACGTTAAGGCAATTTTACAAACCTTATGCTTCCTCTCTTGTAAATCAAGAAATACTCCATTCCATATTAAGGTGTAGTAGGTTCATATCTTCGGATAAAATAGGCGCGACATCCAGAAATCAAGCGCAGTCCTTGGACACCAATATAATACAATTTAAATATGATGAGTCGCACTTGATATTTCACCTTTCCTTTTAATTTCATTTACGCGGTGATCCTGCAAGAACCCAATAAGGATTAATAATGGTCTCAAAGAAACTCACATTTCGACCCTCAACTTAATGAAAAATAAATAATAACGCGCCAGGTAGGGGTCGAACCTACGACTTTCTGCTTAGGAAACAGACGCTCTATCCACTGAGCTACAGGCGCTGCAATGGGAGTCTCTGCTACTTTATTTATATTTGAATTTTGTACTACTAAATAGAAAATTAGGATTAGTATGATGTTATACTCGTATATTTAGGTTTGAACATGACGGTGGACGTGCCACAGTGGTTATCGGGCATGACTAAATAGAAAATTTACGATTAGTATGATGTTAAATTTGTATATTTAGGACTGAACCTGACGGTGGACGTGCCGGAGTGGTTATCGGGCATGACTAGAAATCATGTGGGCTTTGCCCACGTCTGAATCCTGCCGTCCACGCTAAATATAACTTGACATATGCAAATTTTTGCGACAATTACAACCAGAATCTTTATCTGTAATGCCAAAAAGTGGAGGGTGTAGTATATAGGCAATGGTTATGTTTTACATTCCGAAGGACCTCAAGTTTGAAGGGGCATTCCAAGAATCGAACTCGGACCTCTCGCACCCGAAGCGAGAATTATACCACTAGCCCAAATGCCCACGCATGTATATATATTACTATGGATATCGAGTCCAACTAGTCGTAATACGACTAATAAAGAATTTATTTGCTTATAACATCTCACCACTTTCATGTTGAGAGTGGGATTTGAACCCACGCCCTTTCGGACCAGAACCTTAATCTGGCGCCTTAGACCAACTCGGCCATCTCAACAGATATCTTAATCTTCTTGTAATAATAAATGGATAGTAAGTGATAATGACTCCAGTTTTCTCTCTTTGTCTCCATTATCCGTACGCAGCGTGCTGTTGAACTCCTTTGGTGCATATTGAATAACTCTTATTCGCTACCTTCTGCGGATGGAGACCTCTAATTTCAATTGTTTAATTAATGAATTACACAAACACAGTCAAAGCCTCATCAAGCCAATTGAATTTAGGAACCAACAGTTGAGAATCTAGCTCATAACGATATACAGGTCAAGGATAATAGCAGGAAAATAGATCTAGCTTAAGAGAACAACAAAAACAAGAAGGGAGTGAGTTAAATCAGAGACCATTTGCATTATTGTCTGTTAAATTGGTTTGAAATTGGGGTTAGGAATTGTTGGTAAATAGCCATTTTGGTTACTGAAATTGCAATTTTGATTGCAAAAATAGGTTCAGCATCTTCCATAACCCATGTGCACCTTAAATATGCAATTTCCACAATCTGAAACTGCAATCTTACCAAATTTTGGTCAAAATTTTAACAAAAATGAGTGCAAATACTCTAGAGTTTATACCTCTCTGAAAGAAAAATAGATAAGATAATGGTTCATACACCTTAAGTAAACATATGAATACAAAAAAGTTTTCAAGATTTTATGCAAAAATTTACAATTCTAAATACTCAATGATAATGAATTATAATTTTATTATAGTAAAGTGTTTAAGAAGAAAATACATATATCTCAAATTTAAATTATGAATTTTTTCACTATTTTTATTTTTAAATATTAAAATTACGTTTCTATAAAAACTATATACAACTTTATTGATTAATAGTATAGTTTCATCTTAATTTCAATTCTATTAAGAATTAACAGAATTTTAAATTCATAGTTTAAACCATAACTATAAATTAAATTTAAACCCTAAATTTCTTATTGTTTTAGATGTTTAAGATAATGTTTAAATCAAATTCAAATGATGAATCTCTTCACTACTTCTAAAACTGAAGATAATGTTTTGATAATAACCATGTTTGCAACTCTATTTATTAGTAGCAGAGATTCATGTTCACTTTAAATATATTAAGAATAAAAAGGAATTTTAATCTAGAGTTCTTTTAGAGTTCTTTTAGTTTGATGAATCTTAAACAAATAATAAAAAGTAATGAAAAATCTAGATAAAAATGGTAAAATAGACTCAAAGACTAAAATAAGATGAATATTACAATTCCAACCTTACTAAACATAAACACTCTCAAATCAATACTTTTGAAAATGCCATAAAAATTATCATAAATACTAAAACAAGATGAATTTTACAATTTCAACCTTATAAAACATAAGCTCTCTTAAATCAATAATTTTTAAAATAGCAACACAATTACCATAAATATTAAAACACCTAAAAAAACATTACAAAGAAAAAATATTAACGTAAAACATTTTAAAAACCAAATTAAAATAATTTGCATGCAAAAATATCATGATAATAGTAAAATCTTCAACATTCAATATCAATACTTCCGTAACTATAAACACTCATGCAAGAATATCATGTTTGGTGTAAATTTTTCAACATTTGATATCAAAACTTCATATTTGCTATAGAAATAAAACTTTTGTTAATTTCATTCTTTAATTTTATTATTATATAATGTAAATGTAAATTTTCTCACTTATATGGATGAATAAAGAAGGTTCAAGTTCTCATGTACCAATATTTTAATTTTAATTTTCATGCTTTTTTAATATTAATTTAGAGTTTTTGTTTTAAATTCATGTCTCCTTGTCAAACATGGGAGGAGGGTGGAAACACGGGAGAAGGGTGGGAATCTTACTATAAACTTCAAAAAGATATATGGAATTTCCTACTCAAAATAAAGAGAGAGAGTTAACAATATACAATGTTTTAAGGGATATTAACAATTCCAATTTCATTTCACAAACTTAGATACAAATCAATAATGTCTGAAGTGTCATAAAAAAATTAAAATATATAACAAAACACATTTGTAGAAATAATTCATTGTAATAAAAGGTAATATACACATAATGAGAACAATCAATGTCGGTTTCTATGCATAGCCACTGATGGGTATATTGACCTTGCCATGTGGCCTCTACAATTGAATGTACACACACACCTAAGGCATATCATATTGCTAGGAAACACACAAACCCTACAAACTTCAAGTTGATGTCAGTAATTCAAACACAGTGTAGGATTCCATGATTTCTATATCCACAAAATTCACCTAAAGCCTACAAATGAAATGGCCAATTATAAATGCTTTGTGGCTCATACTACAACTATGAAATTCCATAGTTTACTTACAAAGTCAAATCCCGTTAAAGCACTACTAAGCATAAAAATTTGTTGACATTCACTCAAATCTCATTGAATGAATAATAACAATAACTACATTGATGAGAGTTCAAATATTATACATCACTTGCTAACCACAACTAAATTTAACAATGTTGCAAAATGAGGTAAGAGAATGGAAAATGCCATTTGAAGCAACAAATGCCTAAGCCAATGGGGTGGAAAGAGCATGTTGGGTCCTCTTAGGCTTGGATGGAAGAATAAAAATACCTTATTCATGGGACGTAGGAATTGCCACAAATAACCAAGTGGAAATTTATGCATTGTTTCTGGGAGCACAACTCATCAAATCACATTGCATAAATAATGTGATGATCTTCGTTGACTCACTCTTCGTGATTAAGAAGGTGTAGAAAAAGAGTCTTATGGAAGAGTCCATCCAACAAAGACTATTTGAAAGAATTTCATGTCACCTCAACAACTTGTTAAGAAAGTTAACAACTCCTTTGTTGATCATTAAGCTAATGAAGTAGTGTATCTTGACAAGGGAGTCTTGGTTAAAAATGGGGACCCCATGAAAGGAAGTGGCTCCCCCAAGCTTTTATGGTGACAACCAACATTTAGGATTCAATTATTCCGATGTATACCCCCTTTGAGCTAGGCTGGAGATGTTCCACTTGTATCCATTGAATCAAACCAAGGCATATAGGTCTTATCAAATTTAATTTGTGTGAGGGAGACATAACAATCCCTCATGCCTTAGGCCACCTCTGACTCTTGTGTGTGGATCCCATAGTGTTTTCTTTTATGTCCTTCATAAGTTGGATTAGTTGCATATATGGGATAATGGAAGGGTGTTTCAAGACTTGTGAGGTTCATTTCATCAGTGAGGAGGGAGTTTCAACTAGCCTTTGAAACATATAAGCATCGAAAAAGGATAACGTGTGCCATATTTTGATTGACAAAGGTAAGAAATCACTCCTATCTCTATTTGGTTTCCTAATTCTAAATCTCAGGGATTTACTGTCACACTCTAGTTGTAATACCTCGGTTTTGACCCCATGGTATTGAAATTGTACATGATGTAAATATTGTATGAAAATCATGGAAAGGAGCTCAACGACAAGGACCTGCCATTGATTTGGTGTTTTGTGTATAGGTGATCATGGTTGATGCCTATGGTTATTGTGCTGGTCATGGACAATATATTTTGAATATCATGTAAATGCACAATTTAATAAATACCACAGCTAGCTATGGAATTGCAACATGAAAGAGATGGGGGCATGAATTCACAAGGAATAGGGAGGGGAGTTAGTCAAACCCTCTGAGCCAATAGGGTGTCACTAGATGTCAATGGGGAAACCCACAAACCCTCAACCACCTGTTGTCATCTGCACTCAATCATTTATTTCTTTCAGAAGTTAGTTGAGGCAGTTAATACCTTGGGCAGAGCAGGGCATGGCAGTCTAATTTATGTGACTGACCAGGCCTACAATTTATAGAACCTATATTCTTCCTTATGGGGAAAGTAAACCTAGAAAATGCGTGCCCAGAATGTCATCGTGGTCTTCACCTAAACGTTGTGGTCACTCTGAGGGGATACGCTCACTCATTCACGCTTTGTTGATCCTCGATCCTGCACTCATGTTTGCTCACTATCTCGAGTGGCAGAACTGGTTGTTCTGCAAGTATTTCCATTGCTGATAAATTGGTTGATGTGTTACAGCGATATCCTGAACCATAGAGTGGTAAGAGCCCTTGTTTGTCTTTGTGTTACAGTGTGAATCCTATGTATTGTGTTTCCCTATGAACTGTTGTGATTTGCACCCTGGTTTGGGTCTGAAGTGTATGCAAGAGTGAGGAGTGGAAGAGAAGAAGAATTGGCTTGATAAACCTAGTGCAAAGAGGAACCTCATGAAAAGGTAGGAGTGGCTGGTAAATCTTCACTGCATGCCCTGAAGAGCACTGGAAAGGAAGGCATAGCCCGAGGGACTATGGAGCAGAGAAGGGGATGCTTCCTTGTGTTGGGTGTGTAGGTAATGTGGATGCCAACCCAGATAGACCTTGTAGAGGTGTCCCTAGCTCTTAAATGAGCCATTAGCTTAGTCATTCTACCTTTCCACTGCCTTAGTATCCTCGTAAACCTAATTAGATATTGGATTTCCTGTGTCTTGTTGTTTTTTTGCAATGTGTAATCTTGGTTGGACATCTTGAGAAACCCACTGTGAATGATGGCTTGGTTGAGTGCCTGATAAACCCATCTGTTGGATTGGCTGGTCCTTATTGTGAAAGTTGGATTGACTATGTACAGTCTGATAAACCCAACTATATGTTGGCTCGGATGAGTGCATGATAAACCCAACAATGTTTGGCTTGTAAGCCTATAACCCGATAAAACCAACTAAGTGTTGGCTTATATGGACAATCTGATAAACCCAGATAGGGGTTAGCTTCAATGTTTGTGTTTTGATCTGGCTATGTGTGAGTATGTTGTTCCTAGTTCCTTGTAGAAGTCATTCCCAGCTTAGGGGTGGAAGTTGTGTTGAGAGATTGATGAACATAGCTGGCCTATGGTTGGGTGGAGCATTGAAACCACATAGCTAGTTGTAGGACAACACTATCATCCAATATTATTATTCTTTGTTATTATGTTTATGGATGACTATATTGGTTATGTAGAATTCTTATGAAATGATATGAATTGCTATGTTCATGTTGAATGCTTGTTGATGATTAAGTAGAGGTTACTTGTGTATGTTTCCTTGCATTTTACTCCTATATATGCCTTGTGTTTTTGCAATGCATTTTGCTTAAGTCCTTGGAGGCTGGAAGCTTGTTACAGAGTTAGAATGCTTCTTACTTAGCGTTTCTTCCCCTTGAAATCCGCCTAGGGAAGGCAGAATCCAGAAACCATAAAGAAGCAGTTGAAACAAGGCAGAAGGATGGTTTTCCAATTCCTGGGATCCTCCTACGGAAGGTGGAAAGCAGAAGTGTGGAAGGACGAATAATGGTTGAACCTTTCCGTCGAATGTTAAAGTTCTGATTTCTGAGTTCCAATCAGAAGGAGGAAAGCAGAGGTGCAGAAGGTGGAATAATGATTGAACTTCTCCATCGAATGTTAAAGTTCTGACTTCCGAGTTCTGAGTGGAAGGCGGAATAATGGTTGAAACTTTCCGTCGAATGTTCAAGTTTTGATTTCTAAGTTCTGAGCAGAAGGAGGAAAGAGGAGCGTGGAAGGCGGAATAATGGTTGAAATGTTTTGTCAAATGTTAAAGTTCTGATTCCTGAGTTTCGAGCAGAAGGTGAAAAGCAGAAGCACGGAGGGCGAAGTGCGAGAAGAATAGGTTCAGTGCATAAATGGTGCTTCTGGTTGTAGAAGGGATCTATGAAGGGGCAGAAAGACTTTTATAGTGCTTTCTAAGCCTGATAATGAAGGTGGAAGAGTGTGTTATCATCCATGCCATGTGTTTCATAAGGAGAACAAGGTTTTTTGAAGTAAAATTTTTAATAATTCTGCATTATGGGGTATGGGGATGTCACAAATTGGTACCAAAGCTGCGGGTTGCAGCATTGGGACTGGATGGGCCAGAAAGAGATAAGAATACCCGTTGATACCAACACTATAGTACACTGCAGATTGGTATTAGAGATGTTGGTTGCAATACCAGGACCTAAATGAGCTAAGGTAATTAGTTGCAGAAGAGGAAACTGCAGCAGGACAGGATGCTATTTAGCAGAACCGCTAAATTTAACCAACTCGGCTAAATTCCCTTAGAAGCGCTTGGTAAAGAGTGGACTTGAAATCGATGGTGAACCCAATTGCATAGAGATTTTGTACCCTAAAAAGTTATTTTTATACCTCTCAATCTCTGAGCACAATATCCAATGGGAGCAGGACACGTCATTTGCGCACGTTTCCTATCGCGCACAATAAAAGTTTCTTTGTTCACACTAGTTCTACCAGCAAAATCACTGACAGCTATTGATTTTTTTGAGGATAAACCTCGTCCATTGATCTTAAACCTCCACCGTGGTGATTAGTTTCCATTTTACCACTCAACGCCCTGTCTATCCTTCTCATTCTTTTTATTTGTGAAATGAATCTTGAACATAGATCTAGGTGATACCATGATCTTGACCATTCATACTTGCAGTTGAACAATTGGTAAGTTTTTTTGAATTTTGAGTGTGTTTAACAGTGTGTTTGGTTAACACATTTTTGCAGAGTCATAGTGCATATTGGGAAAGTTTGGTTTGGCATGGCCATGAGAACCTACAACATGAATGATGAATAGAGTCCCTATGACCACGGGGAAGATTCCATGGGTGAAAATGTCTGAGTGGGAAATGTTGAGACAGAGTCTAATGGCAGAAGATTTCAAGAAACCCTGCCAGACATTGCAACCACCATGAGAAGCTTGATTAAGGCTCAGGAAGAGCAGCATCAGTTGAATGCAGCCATGTTGTAGAGTTTGAAAGACATCCAAAGTTGGAAGAGCTCTGGGCGTCGTGCAATACATCCATAAGGAAGCAAAAGCAGTGCTAGAAGAAGAAATAAATCTTCTAGTGGGTCATCTGACTCTAAAGGATCCACTGTGGGTTCAATCTCTATTGTAAAGGAAAGTTTCCTATGGCTAGGGTTTAAGAGGCCATCAACATATTGGGGTTGAAAGAGAGATGCACAATGTTCAGCAAGCATATATAAGCAATATTCATAGATTATAATGGTTCATACCTTAGCCAAACGAAGGTTGATCCAAGCAGCCCTTCAATCCTCTTCTTGCTCCTCTTGCTCCTCTCGCTCCAAGAGACCTGCAAAATGAATTATACCTTCCTCAAACCATTATGACCACACATAATTTAATGATTATCAAAGAAACATGAAATAATAATCTAATTAACATCAAAATCTGATCATAAAAAAATATTCAATCACACATTGAACAATGATTTTGGAAGAAGAAGGACATCGCATCTTTATTAATCTTGAAAACAAGTACAAGTATACCTTCTCTTCAAGTTCAGCACCTCACGAAACCTTGATCTGGTTCTGCTACTTCTCTTCTCCAAGGAACTCA
>LPNX010954958.1:56052-124342 GCA_001517045.1 Pseudotsuga menziesii
GTTTCCTTAAGGAAACTCACGTACACATCAAAAAACTCATTTTTAGGGTATTTCTGGGAATTTTAGACTTTGGTGTCTTCTGGAAAGTTTTAGCTAACATAAATATCTTTCCAACGGTGTAGATATGAGGTCAAACGAAGTTACCAAACTCCAAATATGGTTCATACAAGTTAGGTGTTTTTTTAGTGAATTTCAATGACTTTCATGAAGTGTCATCATAGAAGTGTCGACATGTGAAGAAATCATGGGAAAGTGGTCACAGGAAGAGATGTAACATTTTGAGCTATAACAGATGCCCCCTAATGTATGAGGTTAGAGGGGAAGATGATAGCCGAAATACATTATAAAGGAAACAACTGAGTATGGAGAGAGCAAAGAATCCAAGATCGAACGGCTCGAACAAAGGTACCTGAAAGAGAGATAAATGCCAAACAAAACTAATCTCTGGGACATACAAGTCCATATACAAATCATCGCCATAAAGATACAGGCAGATCCAACATATGTATAACTGATGAAACTATCATGGTCGCTCAATATGCAAAAAGGCGCCATATCAAAGCTAAAGGAGTCATGGACACAAATGAACAAGGTGGATCCATGCTCAACAATTGATCATAGCCACAAAAATACAAGGTGGATCTATGTCTCAGCAAAATGTCATATAAAGTGTGACAAGGTCTTGCGCAACTTGGGCAATAGCAAAATGACAATGCTATTGTCGGTCCAAGGTCTTCAATCCAAACCGCCCAAAAAAAGTATGAATCCTAACCATGCGAATAAAGGAGCCGAAGTCGAACATGGAGGAAATCGTTTGATTACTGGTCAATAATGAGAACCGTTAACAAACGTGAGGGAAACCACCATTAATGAAAATGGTCCCTAAGGTACCTAGTACATTCTAACAAGTGTGAATACAAGGACTTGAAGTCGAACACTTGAAGAATCCATCGAGTAGGAGACATTAAGGTATTCCCAATACCCAATAGCGAGGGAAATTGCCACTGATGACTGCAATCCCCAAGGTACTATCATAAAAATCTAAATACCATTCCCAAAGCAAGATTTGTTGTAGTCGATAGGAAGATATCTGTTGGAAGGAAGGCATTAAGGAATCCTTCATCATCCAACACGAGGTAAATCAAAGACTAATTGGATCTAGAATTGGTACTGAATTTCATGACAAGAAACACTGAAGACATGATGTAATGAACTGATACCAGGGAATGGCCGACACAAAAGGTCAAGGCAACTACATAATGGCTGACAAAGGTTTAATCCTTAAACAATGAGCATGACACAAAAGTGACTTAGGCAACTTTTGACATGAAACGACCAATGACACAAATATGCAATGCAGGAGACATTGACAGATTCCCCATATAATTGGAAAATAAACCAACGGGAGGAGTAAAAAACTCTGAATCAGGTTAAGGTCAAAACATTAGGACCCAACTGTTGATAGACTCAAAACTGGTGCTTTGTTCAAGGAAACAAGACTTGCTGCCATGATGTAAAAAACATGTGAATGAACTTCCCTTCCCCTCTTTCTTGTAAAGGTTTAACGAGTCCAAGAAAGCAAACTCGGGACCATCTTCATTTTTGGCAAGCTCGAAGAAGAGATAGAAGAATGCTTGGTAAAGCACTAATTCGTGGATTTGACAAGCCCGAACTAGTACATGCTCGATGATGTTTTCATAGTTTAGAGCGTCTGAAAACTCCAAAGAAGACTCCAGGGGGGTTCTTTTTCGTACAATTTAATCTCCTGAGGCTGAAAAAGTATAAAAAATACCAAAGAAGAACTCTCTTAGCTTCCAAAGAAGTAAGGCGTACCTTTTTCGTATTTAGTCAGGAAGGTCCGAAAAAGGTTAAATTACCACCTACCCAATGCTCCTTCAAAAGCAGCATATAGCTTGAGTTTTACAAGTGTGAAGGAAGGCAAGATCACTCGGAAAGATCCATTTGATTATGAGAAATGGGGCTTACAACAATAAACTCGATGCTTTGTTCTTTAGGGTTTTAACGAGCATGACAAAGACATAAAGTACACTCGAAATCTTTTTCATGTTTTGGTCCAGAGCATGAAAACAAGAAAACTAAGCTCATACCAGGGGGTTCCTTTTCTATAAGTTTAGTCCCTCGGGTCCAAAAAATTGATAAACCTATGCCTAAGAATACTCTTCTCAATTTTGAAGAAAAGAGAGTGTTCCTTTCTCGTATTATTCCACATGGTCCGAGAAAGTGATAACCTACCACCAATGTGGATGCCCATTCACATATTCTTAACAAGCCTGAATGGACAAGTTTACTCGGCAGTCAAGTCTATTTTGAGGAGTCATACCTGGGCCTAAATAAACTCAATATATTTCTTGTGAATTTTTAATGAGTCCAAAAAATTCAACTCGTGGCCTCCTTACTGTTTTTAATGAGCTCGAAGGAGAGTAGAAAGAATGCTCTAAATGCAAGGAGATGAGTGTCAGGGGCAAGCGAAACTAGTTCCAAGTGTGAGGAACAAACCTATGCATAATGCAAGGAACATGAACAAGATAAAGAAACTCGGGGAAATTCTCCTCGAGGTAAAGGGTGTCAAGTTGCAAAGGAAAAATGATACAAGGCTTAGCAATGATGAGAACAAAGATGAGGGCTTATACAACGAGCTAAAAGCGTGGAATCCGGCATCAGGCTCATAAGAGCAAGTAGGGCACATGAAAATGCAGTTACAACTTGAAAAACAAGACAATGCCAATAAACAGTTGTGAATCCAACTAAGAATCCTATCTCCAAGAAACAACAACATCAGGATCATATTCAAAAGAAAAGTTGTGATGCAGGTTACTTTGGCAGAAACACATGCGACTTTGCTATCTTCTACAAAAGGTAAAGTCAAGGCAGAATCGACTAAAGAAGATTCTATAGCACCAAGGCTCGAGGGTTTATAATCAGTAAGATTAACCTCAGAAGGAGAGCAAAAAACAACAAGGGAGATAGAGTCTGCAGGAACAAAATCAGTATCACAAGAGTTGAAAAATTCATAAGAAATATCAAACTCATCATGATCATTGACTTGTTGACTTGTTGTTCAAAGTAAGAGTCAAAAGACTCAACAAGACCAACATAAGAAGAAAGGTCAGGCTTACTAGGCAAATCAGGGTTAGACTTAGTCACAACTAAACCAACATCCAAAAGAAGGTCAGACTGTATCAAAGACTCTAGGAAGACTTCATTTGAAGGAAGAAGATCATCCAAGATAGGACACATGTCTAAACTTTCAAATGGATCGACAGAATGGAGAGCAAGCTCCATGGTTTGTATAGGATGACTCACCTGGTCAACTGTTGGGACCAAGTCCCGGGAAGGTAAGCATGAAGACAGAGGCTACTTCTCAGTAGCAATTGAACGCAAAGGACATGAGGCCACATATATCACCTGTGGCGGGGTAGTGTCTATAGAAACAATGGGAATCAATAAAGGAAAAACCTGGTCTCTAGTTGGGTCATGAGACAGATCAAGAAAATACAATTGATCGATAGTGACAATTTCTTCGCCATGATTAAAGTACATCACATGAAAGAATGTTGACTCCACGACTTGCATGGTATAGACATAATCACATCCAAGGAGTATATTGAAGTCCATGGGGTCTTCTATCACCATGAAGTCAACTAAGATGGTCTTCCCACCCAATGTAACAGGTGTTTGAACAAGAATTCCCAAGGCTATACAAGTTCTTCTATCAAATGCCAGTAACTGTTAGCAGTCGACACAAGGCTGGGAGATCCCATTCATCGCCAAGCCCGAGCAGAAAAGATACTAATTGAGGCTCCTTCATCAACAATACAACAAGCAATCATGTAAGGTTCAACTTTGACCTTTATCTAGAAAGGTGCATCAGAAGGAAGGCGCGGCTCAACTAGGCTATCCCAATCAAAGGAAGTGATCCAAGAGCTTGGTGGGGGTTCATCTGAAACAAGTTCAATGCCCCCTTGTTCAGTAAGTTTTGAACTGCCAGTGAAGAAAATGTGACTAGAAGATACTTCACTCTCCAAAGGAAGAGTGGGATTGATCGACAATGGAATCAATTCAACCGCTTCGTGAACTCTTTGAAGGGAGAGTGGGATTGACCAAAGGCGACATTGGTTCAATCACATAAGGAACACTCGTCGAAAGAAGAGTGGGATCGATCAAATATGAGATTGGTTCGACCACTTCATCAACCAAAGGTTGAGTAGGTTGTTGAGAAACTATAAGTTGTTCAGGAGAAGGAAATTCTTGAGTCTTGGACCACACTCTTCACACCTCTGCGATAGCAGGGCACTGGTGAGTAAGATGATCTCCCTTGCATAGCTTACAAGGGAACTTAAGTTTTCACTTCGAACAACCAGTTTTCTCAACGGTGTCAACATGACTAGCAGTGGATGATTGTTTTCTCTCAGGATGACCTACAAAGGCTCAGATATTGCCCCCAGCATGACCACCAGAGGCTGAGTGACTGAGTCCAACCTAACTAAGAGAGGTTGGTTGTTGAAAAGCTTCAGAATGTTCAAAAATGGGATGACCATGAAACCAAACTCTTCGCACCTTTGCGATAGAAGGGCATTTATAAGTAAGGTGGTCTCCCTCACAAAGATTACAAGGAAACTTGGGCTTGTGTTTTGAATGGGTAGACTTTTCAACAGTGTCAACATGACTCGCAGTGGTTAACGGATTGTCTTCAGCATGAACCACAGAGGCTGAGAAACTGCCCCCAGCATGACCCGCAGAGGCTGAAAGACTAGGTCCACCATGACCTATAGAGGTTGGATGGGCACCACCAGCATGAAATACAGAGGTTGAATGGTAAGGATCAACATGCTTTGCAGCAGTTGGGTGTGTTCCCCCAGCATGAACTATAGAGGCTGGGTGGATGGGTCCAACATGACTTGCAGAGATTGGATGGGGAGGTTCAACTTGAACATCAGAGGTTGAACGGGTGTCCTCAACATGAACTACAGAGGCTGAGTGACTCGATCCAAGACCTGGGAAGGTCTGAAGGATCCCAACAACATGATCAATAGAGGCTGGATGGTGAATATCAACTTGACTTGCAGATGTTGAGTGCTTAGATCCAACATGACTTGCAGAGGTTGGATAGGTTCCCCCGATATGAACTACAGAGGTTGCGTGGTGAGGTTCAACTTGAATTATAGAGGTTGAATGGGTGCCCCCAGCATGAATTGCAGAGGCTGGGTGGTGAGGTTCAACTTGATCTGCAGAGGTTGAACAGGTTCCCCCTTGCATATGTTCCTTCTTCCTATTCCTCCTTCTTTTACTCCTTTTAGACTGTCGGTTACTAGTATCAGTACTTTCACCGCATGAGGTAGAAGGAGGAGGAGAATCAACTACAGGTGAAGGGGAAGCAATGTTTTGATGCCCTTGATATAAGGAGTTCACTTGTGAAGCATCAGGAGCATTCAGAGCAGTTGGAGTGGAAAACAACCACATCGGTATCCCTAGAGTGAATCCAGGTAGATTCAAGGTGGCCATCAAAGGAACACCAACTTTACCTGTGAGATGAATAGTACAAGGAGTTCCCAGCATGAGGATCTCTTGGTTGGTGTTCAAAGGGGTGTTATCCATAGTTTCAAACTAGGAGACAAAGTCTGAGGTTGATAGGCAACCAAAATTACAAAGCACACACCTAAAGGCACACTAAGTACAAACAAACCACACAACACTCACTAAAAATTCCTAAAGCCAAACAGACAAATAGGTATAAGATATGATTTTCAGAAGAAAGCTGATAGACAGTTATTTGGCATCCCTGTAGATGTTCTTAGGCACAAGCGGAGGAATCACCCACTGCCCTCCCACACCTTCTACCGAGGTTACTTTCCAAGCCCATCCAAGGTCAACCAGAAATAGTCTTCTGGTATACCTGTGTATGAACCCTAGATGTCAAAGAGACTAAAGGCTACCTTAACTATATTTACAGACTAGGGGGACAGTCGCAAGCCTGGTTCGTATGCATGTGAAGGGTAGAAAAGCCTGAAATCCTGTCTAAGATAGAATCCCCAGATGTGCAAAAACCTTGATCTACTCTTTGATAAGGAATCAGAGGGTTATCTCCTCAGTCCAAGTCTCCACGCAGCCTTGTGCTTAACTCTTGTTTGAGAGGAGCTTCCCAGATACAATCAACATAGAAAAGGGTTTACCTATTGATTTGCCAACTACGTCCGAATTTAAACACTTGTGGGGAGTTTAAACTCCCTATCCCACAAGTGTAGCCTGAGCTAGTTGGTGTATGAGCCTTTAAAATAAAAATTACTAATAATTTTTAAATTATATCGTTTATTTTAAGGGTTGTTTTTAGTCATAGGGTAAATGGCATGAAACTTTTGTGGTGTTTTGACTCAAAGTTGAAACAAAATGACTAAGAAAAGAGAAATGAAATGCAAAAAGCAAAAACTATACTCCTTTTCTTTTTCAAATAGAAACTTGAAAGCCACAAAAGAACAAATTCTTTTTATTTATTTTTTTCAAAAACAATGATATGCCATGCAATCTAGACTAAACATGCTTATAAAGCAAACATGTGTTTTTTTCTTTTTCTTTTATAAATGAAAAAGAAAAACTACCTACAAACAAAAGTATGCAGATAACAAGAACAAAGCAAAAGGAACTCTGCTATACAACCACCAAACAAACTCTAGAATGCCCTAAAGTCAGTATAAACCCTACTTGGAAGGAAGGCTTGCATAAAATACAAGTCAATTATTTAGGCATAGTGAAGTTAACCAACAAAAGAAGAAGGAAACAAACACTAACAATCTTATGAACTCAAACAAAGATCACTAAAAGAGGCTGACCAGAAACATAAGCCAAAAATCATGCCAAGTAAAGGGGGTGGGGGGAAAGAGCAAAGAGAAAACCCTAATGCTATAAAAAGGCTTACCACAGAGATAAAGAACAACCAAAAGGGATGAACTTCCTGAAGTCATGCACCTACAAAGGACACCAAAAGACCTACCAAACAACCCACAATAGTAGGAAAAACCACAAAAATGAGGAAAAAACATTGTTTTAGGGGCACACACCGGTTGTACTACTGACAGGTCATGTTTCATATGCGGGTTGACAGTACCGCAAGTCACGTGAACAAGCACACGCAGGTTGTATTACTAAAAAGTCACGTATAATACACGGGTTGACAGTATAGAAAGTCATGTGTACCAAACCAGACATGCGACTGTTCAGTCTGCAACTCGCGTATGGGTGGAAAAAATCCCCAAAAAAGTCAAAAACTGCCTTAGGAAGGCATGGGAGGTGTTCTATCAGACTAAGAAGTTGTTCCTAAGTGGCAAGAAGGACCTAAAAACTTGCAAAAGACTGAAAAAAAGACATAGAAACCCCAAACAGACAAGGCTTTCCCCAGTGGAGTCAGTAGTTCTGTTGTAAAGGAAAGTTTCCTGTGGCTAGGGTTTAAGAGGTCATCAACGTACTGGGGTTGAAAGAGAGATGCACAATGTTCATCAAGCATATATAAACAATATTCATAAATTATAATGGTGCATACATTAGCCAAACGAAGGTTGATCCAAGTAGCCCTTCAATCCTCTTCTTGCTCCTCTCATTCCTCTCGCTCCAAGAGACCTGCAAAATGAATTATACCTTCCTCAAACCATTATGACCACATATAAATTAATGATAATCAAAGAAACATGAAATAATAATCTGATTAAAATCAAAATATGATCATAAACAAAGATTCAATCACACATTGAACAATGATTTGGGAAGAAGAGGGACATCACATCTTTATTAATCTTGAAAACAAGTACAAGTATACCTTCTCTTCAAGTTCGGCACCTCATGAAACCTTGATCTAGTTCTGATGTTTCTCTTCTCCAAGGAACTCAGCCTCGAAGATTTGCAACACAAGGAGAATGCTTCTAGGGCACAGGTGTGGGAAAACAGATCTTAAAATCCTCCAGCATAACAATGCAAATATTCAAGTCCCCTCTCATGGACCTCCCTACCTCTATTTATATGCTTTATGAAGAGTTAGGGTCGAAGACAAAGTAGTTACAACTGAAGGAGTCAATTGCATAACTACCCAAACTACCCAAATTACCCAAATTTCAATATATATATATATATATATATATATATTGACATTTTTTGGAGGCATACGTGGGCATTATATAGAGAAAGTCATGTGCGTACGCGGGTTTCCTTAAGGAAACTTGCATACACATCAAAAAACTAATTTTTAGGGTATTTCTAGGAATTTTTATAATTTAGTGTCTTCTAGAAATTTTTAGCTAACAGAAATATCTTTCCAATGGTGTAGAGATGATGTCAAATGGAGTTACAAAAATCTAGATATGGGTCCTCCAAGTTAGGTGTTTTTTCAGTGACTTTCAATGACTTTCATGAAGTGTCGACATGTGATGAAATTATGGGAAAGTGGTCACATGAAGATATGTGTCATTTTGAGCTATAACAAGCTCTTCATCTCACAAAGATAAGAGGAAGAGGCATTACAGGAACAACTCACGTGATGAATTTAAGAAGGCAAGGCCGCCTACCTTTAATGATGAGATAAAGACTGGTCAAGAATATGAAGCTTGGCTTCTTGGGATGAAGAAATATTTCCAAGTCCAAAACTACTCAGGAAATATGAAGGCTTGGGTATACATCTTCAATATGAATGGTAGAGCATCTATATGGTAGGAGCACCTCAGGCAGGTGAGGAAGATCAATGACATAAAGATAGAGTGGAAGCAGTTCAAGAAGTATTTCAAGCAGAAATACCTCTCTGACAGGTACTATGATGATAAGATCAAAGAATTTCATGAGCTGAGATTGGGACAACAAACCATGGAAGAATATGCAAATAATTTCTTGTAGTTGTTGAGGTATGCCAGGTACATCAAGGATGATAAAGTGAAAATACATCGTTTCATGAGTGGGCTACCTCAAGCATACAGAGACAAAATTGAATTTGATGAGCCTAGGACTCTAGAAGAGGCTATCAGGAAGGCTAAGTATTGTTATGATCAGAACAAAGGAAAACATGATTACCATAAGGCATGGAAGGATAAGAAGAATGAGAATTCTGACCAAAGGAAGAAAGGTTCTATTGCAGCTGCAACTATTTCCCCAAATTCAAAAATTTTTGGGACCCTCCTTTAATTTGTTTTGCCCAGTTTTTGGTTTTGCTTGATGTTGAATAAAGATTACTTTTATCAAGGAAATGTTTTAATGTTTGAATTAATTTTGCCTCACTATCGGAAGTATTTTGGACTTTTGAGTCGAGAGTCTAGTTGTCTGCGCGTCCGTCGTTGCGGAAAATAACTGGACATCAAGTCTGAAGTCAAGTGTATTTGGTCTCCGATGTATTTTCTTTATCGGCAGTTGTTTTGAAACCCCGTCAAAACCTTTGTCTATACATCTTCCATTGTTGTGGAAAAGGTTCTGCGAATTTCTCTGAGAGTGTTTCATCCTCTTCCAATCCACACTGTTTTGTCTCGTTGTTCCTTGGTTTTTTCAACTTTCACCATTGTGGCTCTAGAAAGCACTATGATTCCGATAGTTTGATTTATCCGCTTGATTGATGTTTTTGCTTGAGACATGTTTATTCATACTCCGTTTAGCTGGTCTGTGGAACTTGTTTCTTTTATGGGTTCGCCGTTGTGGCTCTCTAATCATCTTTTGACTCGAATTCCTAGTCTCGCGAACTCCGATGCGAGTGCTAATTTGTTTCTCCCACCAACGCCATTGCAGGCGTTCCAACATTTTCTTCATTTGCCGTTGCGGAGGAGATAGTAACATGATTGCCGATCCTGTACCTTAACGTCGCCCGATGATCTTATTTTTTCCCGCCATTTGCATGTTGACTGCGATGTATATATTTTGGGTTTGGGGGATTATTATTTTATTGTTTTTTAGTGATTTCTCCATGCTGTCATTTTCGCTCGAGCAGACCAAGAATTTCGTTGCCGGTACCTTCGCTCCTACGTGGCTTCACCATGGAAGGTCACCGGTTTTCCTCCACCAGTTGTCCATCAAAGTGCCAAGTAGGCCCTCATGCCCATTTTTTCTATTCCATTTGATTGGTCGAACTACTTTTGTTGTCTCTGTGGTTAGTGTTTTCCTAGGTTTTCCCATCCTGGCATGTATATATTTTCGAGTTAAATAGTATGGCTGCCCAGTGGGGGGTTTCTTAGTTTTGCAATGATGAATTTTGTGGCTGTTGGGTTTTTGCAGACCGCACTCGACTGCTGGGGAAACCGGTGCAGACGGCCATTACACTGTTCGCACCAGTTTCCCCCAGTCTGTGCTTGGCCATTTGGGGAGGGCATTTCATGGTTTTCTACCAAGATGCCGTGAGTCTGGTTCCACAGTTCAGTCACCCTTGTCTTCATGAGCCAAGACCGTGATGTTGTTTTTACTTCCTGCTTAGGATGAGACTGTTTGAGCTCAAGGATGAACCCCGGCCCATTTTAGGTTCCAAGTGCATTACCTATTCAGACCGTGAAGTGAGCATTTTTACAGCAGGCTAGCTTCCCCTTATCTTCTATTGTGATACCACTTGCAGTGTCCTCACTTGAGATTAGGCACCGCGTAACATTGTAATCCACAGCGCCGAGAGGGGGTTTCTGAAACTATTTTCTATTTAGCATTAGGAAGAGGATTGTCATCTTTTTAGAAAGGCCATGCGTTTTCTAGGTTAATTCTGCAATTGTTGGTTGTTAGCTGGTTTTAGTTTTTGGGCAGGAGCTTTTGGTTTTTGAGCATTGTTTGCTTATTTCTTCATGGCTGCACTCATGTTTAGCATAGATAAGGTAAAATGCTTATATAGTTGCCTCCATTTTGAATGTTATCTGGAAATGAACCAACAAAACCTAAAAGCAATTTCTGTACATGACAAGGAAATTCCTCAGAATCTAAGATGTCTAAACGTCAAAAGAAGAAGCCCCCCATGGTAGAAGAGGAACCTGAAGTCGAAATCATTACCGATTCGAATACACCTACGAGGACACCAAATGCATAGTTGGTGTGGAACCCAAATATCAATGGGGGGGAATTTACAGATTAATAACCCACCGAGAAGTACCTGACATAGGGTTTGAAGAAGACACCATCTATGCCAATATAGAGAGATCTTCATTGATGAAAATTGCTACTAGACCTGAGATTTTTCCATGCTCAAAGGTGATTGGGTGGATTCTGCCCAGGGCAGATGTAACCACCATGATTTTGGAAAATGTTGATAAACAGGGTTATGCTGCTTATAGCCCTGGGTATGTGGCACTGGCCTACCACTTACCAAAAGCACAAGTGTACTTGACTGAGGACTGGATGAAGGCAATTAACATGGACCTAGTCGAGACACCTAAGAGGATGCTCATGCCTGGTAATAAATTTAGAACTAGGCCTACCGGATAATATGTCACTGCAAGTCTAAGAACCCCTTACAGGTTCATTTCCCTAATGATGAACAGGATTTTTGGGAGGGCCCACGGTAAAAGCTTCAAATTGGAGTGGGTGCCTATCATTTTCTTTATTGCAACACAAGGGACAGTGTTCAACTGGGAAAACATTGTGTCCAATATCCTCTCAGCCTGCATTGCTTCAGCATTAGGAGGAGTGTCCCAGAAGAGATCAGAGTTCTACATGAGCTCTATATTGATAGATTGCATACTGTGCAACCAACCCTTCCCCAATATGAGGTGTATCTGGGACCGGGAAAGAACACCAGTCTACTCAGCATACAAGCCGCTGTGGGCCCACAAATACCATAGTCACTATAGGGAAGTGTGTGAACACTTCATTATGCCACTATATACATTGATCTTCTTAAAGGAGTGCAATTGTATGTCAGAGGAAGCATTGCAGGTGATTGAGGCATACACAAACTACTATCTGACAGAGGATGGATTATATTTCAAAATGTTTGGATGCTCTAGGGCACCCTCACTACTACTTAAGTATGCCACTGACTATGTAGTCCACAAAGAGGCAGTTAGACAAGTCTTTTTAGATGGCATAGGGAGATTTCTGTTTGAACACAAGAAAGTAACTTACCCAACTTTGCCATTCAGGTTGGGAAGCTACAAGTTTACTAGGGTGAAGAAAGATGACGAATTCATGGAAGAGTTTGGGAAATTCCATTTTGGGGAAATGCGTTTCCACAGGAATGATTCCCGGAATAAGGTGGCAGAGCACTACAAAGAGGCGAATGTACATTTTGAATACACCAGCCACTAGGGCAGAGAGCAATCCATTTTCCACAGTGCACAAAATATAATAGCCTTAAGAAAAAGGTTTAAGAAGAAAATCACCACCAAAGGCCGAAAAGGACACGATGAACAAGCAAAGGCAGAGGAGGAAGAAACTAGAAAAAGAAATGAAGATGCTAGGAGACTAGCACAAGAGGCCGAAAGATGGCTCAAAGGAGAGGAGGAAGAAAAGAGATGAGTTGCACAAGAAGCAACTAGAAAGGCAAAAGAAGCTGCCAAGAGCGAGGAAGAAGAAAAGAAAAGAAAGATGGATGAGGAGTTGAAGAAGCAGGAAGCAGAAAAGCTAAAGCTGACAGAGACAGTGACAGAACAATCAACTTCCAATACATCAGACAGTCAGGCTTAGGACTTGAGGAACCCTGATATTCAAGATCCTGAGGAAGTTGCTGGAAGCACACCAAGAAAGGCTATGGTCCTCAACCTTAGTCTAATCCCCTTTGAGCAGAAGAAAGGGGAGGAGGTACCAAATTTCAATACTATATTTTATGATAAGGAAAGGAAAAGGATAGTAAAGAGAACCGAGAGAAAGGTTGAAACTGGGGGGCAGTCCGGTAAAATGATAAATGATACAACTATAGTATATGGGATAGACAAGGACCCCAGGTTCACTATTTGAGTGGGGGCTGCATTGATCCATGCTTCCGAGGACAATGTAGATAGAATAATGACTGATCTTGAACAATTAAAGAAGTCCTCTTCCCAGCTCAAAGATACCTTGAGAAAGGAAAGAGAGGAAAATAATAGGTTAAGGAGAAATTTTGAAGACATACAACGAGAAATAAAGTCTTCAAAAGCTGAGCTTCAGTTCCTCCAAGTAGAGAAGAGATCTATGGAGGCTTCCCAAGAAAGTATGGAGAAAGTGCAGCAAGAATGTCAAGGGTTGAGAGCAGAAAAGGAGCAGCTGCTAGGAAGGATAGGGGAGTTGGAGCTGCAGAAGGCTACCTTGAAGGAATTTGAGAGGCAATCTCAGGGGCAGAATGCAGAACTTAAGGAACAGATTACCTCGTTGACATCATCTCTAGAAGAGGCCAAGGAACAGCGGGTCATTCTTCATCCTTTCAAGGAGCACGTCCTAGCACAAAGGAGCAAGATGCACCAACTGCAAATGGCCATAGAGGAAGAAAGGTGCAAGGCCTTATAGGTGGACAATCAGCTGGAAGAGATTTGAGAAACCTCTTCATATTTTGTTGACAGATCGCAGGACATCTTAGAAGTCCTGACAGGAAGAATGACGATATTAGAAGCGAATGAAGAAACCCCTGCAGATCTACCATCAAAATATCAACAAACCCTAAGGCAAGACTATGATTTACTAGATTTTGTCATCAACACAGCCGAAGAATTCAACAAGGCTGTTAAGAATACAAAAGGGGCTTGTGCAGAATTCTTCAGGAGACTTCTGATCACTTATAATCGATGCCAGGTAGAGGCTCAGCAAAGAATAGATACTTTTCCAGACCACAACCTGTTTTTGGAAATTTTACAAAGGAGGTATCATGAAGATGAACAAAGGATACAACACATTAAATCTTTAGACGAACCGACCCTGAGGAATGAAGTAGATCATTCTGCGGTTAGTGTACAGTTGTTAGAAGACCAAGTTCACCTGAGCACAGCCAGAATAGAAGTCATAAGAAACCAGGCTGTTAAATTTGAAATAAATATTCGTTTCCTAGAACCTTATGAATTCGAAAGTATTGCCTCAGACGCTTCAGCATGGAAGAAATTTTTGAATAGTCAAGCGGGACCCTCCTCATGAGCATTTTATTCATTTTATTGTAATATATTGTAAATTTTATAAACACTTAATGAAAGAAAATGTGGGAGGTGAAGAGTTGGGGAATCCCAAGAGTCATTTCATGGGAAGCCCAACAGTTTTGTTCTTTTGTATAAATATAGAGTATTTAGAAAAGAAGAAGGACTTTTTCCCAGTTAGATTGGAAGACATATTGTAAGAAGAACTATTTCCTTTTGCAATAAATAATTACAGTTTTCCTGTTGGAGAAAGCCTGGTGGAATGTTCAAATGTCATGCTATGGATTTGTTGAAGAGGAACTATTTTGTTTTTCAGATTTGTGTCCATCAACTGTGAGATCGTTCTAACTCTTTGAACCTATGTTCTTGCATGAATGATCTCTGGTTTGTTTTATGAAAATTTCCACTATGAGTGATGAATGTATTCATAGACAATTGGCTATCTGGTTGTTCAAATATCGTTAAATGTTCATGTGTTTGAAAGTAGTATCAACTATCTATGATTTCTTTTTATAACACATGCACAAAATACATTACTCATTAATAAGTGACAATCTTTCTCCCTGGGGATAGGTTAGGCAGTTAGTTTTAATTTCTTGCTGTGTGTAATTTAGATGCAGGAGAGCCTAAGACGAGAGGTAAGAACATGCGCATCACATTGTGAACACTCCTTGCATTCTCAATCAATATGCATTTTAGATAGGCATTTGCATGTCATACTTAAAACTAAAAACACAAAAATATACACGGTGGACCGAGCTGCAACCGGTAAAACATTTTTATTTTTGTTACTTGACCTACGATAGCCGGACCGCGAACTGGACGGATTCCCTACACCAAACAATCATGGGCTAGTTGGGAACGTTGACTGGGGAGAATCCCTTGCTGTTGTTTCCTGCGAATTTCCAAGTCTCAACAGTTTCTGGTGCTAGAAGGAGGGCCGCCAGTGCTTGGCTGGCCTAGGAAACCCGTTTTCTCGAAATAACCCCACCAGTGATAATTTTGAAAGCAGTTGGTTTCCAAATCCAATTCCTGAAGATAAGGGTAGAGAACATTTGTATTCTGTGGACAACCAAGTGATAAATAATCTGAGGAGACACACACTGGCCTATGTAAAGATTATTGGAGGATTACCCATCATCCCTAATTTACCCCGAAGAGAATACAAGAAGAAAGACCGTCCCATCTTGAAAGATTTAGTGTTAGTTGTAGACTTGGAAGAGTTAGTAGAAGGAGCATTACAAGAGGTTGTTTAGCCTTTGAATCAAGTAGGCCCAAACATACCTTACCGTTCACCTGTACGGACTCTTGTTCCTTCACCTCCTCACTCTCCACCCAGACTCATGGCAGGTGTAAATTCAAACCAGCCTAACCCACCAAATCCACCACCGGCTTGGAAAGCCAGATCACCTTTGAACCTAACACAGTCGTTGCATGACTTACCTCAGGTTTTTGAGAAGTTGCTACCTAAGTTTGATCCCAATGAGAAGATTGTAGTAGATGACCATTTGCAAAGTTTTTATTTGGCAATAGAAGGATTAAGGGCTGGGGAATATTAAGATGTTGTTTGTAGACTTTTCCCACATACCCTTAAAGGTGCAGCAGCATCCTGGTATTTTGGTTTACCTGCAAAATCTATCCCAGATTGGGATACCTTTGAAAGGATTTTCAGAAGCAACTATGCAGCCCAAAAGATGCATGCAACACTAATGAAAGGTCTGGGTGCTTTAAAAAAAGAAAGGAATGAGAAGGTACACAATTTCACTCAAAGATTTTCATCTTACCTCAAGAACTTCTCTGCAACTGATAAGCCTTCCGATAAAGTTTTGATTGATTATTATACCTCAGCTTTAGGTCCTGACTGGCCAATGTTCGCAAAAGCTCAAGTTAAGCCTACGTTAGATGAGACTTATGAAGAAGTAGAAAGAGTAGAGGCTGAAAAGGAAAGTATAGAGGATTATCCCAAGCAATCTGGAGAAAAAAATACCGAGAAAAGAGCCTTATTGCTGTCTAAACCTAAAGAGGAGCAATCACATGATTTTGAGGGGATGTTAAAGATGATGCAGAAGATTTCCAACAGAATAATAGATTTGGAGAAAGAAAAAGAAGCTCAGAAAGCTTATAAGCCTTACTACAAAAAGAAGGAAGATAACAACCAATTCAAGACCCCTCCACATAATTCAGCATCAATGAATCTGACAGAGGTAGGGATGGATAGTTTTTGCACTTTTCACCAACAACCCCATTCTGAAAAGAATTGTCATCAATGGTTAAATTCAATGACATTGGTAATGAATCAGCTTTTGGACTCTAAATTGACTGAGGACAGTGATGAAGAGGAAAAAGGTAATCAAACCATAGAAAGATAAGAAAATCATACCATGTTTTTATGGGATTGTGTCTCACTGTTTGATACAGAAAAAAATATTTTTAAACTTGAGAATGTGCCAATGACAACAAAAAACATGAGTTTGGTAAATAAAGACAATTCAATAATTTCAAAAATTAAAAGGTTGCAAGAGAATGTTAGGAGACAACCAAAGAACAATGTTGAAGATAAAGTACCCAAAATTACCATTTTCAGCCAAGAGACAGACAAAATCAATGAGCTTGCTAAGCTTATGAAAGAACAAGTAGGTGTTAACAAAGAAAACACTGAAAAGCCTAAAGAGCCAGAGGAAGAGATACCCACCGAAAACCAACCTGTGGAGGAAGACGTTGAATCAATTGGGGGAGAGAAAACTAGAACCCCACCTTTCCTTTTGAGTTTGGAAATGTTGAATCATAAGGTGCATAATTGTTTGGTAGATTCTGGATCATCAGTGAATGTTATGCCACTCGTAGTTTGCAAACAAATTAATGGACAGCCAAAACCTACTACTTGGGAAGTCACTCAACTAGACAAAACTAATGTCAAAGTAGTGGGAGAAATGGAGAATGTTCTCATTCGTTTATATGCAAATAACAATATATGTCAATTTATTGATATTGTGGTGGTTGACATACCGGATGGATATGAACATATTCTGAACCGTGACTGTTCCACAAGGTTAAAAGGGTATTTTGCTTCAGATTGGTCACATTTGTGGTTGCCTCATAAGGGGATCCCAAATCGGATCAAAATTTTGAGAGAACCTTACATGAAACACAATATCACTAAGTTGGAAGAAGGTAATGAATCTGCTAATTCTATTTTGGGGAATTATCTAACGGAGCTTGAACTAAGATACCATGCCTTAGAAAAAGCCAGCAATATGACTGACACTCAGCCTGATCTCCTTCAACTTTCACAGGCTGATGAGATTGATGGTAAATTGGTAGACATAGTTTTGATTTCAAAAATAGCAAAATTAGACCATGGTTAGGTATCTCATGTCTGCAACCCAGCGTAGCCCCTTGACTCATAAGTTGAAAGATTTTCAGGGGTGGGCACATTTTTCTTTTTCTTTTGATTTAATGACTTTGTACATAAATAATTTGATGCAGTTTTGCTTTGATTTACTGCTTTATTTATGGTTATTGTGGTTTGTTTTTGAATAAAAGAGGCAAACTTTTGGTTGCATGGAAAGCACTAGGGTTATCGATTAACTGAAATCTTTGGGAAAAGACTGTGCATTTTATTTTGAAATGATAGAATGTCTTCTAGTAGGTAGTTTTCCTAAATGGCTATGAACTCATTGAAGTCCTGCTTAACCCCTGAAAATAACTCAGAATTAAGAGGTCTGGAATACTATTTCGAGGCTCCATCCATTTCACATCTAAGATGTCCTTGGGAGTGATAGCAAAGGACCCACGGAAAGGAAGCAAGGTAAACAATTTATTATATATAAATGATCCCATGCTATGATTTCAAAAGCCTAAAGGCTGTTAAGAGTCAAAACTCCTAAAAGAAGCAATACATAGCAAAGCAAAGTATAAAAAATATGAATATCAATCTGCTAAAATTTCTTCTCCGTCCGTGAGCTAAAAAGTAAATACATCTCTCACACAAAAGGACACTATGGATGGAAGAGCCTGAATAAAAAATTCAAAAAGAAAAGCAGATGGAGGACTCATAAGAGCAAAAGTTGAAAAGGGCACAAAAGTGCAAATGGCATGGGAATGAGGAACAAATGAATAGTTCTGTTTGCCATATGTTACAATCCTGTGGTGTCCAAGCTAGAAACTACCCAAAGATAGAGGTAAAATAAAACTCACCTACTAAGCCTCAAAAGAGTTATCCAGACTTTCAAATATTTTGGGTGTTCCCATTTCCAAAGAGTGGACTATTCTCAATGATTTAAATGCATGTGATTGCCATCTTAGGAATACAAGCATCTAGAAAATATTCAACTTATGAGCTGAATGATTAAACTGTTTTTTACTGGGAGGAGTTGATTCAGAAATTTGGGGTTCACCAGGTAGTTGACAATTGTTGCAGCTGCAACTATTTCCCAAAATTCAAAATTTTTTGGGACCCTCCTTTAATTCATTTTGCCCAGTTTTTGGTTTTGCTTGATGTTGAATAAAGATTACTTTTATGAGGGAAATTTTTTAATGTTTGAATTAATTTTGCCTTGCCATCGGAAGTATATTGGACTTTTGAGTTGGGAGTCTAGTCGTCTGCGCGTCCGCCGTTGTGGAAAAGAATCGAACATCAAGTCCGAAGTCAAGTGTATTTGGTCTCCGATGTATTTTCTTTATCAGCAGTTGTTTTGAAACCCCGTCAGAACCTTTGTCTATACGTCTTCCGCTGTTGTGGAAAAGGTTCTGCAACGTTGTCCGAGAGTGTTTCATCCTCTTCCTATCCATGCCATTTTGTCTCGTCGGTCCTTGGTTTTTTCAACTTTCGCCATTGCGGCTCTAGAAAGCACTATGATTCCAATAGTTTGATTTATCTGCTTGATCGATGTTTTCACTTGAGACATGTTTATTCTTACTCCGTTTAGTTGGTCTGCGGAACTCGTTTCTTTTACGGGTTCGTCGTTGCGGCTATCTATTCATATTTTAACCCAAATCCCTAGTCTTGCGAACTCCGATGCGAGTGTTTATTTGTTTCTCCCGCCAACGCCATTGCAGGCGTTCCGACGTTTTCTTCATTTGTCATTGTGGAGGAGATAGTAACATGATCGTCGATCCCGTAGCCTTTTCGCCGCCCGATGATCTTATTTTTTCCTACCGTTTGCATGTTGACTGCGACGTATATATTTTGGGTTTGGGGGATTATTATTTGATTGTTTTTTGGTGATTTCTCCATGCTGTCATTTACGCTCGAGCAAACCAATAATTTCGCTGTCGGTACCTTCGCTCCTAGGTGGCTCCGCCATGGAAGTTCACTAGTTTTCCTCCACCAGTTGCGCAGCACAGTGACAGGTAGGCCCTCATGCCCATTTTTTTTGTTTCGTTTGATTGGTCAAACTACTTTTGCTATCTCCATGGTTAGTGTTTTCCTAGGTTTTCCCATCCCGGCCTGTATGTATTTTCAAGTTAAATAGTATGGCTTCCTGGTGGGGGGTTTCTTAGTTTTACATTGACGACTTTTGCGGTCGTTGGGTTTTTGCAGACCGCACTAGATTACTGGGGAAACTGGTGCAGACGGCTATTACGATGTCTGCACCAGTTTCCCCCAGTCTGTGTTTGGCCATCTGGGGAGGGCATTTCATGGTTTTCTGCCAAGATTCCATGAGTCTGGTTCCACAGTTCAGTCGCCCTCATTTTCACGAACTAGGACCGCGATGTTGTTTTTACTTCGAGCTTCGGATGAGACTGTTTGAGATCGAGGATGAACCCCAGCCCATTTTACATTCCGAGTGCATTACCTATTCAGACTGTGAAGTGAGCATTTTTACAGCAAGCTAGCTTCCCCTTATCTTCTAGTGCGCTACCACTTGCAGCGCCCTCACTTGAGATTAGGCACTGCGTAACGTTGTAATCCATAGTGTCGAGAGGGTGTTTTTGAAACTGTTTTCTATTCAGCATTAGGAAGACGATTGTCGTCGTTTTAGAAAGGCCATGCTTTTCTAGGTTAATTCTGCAATTGTTGGTCATTAGCTGGTTTTAGTTTTTGGGTAGGAGCTTTTGGTTTTTGAGCATTGTTTGCTTATTTCTTCATGGCTGCACTCATGTTTAGCATAGATAAGGTAAAATGCTTATACAGTTGCCTCCATTTTGAATGTTATCTGGAAATGACCCAACAGAACCTGAAAGCAGTTTCTATACATGACAGGGAAATTCCTCAGAATCCAAGATGTCTAAACGTCAGAAGAAGAAGGCCCCCATGGTAGAATAGGAACCTGAAGTCGAAATCATTACCAGAGTCGAATACACCTACAAGGACACCAAATGGATAGTTGGTGTGGAACTCGAATATCAATGGGGGGGAATTTACAGATTAATAACCCGCCGAGAAGTACCTGACATAGGGTTTGAAGAAGAAACCATCTATGCCAATATAGAGAGATCTTCATTGATGAAAATTGCTACTAGACTTGAGCTTTTTCCATGCTAAGAGGTGATTGGGTGGATTCTTCCCAGGGCAGATGTAACCACCATGATTTTGGAAAATGTTGATAAACAGGGTTATGCTGCTTATAGCCCTAGGTATGTGGCACTGGCCTACCACTTACCAGAAGCATAGGTGTACTTGACTGAGGACTGGCTAAAGGCAATTAACATGGACCTAGTCGAGACAATGAATAGGACGCTCATGCCTGGCAAGAACTTTAGAACTAGGCCTACCAGATAATATGACACTGCAAGTCTAAGAACCCCTTACAGGTTCATTGCCTTGATGTTGAACAGGATTTTCGGGAGGGCCCACGATAAAAGATTCAAATTGGAGTGGGTGCTTATCATTTTCTTTGTTGCAACATAAGGGATAGTGTTCAACTGGGAAAACATTGTGTCCAACAGCCTCTCAGCCTGCATTGCTTCAGCATTAGGAGGGGTGTCCCAGAAGAGATCAGAGTTCTACATGAGCTCTATATTGATAGATTGCATACTGTACAACCAACCCTTCCCCAATTTGAGGTGTATCTAGGACCAGGAAAGAACACCAGTCTACTCAGCATACAAACCGTTGTGGGCCCACAAATACCACAGTCACTATAGGGAAGTGTGTGAGCACTTCATTATGCCACTATATACATTGATCTTCTTAAAGGAGTGCAATTGTATGTCAGAGGAAGCATTGCAAGTGATTGAGGAATACACAGACTACTATATTCTGACAGAGGATGGATTATATTTTAGAATGTTTGGATGCTCTAGGGCACCCTCACTACTGTTTAAGTATGCCACTGACTATGTAGTCCACAAAGAGGTAGTTAGACAAGTCTTTTTAGATGGCATAGGGAGTTTTCTATTTGAACACAAGAAAACAGATTACCCTCCTTTTCCATTAAGGTTGGGAAGCTACAAGTTTACTAGGGTGAAGAAAGCAGACGAATTAGTGGAAGAGTTGGGGAAATTCCATTTTGGGGAAATGCGTTTCCATAGGAATGATTCCCGGAATAAGGTGGTAGAGCACTGCAAAGAGGCAAATGTACATTTTGAATACACCAGCCACTGGGATAGAGAGGAAACCATTTTCCGTAGTGCACAAAATATAATAACCTTAAGAAGAAGTTTTAAGAAGAAAATCACCACCAAAGGTGGAAAAGGACAGGATGAACAAGCAAAGGCAGAGGAGGAAGAAACTAGAAAAAGAAATGAAGATGCTAGGAGACTAGCACAAGAGGCCGAAAACTGGCTCAAAGGAGAGGAGGAAGAAAAGAGAAGAGTTGCACAAGAAGCAGCTAGAAAGGCAGAAGAAGCTGCCAAGAGTGAGGAAGAAGAAAAGAAAATAAATATGGATGAGGAGTTGAAGAAGCAGGAAGCAGAAAAGCTAAAGCTGACAGAGAAAGTGACAGAGAAATCAACTTCCGATACAACAGACAGTCAGGCTGAAGACTTGGGGAACCCTGATATTCAAGATCCTGAGGCAGCTGCTGGCAGCACACCAGGACAAGCTATGGTCCCCACCCTTAGGCTAATCCCCTTATGATAAGGAAAGGAAAAGGATAGTAAAGAGGACCGAGAGAAAGGTCGAAACTGGGGGGCAGTCCGATAAAATGATAAATGATACAACTGTAGTATATCGGACAGACAAGGACCCCAAGTTCAATATCAGAGTGGGGGCTGCATTGATCCATGCTTCCAAGGACAATGTAGATATAATAATGACTGATCTTGAACAGTCAAAGAAGTCCTCTTCCCTGCTCAAAGATACCTTGAAAAAGGAAAGAGAGGAAAGTAATAGGTTAAAGAGAAAGGTTGAAGACATACAATGAGAAATAATGTCTTCAAAAGCTGAGCTTCAGTTCCTCCAAGTAGAGAAGAGATCTATGGAGGCTGACCAAGAAAGTCTAGAGAAAGTGCAGCAAGAATGTCAAGGGTTGAGGGCAGAAAAGGAGCAGCTTCTAGGCAGGATAGGGGAGTTGGAGCTACAAAAGGCTACCTTGGAGGAATCTAAGAGGAAATATCAGGGGCAGAATGCAGAACTTAAGGAACAAATTACCTCATTGAAAACAACTCTAGAAGAGGCCAAGGAATAGCAGGTCATTCTTCAGCCTTTCAAGGAGCACGTCCTAGCACAGAGGAGCAAGATGCACCAACTGCAAATGGCCATAGAGGAAGAAAGTTGCAAGGCCTTATAGGTGGACAATCGACTGGAAGAGATTTTAGAAACCTATTCATATTTTGTTGACAGATCACAAGACATCTTAGAAGTCCTGACAGGAAGAATGGTGAGATTAGAAGCGAATGAAGAAACCCCTGCAGATCTGCCATCAAAAGATCAACAAGCCCTAAGGCAAGACTATGATTTACTGGAGTTTGCCATCAACATAGCTGAAGAATTCAAGAAGGCTGTTAAGAAGACAAAACGGGCTTGTGCAGAATTCTTCAGGAGACTTATGATCACTTATAATCGATGCCAGGTAGAGGCTGAGCAAAGAATGGATACTTTTCTAGACCACAACCTATTTTTGGAAATTTGACAAAGGAGGTATCATGAAGATGAACAAAGGATACATCACATTAAAGCTTTAGATGAACTGACCTTGAGGAATGAAGTAGATCATTCCGCGGTTAGTGTGCAGTTGTTAGAAGACCAACTTCACCTGAGTGCAGCGAGAATAGAAGTCATAAGAAACCAGGCTGCTAAATTCAAAATAAATATTCGTTTCCTAGAACCTTCTGAATTCGAAAGTATTGCCTCAGAGGCTTCAGCATGGAAGAAATTTTTGAATAGTCAAGCGGGACCCTCCTCATGAGCATTTTATTCATTTTATTGTAATATATTGTAAATTTTATAAACACTTAATGAAAGAAAATGTGGGAGGTGAAGAGTTGGGGAATCCCAAGAGTCATTTCATGGGCAGCCCAACGGTTTTGTTCTTTTGTATAAATATAGAGTATTTAGACAAGAAGAAGGACTTTTTCCCAGTTAGATTGGGAGACATATTGTAAGAAGAACTATTTCCTTTTGCAATAAATAATTACAGTTTTCCTGTTGGAGAAAACTGGGTGGAATGTTCAAATGTCATGCTATGGAATTGTTGAAGAGGAACTATTTCATTTTCAGCTTTGTGTCCATCAATTGTGAGATCGTTCTAACTCTTTGAACCTATGTTCTTGCATGAATGATCTCTGGTTTGTTTTATGAAAATTTCCACTATGAGTGATGAATGTGTTCATAGACAATTGGCTATCTGGTTTTTCAAATATCGTTAGTTGTTCATGTGTTTGAAAGTAGTATCAGCTATGTGTGATTTCTTTTTATAACGCATGCAAAAAATACATTACTCATTAATAAGTGACAATCTTGCTCCCTGGGGATAGGTTAGGTAGTTAGTTTTAATTTCTTGTTGTGTGTGATTTAGATGCAGGAGAGCCTAAATTGAGAGGTAAGAACCTGCACATCACATTGTGAACACTCCTTGCATTCTCAATCAATCTGCATTTTAGATAGGCATTTGCATGTCATACTTAAAACTAAAAACACAAAAATATACACGGTGGACCGGGCCGCAACTGGTAAAACCTTTTATTTTTGTTACTTGACCTATGGTAGCCGGACTGCAAACCGGATGGATTCCCTACACCAAACAGTCACGGTCTAGTTGGGAACATTGACTGGGGAGAATCCTTTGCTATTGTTGCCTATGAATTTCCAGGCCTCAACAGGCTCCAAACCTTCTAACTCCAAGAATCAGCATAATCAGCCATCACAAGCTGTGACTAAGCCATCCAGAGTGATGGATGACAGGTCAAGAAATCCAAAATAAATCAGAGAACCTCTCCAATGTTGGAAACATGGAGGACCCCACATGCGCAGGAATTTCCCACTTGAGGATGGGTATGTTAGGCAAGCTAATAAAATTCAAGAAGCTAAACAGTGGGTCAAGTAGCAAGGACAATCCCTAGGATATATGCAGCAATGGAGGACCTCCAGAAAGATCATCAATCAACTATGGTTGAAGTTGCAGGTAAGATTGTTGAGCAATCTATTTCTATTTTGATTGACCATGGATCTACTCACAATTGTATTACTCCTAGAGTTGTTGAGATTTGTGCTTTTAAGAAGTTAAAGCATAGCAAATCATGGGTAGTTTAGCTAGCCACTGAGACTAAGAGGAAAGTTAGTGAAGTGGCAGAGAAATGTCCATTGGTTATGGATGGGTTATTCACTTAGGTAGACTTGATTGTTTTGCCACTTGGTTCTTATGATATTCTCATTGGAATGGATTGGTTGGAAGCACACAAAGTAAAGCTTGATTGTTACAACAAGACTTTTGAGTGCATAGATGAAGAAGGAAACTTAAGGGTTGTAAGAGGCATTCCAAAGGTGATTTATGTTAGGAATATTTCAACAATGCAGCTGAAGAAGTTCTGTAGGAAAGGTTGTAGAGTGTATGCATCCCATGTGTTGGAGGTAGTAAAGAATGAAAATCCTAGGTTGGATAAATTTCAGGTTTTGAGGAATTCAGGGATGTTTTTCCTGATGAAATTCTAGGGCTTCCTCCAAAGAGGGACATTGATTTCACAATTGAACTTGTGATAGGAGCAGCACCAATGTCCAAGACACCCTACAGGATTAGTACACTATAAATTCTAGAGCTAAAGATGTCGTTGCAAGAGTTGTTGGAGAAGAAGTATATCAGACAGAGTGTGTCTCCTTGATAAGCACCAGTTCTGTTTGTGAAGAAGAAAGATGGTAGACTCAGGATGTGTATTGATTATAGACAGCTAAACAAAGTCACTGTGAAGAATGAATACCCTTTACCTTGAATTGATTACCTATTTGATCAAATGAGAGAACCAAAGGTGTTTTTCAAGATTGAATTAAGCTTTGGTTACCATCAGGTCAGAATCAAGGATGAAGGCATTCATAAGACAACCTTCAGAACAAGGTATGGACATTAAGAGTTTGTAGTGGTACCATTTGGTCTCACAAATGCACCAACTACATTCATGTGTCTCATGAATAGTTTATTCAGTAGGTATTTGGACTAGTTTGTTCTTGTCTTCCTTGATGACATTCTTATTTATTCTAAGAATGAGGAAGAGCATGAAGAACATCTGAGATTGACATTGCAATTGCTCAGGGAGCATAATTTGTATGCTTGAGCAAGTGTGACTTTTTATAAAGATAAAATTCATTACTTGGGTCACATTATATCTGAGGAGGGAATATCCGTAGACCCTGAAAATATTGAGGCCATTATGAATTTTCCTACCCTAAGAAATGTGACAGATGTAAGATCTTTTATGGGACTTGCAGGATATTATAGAAGATTCATTGAAGGATTCTCCAAAGTTGCACATTCCATCACTTCTTTGCAAAAGAAGGGGATGAGGTTTGAATGAACACCAAGGTGCGAAGAAAGATTCAAGCGGTTGAAGAATCTTCTCACAAGTGCACCAGTTTTGAAAATTGCAGACCCAGAAAACGATTTTGTGGTGCATGTACTAATGCATGCAATTAAGGACTTAGAGGAGTTCTTATGCAAGACAACCACGTTGTATGCTACGAGTGAAGAAAGTTGAAGGATCATGAGAAGAAATATGCCACACATAATTTAGAACTTGCATCCATGGTACATGCTCTCAAGATGTGGAGGCATTACTTAATGGGCAGAAAATTTGAGTTAAGGACAACCCATTGTGGTCTGAAATATTTGTTTGGCCAGCCAACTCTACATGCTAGGCAAGCTAGATAACTAGAGTTTTTATGTGAGTTTTATTTTGAAATCAAACACATAAAAGGAAAAGAAAACAAAGAGGTTGATGCACTCAACAAGAAGGTGCATGAAATGCATGTGGCACCTCTTAGTATTTTCCAGACCGATTTGAGACAACAAATTGTTAATCATACTGTTGAAGATGAAATGTATGTGCAGGTAAAAGACAATTTGCAGTAGCAAAGTCTTGAGAAGAGGTATGAGGGATATAAATTAGAAGAAGATGGACTTCTTACTTATAAAACATAATTTGTATTCCAAATGTAGCATATTTGAGGAGAGTTGTTATGGATTAGATCCATCAAGCTCCATATTCTGCTCACCTAGGATATCAAAAGACAATTGCTACAAGCAAAAAGTAGTATTTTTGGACAGGAATGAAGAAGGAAATTGATGAGTATATTTCAAAGTGTATGAAATGTCAACAGGTGAAGGTTGAACATCAACACCCAACAAGTTTATTGCAGCCCTTTCCAGTTCCAGAATGGAAATGGGAAGCTGTTTTGATGGATTTCATTACAGGATTTCCAATGACTTGAGACAACATGATTCCATCATGGTTGTGGTGGACAAGTTGACAAAGGAAACACATTTTATACTAGTCAAGTCCACTTATAAGACTGATGCCATTGCAAAAATATTCATGAAGGAGACTTTTAGATTGCATGGAGTTCCTATGGCAATAGTCTCTAATAGGGATCCTAAGTTCACTTCCAATTTTTGGAAGGGTCTGTTTGCAAATTTGGGGACAAAGCTGAACTTCAGCACTGCCTACCATCCTCAAAATGATGGTCAAACAGAAAGAGTGAATCAAGTGATTGAAGACATGCTTCGTATGTATGTGATGGACAAACCAACCAAGTGGGAAGATTATTTACACCTGGTAGATTTTTCTTATAATAATAGATAGCAAGCATCCTTGGGGATGATTGAATCCTTGTATGGAAGAAGGTGTACACCACTAGTGACATGGGATAATACAGTGAGTAGGATTGTGCTTGGTCCATAACTTCTCAAGGAGATGGAGCAGTAGGTTGCAAAGATTAGGCAGAATCTGAAAGCAGCCCAAGATAGACAAAAAAGCTATGTAGACAAGCATAGAGTGCATAGAGAATTCAGTGATAAGGATCATGTCTATCTTATAGTGAGGGCAAGGAAGAGTTCCTTGAAGCTTGGAATTCATGCCAAGTTGTCACCTAGATACCATGGGCATTTTGAAGTGCTTGAAAGAATAGGTCCAGTTGCATATAGACTTGCATTTCCTGCTAGGACTAGAGTTCATAATGCTTTTAAGTTTTCTTTGCTTAAGAAATATGTACATGATCCTAACCATGTGATAAATTGGGATGTGATTTAGGTGGAGCCCGAGGGAGAGTTCCAAACCAAGCCTTTGTGCATCCTCGACAGGAAGGTCACAGTGCTTTGGAATTGAGCCGTTGGACAGGTGAAGGTGCAATGGGAGCACTACTGTCCTGAAGAGGCTACGCGGGAGATGGAGGATGCCATGCGATTGGCACATCCATTTTTCTTCAATTTTGAAAACCACTAAGGACAATGCTGTTGTAAGGGGGAGGGGAATGTAATACCCTAGTTTTGACCCCATGGTATTGAAATTGTACATGGAGTAAATATTGTATGAAAATCATGGTGAGGAGCTCACGGTCAAGGCCCTACCATTGATTTGGTGTTTTGTGTATAGGTGATCAAGGCTAATGTCTATGGATATTGTGTTGGTCATGCAAAATATATTTTGAATATCGTGTAAATGCAAAATTTAATAAATACCACAGCTAGCTATGGAACTACAACGTGAAAGAGATGGGGGAATGATTTCACAAGGAATAGGGAGGGGATTTATTTAACCCCCTGAGATAATAGGGTGTGACCAGATGTCAATGGGGAAACCCATAAACCCTCAACCACCTAATGTCCTCTGCACTCAATCATTTATTTCTTCCAGAATTTGGTTGAGGTAGTTAATACCTTGGGCAGAGCAAGGCATGGCAATCTGATTTTCGTGACTAAGAAGGAATGTAGTCTGCAGAACCCATATTATTTAGTAGGGGGCAAGTAAACCCAAAAAATGTGTGCCCAGTTCGTCATCATGGTATTCACCTAAATGTTGTGGTCATTCTGAGAGGATACACTCACTTATTCACATGTTGTTGATCCTTGATCCTGCACTCGTGTTTGTTCATTGTCTAGACTGGCAAAACTGGTTGTTCTGCAAGTATTTCCCTTGCTGATAAATTGGTTGATGTGTTGTAGTGATATATTGAACCACAGAGTGGCAGGAGACCCTATTTTTATTTTTGTTATAGTGTGAAACCTGTGTGCTGTGTTTCCTTGTGAACTGTTGTGATCTGCACCCTGGTTTGGGTCTGACCTGTATGCAAGACTGAGGAGTGGAAGAGAAGAGGAATGGGATTGATAAACCTAATGCAGACAGGAACATCATGAAAAGGTAAGAGTTGATGGTAAATATTCACTGCATGACCTGAAGAGCATTGGAAGGGAAGGCATAGCCTGAGGGACTGTGGAGCAGAAAAGGGGATGCTTCCTTATGTTGGGTGTGTAGGTAATGTGAATCCTAGGCCAGATAGACCTTGTGTAGGTGTCCCTAGCTCTTGAATGAGGCATTAGCTTATTCATTCTACCTTTCCACTTCCTTAGAAGCCTGATAACCCCAATTAGATATTGGATTGGATGTGTCTTGTTGTTTTTTGGCCATGTGTAATATTGGCTGGACAACCTGAGAAACCCACTGTGAATGATGGATTGGATGAGTGCATGTTAAACCCATCTATTGGCTTGGATGGTCCTTATTGTGAAAGTTGGATTGATTGTGAACAATCTGATAAACCCAACTGTATGTTTCTTTGGCTAAGTGCCTGATAAACCCAACATTGTTTGGATTGTAATCATATAGCCTGATAAACCCAACTGAGTGTTGGCTTGGTTGGATAGTCTAATAAACCCAACTAGGGGTTGGCTTGACTGTTTTTGTTTTGATCTGGATATGTGTGAGTCTATTGTTCCCTAGTTCCTTGTAGAAGTCATGCCCAGCTCAGGGGTGGCAGTTGTGTTGAGAGATTGATGAACACAACTGGCCTATGGTTGGGTGGAACGTTGCAACCACATAGCAAGTTGCAGGACAACACTATCATCCAAGCTAAGTACTCTTTGTTATTATGTTTATGCAATGTATATTTTTATGGATGACTATATTGGTCATGTAGAATTCTTATGAATATGATGAATTGATATGTTCATTATTGAATGCTTGTTGATGATTAAGTAGAGGTTACTTATGTATGTTTCCCTGCATTTTACTCCTATATATGGCTTGTGTTATTGCAATCCTTTTTGCTTAAGTCCTTGGAGGCTGGAAGCCTGTTACAGAGTTAGAATGATTTTGACTTAGCGTTTCTACCCCTTGAAATTTGCCTAGGGAAGGCGGAAGCCGGAAACCAGAAAGGAGCAGTTGAAACAAGGCAAAAGGATGGTTTTCCAATTCCCAGGATCCTCCTACAAAAGTGCAGAAGGCGGGATAATGGTTGAGCCTTTCTGTCGAATGTTAAAGTTTTGATTTCTGAGTTCTAAGTGAAAGGAGGAAAGTGGAGGTGCGGAAGGCGGAATAATGGTTGAACTTCTCCATCGAATGTTAAATTTCTGACTTTAGAGTTCTGAGTGGAAGGCAAAAAGCGGAAGTGCGGAAGGAATAATAATGGTCGAACCTTTCCGTCGAATGTTAAAGTTCTGATTTCCAAGTTACGAGCAGAAGGAAGAAAGATGAAGTGCGGAAGGTGGAATAATGGTTGAACTTCTCTGTCGAATGTTAAAGTTTTTGATTCCCGAGTTCTGAGTGGAAGGAGAAAAGCGGAAGTGTAGAGGGCGAAGTGCAGAAAGAACAGGTTCAATGCAAAAATGGTGCATCTAGTTGTAGAAGGGATATGTGAAGGGAATAAAGAGTTTTATAGTGCTTTCTAAGCCTGAGAATGAAGGTGGAAGAGTGTGTTAACACCCATGCCCCGTGTTTTGAAAGGAGAACAAGGGTTCTTGAAGTAAAATTTTTAATAATTCTGCATTATGGGGTATGGGGACATCACACTGGTTAGGAGAACATTGAAACTTTCATTGTCTATAGTGGGTGGGGACTCTAATCTTCATAGTTTTGGTTTACCCTTTCATGTGCTCTTATAGTTCGGTTCATGCCTTCATTGGAGGATTTCTTTATTAAGGGTCTACATGGCAAGTTTGTCCTCTTTTGGTCCTTTAGTGGAAATGGCCAATTCCCAAAATACTAACCCATTGGAGGAGTAGGGACAAGGAAAACAAAAAGTATCCTGAGGAATTTGAATATTTAGCTAGAAGGTAAAATCCTCTCCCAAATTCTTATCAGCAGGCTTCATGATCATGGACACCAGCATTAAGGCATTCTTAACTAATGCTTATGGACCAAACATAGTAACTCAAAAGCTAAATCTCCTCAATCAACTAATATCTATGGGTCAAAATATAACAAGATGAAATTGGTTCCTAGGAGGAGATTTCAATATGATAACTAATCGTAGAGAAAATAAAGGAGGTCTATGTAGGTCAAATAGGGAATCCTTAGCTTTTGAATAAACCATTGAAGATATCAAAATGATTGATTTCGAAATAAAGAATGGTCTATATACTTGGAATAACAAACACGAGGGAGAAATGAAAATTTCTTCTAGATTAGACTGTTTCCTAATCTCAGAAAACCTCATCAACCAGGGGCTTGATGTTGAAACCTTCATCCTTATTAGTAGCTAGCTCTGACCATTGTCCTATCAACCTACTTCTAGGCGGAAAAAAGAAAACACTCCTAATCCCTTGATTTTGAGGACTTTTGGTTAAACCATGATGATTTATTAATGACATCGGTAACTAGTTGAAGGAAGTTGATCCAGAATTAGGACCTTCGATGCATCACCTGTAGGTACACTTAAAAAATATTAAACTTAAACTCAAAAAATGGTATAAAGAGGTTTTTGGCAACACTTTTAGGGCCAAAAAATCCTTATATTTCAAAATGAGAAAAGTTCAATAAGAAATCATTAAACTATGGAGAGAAGAGGAGATTTATCTCTGGAATAAGTAACTTCAACTTCAGATAGAAATAATGGTGGACCTTCGGGTGGCGGCCCTCCATAAGGTGGACCTCCAGGTGGAGGATCTCCATAAGGTGGACCTCAAAAAGGAGGACATCCATGTGGTGGACCTCCATAACCTCCAGTCGTATTGATAGGTGGTCCTTCAAGTGTGGGGACATTTGACTAATTAGGTTGATCCCATGGGGTATACATATTACCTAGGTAAGGAATTCCAGGATAAATAACTCCTAATGTTGTAGGTTGAAAATTCTGATTAACTACATGAGGTTTATTTACTAGATAAGTATAACCCCATGAAGGTTGACTAAAATTAGGTTGGACCCATGAGGATTGTCCTGTATCGAAAGAGGGGATAACCATGTTGGTATTCATGGCAAGTATGCTGGATGTCAGTTGTCCTACATCAAGATTTTTCTCCATACTAGAAATGGTTCCCCTGGATGACATAACAAATTGGATTGGGGGCTGCCTCCCAGTGGTGAAAGGTGCAGGATAATTAGAAATAGATGGGGGATTCCAAGTTGGTGGGGTAGGGATGGAGGGTTGAATTAGATCATAAGTGACTACATTTTAAACGGTGACCTCGAGTTAGGAGCCATATGAAATGATGAAACAATGCGGTATGAATGGTGGGGTAGAGGAGAAAAGATCCTCCTCCTTATGTTATCTCCCATTTTACACAAATGATCAAGAGTTCCCTGAAGTGGTCCAAGGATTTCCTCAGTCGTAGCAAGTCTAGTTTCTCATGGGGGGGTTATATAAAGTAAATTGGTGGTTCCATATTCAAAGATAGCTTGTTCCAAAGAAGTCTCCCAGAAAGGAGTCATTGGACCAAATTCTGAAGCCACGGTGTCATATGATGGGTGGGTGAAGACCCAATCACGTGCACCAGGTTGACCCTCCAATTGAAAACAAAAAGTTGTATCTCCCATAGAAGGTTGTTGAACTATTACCGGAGTGGATGGATTTTCAAAGGAAGAAAAATCTTCCCCAGATTTAGTAACTAGAATTCCTTCTACATGGGAATCAATCGTAGCCAGTTGGTCCATGGTTTCCCTTTTGATTTCTTCCGTAACGGGAGGAAAGTTAGCTGGAAAACCTTGCAACTTGTGATATCGTCTCTCAAGAAATCAACGAGGATGCTAGCTGAAAACTCCTACTCTAAGGTTTTATCATAGGAGGATATCACACACGAGCAAATATACACAAGCTAAGGTCACAAGCATACTTAAATGATAGGAGGGCTTGCTGAAAGTTGGTTCCTCACTAGGATTGTCAAGTTGTCACAACTCATGATATACCCCAAGGTCCAACAGTAAATCATGACAAGGAGGATTGGGACCATACCCTTTCCTGAATAACTGACTACCAGGATGGCCCATGCGTGGTAGCTCCCCGAGTGTTTTTCTCGGTGTATTGCTCCAACACGACGACCAAAAGGATCTTCTCAGTTGGTCTAGGGTTCCTAGAGGGGTCTCCCAATATACACAAGGTACGTGGGAGCTCAAATATGTAGTAGTGATGTATAATGCACAATAATTCGAAAGGGTCCTTCCTATATACCACTGAGTACGTTAAGTACCTTTCAATATACCTCAAGGGTACGTGAAAATTCGTTCAATATACCAGCAATACGTGGAAGAACCACATGATTCCTGAGATGCATTGCAGGCAAATAACAACATCTCCTACGTTTTATGACGCCATAACACATCTCTATCCTATCACTCAAATTACTAAAAAATTTAACCTACACTAGCGCTTAATTTTATCTTTTATGGTTAAGTGAATGCATGAGGTGAGTACAGAAATGTAAAACCATGAAATATGCTCATGCAAATTTTTCACTTTCAACTTTTCAGATATGCCCTACTTAAAGAAGGGATAGAGGTTCAATTCTCATTTTTGTGAAACAAATGAATTCCAAGCCAAAAATATTGACCTATAATTTCACTCCTAATGCAAGCATTCAAAGACTTTCCAAAGCAAATTTTGAAAAGGAAAAAGAACAAGACATATTTTCGAAAAGAAAGACACTATCACTAATTAACACACCAAACTTTTTCAATTCATCAAAATGAAACATGATTAAAAAACAAACTACTTGTTATTTTTGTCGAGAATAAAACATACCGAAAGCAATCAAAACATAAACACTTGAAAGCTGGTGAGACTAATCAAGTGATCAACAGTTCATCCCTATGCTTAGATCTATGGTCATTTTTCTCTCAAATTTTCAATAGTAAGTATAAAAAAATCTTTTAACAATCTATGAAGATCCTAAAAGTTAAACTACTTCATTTCCAGATGATCAACAACACTCAGAGATATGAAAACCAAAACCAAAAAGAATAAAAACCCTCAAAGGCCAAACCAAGTCTAACTCCTGAAATTTTATGAACAAATCAAGACTAAAAACACATTCCAGCTCTTGACTAATGATTTCAATTATCAGTAACAAAAGGTAAAGAATACTCATAAGACAAAATGTGAATTCAAGATCTCAAAAATCAATCAAGGATTAAAACCCTACCTAGCACCACTGGTTGACAGATGAATACTGAGAGTTACTATCAGATCACCGCGGGTAACAGGGTGGTGGCACTACTCTCTGGCCACTGAATATGCGTGGTGGTGACACTTTCGACCTTAAAGTAAGGTGTGGTGGCCTCTCTTTTTACACTTCCCAAGTGTGGTAGCCTATGAAGGCTTTGAAATCATACATAGAGGCGAAAAATAAAAATGTTAAAGCTTAAATATTGGATCTCATCAACATACAAAAGTGAGATTATGAAGTATTAGAGGCAGAAAAAAGAATATTTAACAATTCCAAGCCATATCTAACTAATTAACAAACATATATGAATTATAAACTGAAATTAAAAATGAAGGAAATTTCAAATACAAAACCAGATATTCTGGTTTATGCTCCCCAGTATGGTCTCCAATTTTGTTACTGAAAATACTCAACTAGTGCGAACAAAGGTTGGTTTCCTAGCCTGAAACACTCAATAATAGAACAAAGCAGTTACAATATAAAATAACTTTCGCTAAGATTGCATAAACTTCTTGAATCAAATACTCTTCTTACCTTCCACAAGATGCAAAATTTGGTCTTTGGAGGCCTATATCTTTGTGGATTTCCTACGAGATACACAAACACAAACACAAACCAGATCAGAGTACCAATATAGTTTATGATGTTATGTTTATGACCAAGGAATTCAACAATAAACATAATGATAATCAAACACATAAATGTTTATGGGAAAGAAACCTTCATTTGTATTAAAAACATGAAGAGAGAGAGCATACAACCTAAGCCTTGGTGTTGAGAACCCTTCTCAAATGAACCTTTCCTCAAAGCCTCAAGATTTCCCACTAACCACTCACTAGTCTTGTCTGAATTTGGACAAATTTTGGATGCAACAACATATTCTTCCTCTCTTTACCCATGAGGGGTAAGCTGGTATATAAAGGCATGAGAGGATAAGATAGGTTGAGGATCTCATGGGAGAGGTGGAGGGAGGATCCTATAATGAGGGATCTCGAGATCGAGGCTCCACGAAGGCTAGCTTCGAGAAGCCTCTCGAATCTTCCTTCTGTGCCTTTATAACTTGAGCATTGCTCCTTTTTCCAAGGGAAAAAAGGGTGTTACCATGTGAGCACCGCCCACTGTACATGGGTAACAAGCGGTGGCATGACTTTGCGCTCATAGAAAAAGGGCATTACTGATTTGGGTACCGCACATTGCCCAAAGGGAAAGTGCAATGGTAGCCAAAGGTATGAAAATATTGATCCTTGCCCATTTTCATCTTCAACGCTTGAGGATTTAAGGACAATATTGATATTTTGATCTTAGAACATGATGACGAGAATTAGGTATAATAGAAGTTAGTAGGGTAGCTAGTCATTTTGCATGTTTCAATATAAGCACTCACATAACCCAAGTCTAAGAATTATTCTTAGTAGTGTTAATATGATGGAGAGCAAGAAAATCATGGATAATTTTAATGGTTGATATTGAATTTAAATGCCAATCTTTCACATTGAATTTAGATGCCAAGATCTGAGGGGTATTTATTCTATTAAATTAGCATGGGACTTGCATCTAGCCTCAACCTATGCATAACAATGTGCCATTTACATGGGATAATCTTGGTGAACGAACCAAATCCATCCCTAATTTTGTTGTATTCCCTCGTGATATTATACTAAATAATGGTATCTATGCTTTTCTTTTCAAAGTTGTAGTCAGAAAGGATGGTATGATGAACCATGCAAAAGAATCACAAAACATTGCAACATAGGAAAATCCATGCCATGCAAAATTCCACTCCCCACCTATTAAGTATGGAGAAGAGAAGGATGAGTACCCATTTAAAGGAAAATATTTAATAAATTTAATGAGACAATGGATATAATAATCATCTTTGTGCCTTAGCAGGGATCCCTTGTCTAACAATGCTTCAACAAAACACAATATTGGTCTATGAATGCTTCAACAAATCACATGCTTCCCTAATCCATAGAGTGAGAACACCGTATGAGTGCAATGAAAGGATCACTTGTCTAACAATGCTACAACAAAACACAATATTGGCTTGTGAATGCTTCAACAAAGCACAAGATTCCCCAAGTCATAGAGCGAGAACACCATATGAGTGCAAGGATACTATGTTGTAAACATGGATTGGGATTCTCTTTGAACTATTTTCCATGAGTGCATAAATATGTATTTTCATGGAATAATGTATTTATGTGTTAACTTTGTTTTTAATGTTCTAATGTTCTTTTATATAGCATTACATAGATCATAATGTTGCTATCCTATCAACTATAAATACTTATTTCAATTAAAAAGTTTGCAACTTTTGAGGGCCATTCTTTCTTATGCATTTAAGAGCAACCATAACCAACATATTTTTGATGTTGCATTCATCCAATATAAATTTATTGAACAAATCCATGTACAAACATGAAATGAGCAAGTTGATCCATGTTTCAAAGATGTGCAAGATGTATTGCCTCCAATAATGCACATGATCTTTTACCAATTCAACCAACTTTGAAATCACAAGAGAGATGATCCAATGTACAATCACACCATTGTAGGGGAGCCTACAAATATTACAGGAAAACCACTTCAAGAAGTCATTACCTTTACTAGGTTCTAGTACATTTAGGGTAACATAGCTACTAGAAAGTTCCCAAAGAGAAAGTGTGCTCTTATAAAAAAAATGAGTGAATAATATGCTAGTATCATAGAAAATCCATTTATTGTATGTTGCAGTGTCAAGATTCATACGAGTAATAGTGGTTCACTATTATATCATGCCTAAGAATAAAAGTTAGTAGGAAATGTGATGATAAATAAGGTCTTGTTAGATTGTCATTTATATTGTTTGTGAAAGAGAGAATGTGCATAGTGGAAGCATATTATAATTAGATCTAATTATAACAATTGAACTTATAGTATTAAAAATCATCACTATTTTTACAAAAAAAAAGACGTACTTATAGATGATAACAACAATGCAAGATGATAAATATAGGCAAAGGAATAAACTTATCAATTGATTTTCATTATTATCTCACTATCCGATCAAGTGAGATCAAGAAGGAAAAAAACAAAAGTGGGTTATTACAGATGTATGGAATTATAGCTTGTTAATTTTTATTTAACTATATACCAAAAGTTGTGTTCAATTCAGGGACATCTAGAGCATCATCTAAATTAAAGTTTTATTTACAATTTATATTTTACTTGAATAAAATAAGCAACTCAAACGGTATAGAAACTGTGTGACAATATGTATGGATAATCTAGAGGAAAAGTATTACAATAGACTTCAAGAAACAACATTCACCATATTGATGCAGAAGCATCCTGTTCTCCATTCGAATTTCAAGCTAAATGTTTGACCAAACCTGGAAGGGGTCTTCAATTCTGAATTGATGGTCATTGAACCAGCACATTGTAACTAAACCTATGTAAAATATGTGATTCTAGATGATGGTGAGTCATTTAGGTGAGTCACTAAAAGGATGAGTGAGTCATTCAGTCAATTGATGAATCATGTAACAAAGTCCTCAATTAGTGGTAGCAAGTCATAGGATAAGTTTGATAGTTTGAGTTAATTAAGCATGTTGTTGAGTGTATTGAGGATCTAAACCAGAATGGTTCATAAATCCTATTGTGTATAAATATGTAAGCCTACAAGGCATAGATAGAAAGAGAGAAGACAAAGAGAATAGGAGTAGTAGAGACATAGATACAGAGGTCAGTAGGGCTGTTACAGAGAGAAATTCATATGGCTTGGGGTACCACAACAGACAGCTTGACTCCAGAAATCAATCCTTTCCAATATGCAATAGAGATTAAATGTCTAACACTAAAGGATCAGACCTCGTACCTTATTCCAGACAGTTGAAGTAGATCCCCGTTGAGCTTTCCAACTTCAGCTTGAATTGATAGATTACTTCCTCAACAACAAGTAAACAATACAAGCATTCTATACATCATGGTGTTAGATCTATTCTAGAATATATAATCAATAATGTATAAGCATTTGACATAATCCAATGGATAAAATATTCATACAAACACACATTACTGGACAGGAAAAGATATTTCTATTAATATAAATCAGAGATTACAAGATACAACCTCTGACGGCATGTCTGCGAACCGGAGAAGCTGAATCCCCACTTGGGCCTCCACCACTTCAATCCTCCATCTCTCGATAGCAAGCTCACAAGAAAAAGGAAAGCTTGGGAAGAACACAAAAGTGCTCCAAGGGACAAAGGGATGCAAACTCAAGCATAAGTTCCGACAACAATGGACTATAGTTTCTTTGCTCTCAATTCTCTCTTATGCCTTCAATGTACCAAGGGGTTCCTTATATAGCTTTTCAAAGGGGTAATGAAAGGTCGAATCCGAGCGATCTCAAGGCATAGGGAAGGCTAGGAGTCAAATGAGTCGGATCCCTGTCAAGGAAAACTCCAAAAGGATTTGGATTTTGTACACATCCCGTTGTACGCGGTTTTAGTGGTCAAACCCACGTATATACGCGCTTATAGGTTTAAAAGTCGTGTGTATAAATTTTCACATGTTTTTAGGGATGGTCAAGGAAACGTCAAAGGACAAAAAATGATCCATGGGGTCTAAGGAGTCTGTAGCGGGATAGGGGAAGGCCATACAATGTGTGATTCACCTGGAGTGGTGAAATCAGCAATAACAGATGCCCCCTAATGTGTGAGGTCAGAGGGGTCATATGATGGCCGAAATACATTATAAGTCCATCCCAGAAGTGGAGTGATGAAGGATCCCAAATGGAAGACCAGCCACCCAATCAGCATAGTACAATAATACAACTCTGCACATAACTACAAATAAATATAGCAATCCCAGATACATAAGAGTACAATGGCCATGAATAGGCATGATACAAGATATCACATAAGTGGTCATCGCCACGTACAATATACATAGATCAAAATCTCCATGATGAAGATATACAAAGGATCATGATATCCATAATGGCTAAAGATATATAACAGATCAAGATCTCCATAGTGGCTGGAAATATATGACATATACTGGAATCAAGTCAGGAGAGCTGAAATCTCATGAACACTAGCATGATCAAGGAGGTAGCATATAAGAGATGCCACCAATCTGGAAAGTCTTCTACACAAACTGCTACGAGTACATGTCCTACTATGCGAATAGAGGTGTTGAGGTCGAACATAGTAGTCCATCATCTGATTACCGGTCATTAATGTATACCATTAACAGACACGAGATCACCCACCGATAATTAAAATGGGAATCAAGGTACAAGAGTGCAAACTAACAAGTGTGAATAAATGTGTTGAGGTCAAACACTTGAGAGGATCCATTGATCAGGGGACATTGATGTATTCCCAAAAACTGTCGATGGCGAGAGAACTTGCCACTAATGACTGCAAGTCTCAAGGCACTCAAAATGACTCTAGATTCCAATCCCAGAATAAATGATCTGAAGTCGATGGGATGAAATCCACTGGAAGGAGGGCATTAAGGCATCCCCCATCATCCAACATGAGGTACTCAGCAAAGCTGTATAATGTGGAAGGACTCGATCATAAGGTGCACGAACCAGTAGCTGTACCAAGAATGGCCGACATGAAAAGTCAAGATAACTGAGGAATGGCCGAATCAGGCTTCAACTTCCTTCGAACAAGAGCATAACAGTGTATGGTGATTGAATAAAGGCTGCACAGACTCGATATACAAACTGGGACATCTCTGCGACACAGGAGGCATCGACATAGGCTCCATAAGGACTGGAAGCTTAACCAATCGGTGGAGATAAACTCAGATAAACGAGTATAGCTCCTAAATTCAAACTATAACCCAACCAATGGATGTGATATACAGTGCTATGTTCAAAGGCAACACGACTCGATAACTACCACAGATAACATCTTTCCTTGTCCGGATTTTTGGTTTTTTTATTTTTTTGGACTTTTTCAGTTATTTAAAAAGCTTGAAAAAAGAATAAAATAGATTTATAGTTACATACTAGGAGGAGATGAGTGTCATAAGGGAAAACAAACTAGTTCCAAGTAGTGGAACATACCTATGCTCAATGCAAGGATACATGTGTAGGATATCGACACTCGGGGGAAAATCCCCTCCTGGTAAAAATGGAAACAAGCTGCGAAGGATATAAAAATGGCTCTGCATGGCTAGACATGAGACAAGCTCAGGCTATATGACTGAAACGCAATGTCAGGGAAGCCAACATAAAGCTCAATAAGGCAAGCAAAGCTCATGATAATGCATTCACAACTTGACATGAGGGAGTCCTGAGGGAAATAGGCCAGCAAAAGATCAAGAGGAGTATGAGGCTCTTGCAAAATGTCACGGCGGTACTATACAACAGACTCCCACACCCTAAAGGAGAAAACGTCAGCATGGGCACCAAATGAAAATAAGGCACTAACTAGGGTACCCATGTAAGGTGAAGCTCTACCACTCATATCATGCCACTTCTAAAGCAGCAAGAAGGTTTCGTGACATAATAGAGTGGGTTCGTACCTAAGGTCATGATGAGATGGTCATAAGGTTATGCAAAATGAAAACAGTGATGAAACCTAACCTATATGCTAGTTTAGACATGATACCTGAGATCAACACGAACGGGTCAATGCAACAGCTGAAACAACACTGAAAAAGGTCCTCTACATCATGAATTATGTCAAAAACGGTCCAAAATGGTTAGAAAATGTCGAAACTATAGGAAAGGGGGTAAAATTTTTCAAATATTTGCAAATTTTCTATAAATAGTAAACAATTCAAAATATTATAAAACATTTGAAACTTTTACCCATTTGAGCTCTGATTTTCAACAGCGAATTCCAGGAGATCCAGCCGACGGAATCCACTACCATTTCTTCCACGTATTTACTCATGCTCTTCTCTTTCATTTTGATGCAATTTTTATGAATTTCCATGGTCAATTAAGCTTTTCAGGCCAACCCAAAATGGGTGCTACGGCCCACACGAAAATGGAGGTTTTTTCGCGTATAGGGCTGGATATACGCGAAAAATGCCCTCAAACCTGCGTACATACGTGGCTGTTTTGAAAACAGTTGTGTATGAGGCCGTGCATATGGTTTTTTCAATAAACTAATGGTCAAATTGCAATTTCTTGTGCAGGATGGTCCTAGAGTGGAGAGAGCGTGAGCATGGTGAAGTAGAGGAAGCAGTAAGGGCCGATCTAATGGCTCAACAAGCTCTACATGCATGCAGACTCTACAAGTTTTGGTGTCTTGGTTGTTTGAGGGAAAAACCAAGACTATTATAGATACTGGTGGATTACTGGGATCCAGACTCAGAGTCCTTCCATATAGATGGGATGTCCCTCACCATAGAGGTGGAGGACATATACTTCATTACTGGGCTTTCTAGACGAGGGGAAGTGGTGAACCTTTGTTCTCATGGTGGGCCAGGAGGTGGCCTGACTATCTATGAGTACATTGCGGTGTACTACTATCCAAACACAAAGAAGGTGGGGAGTCAGGTCCCTACCAACGCTATACAGGTGCTGGGCCTAAAGGCCATACTATTGACATTGGGTAGGATAGCAGGCTTGGCATCACTCCACCAGGCCTCGCGGCCTATGATGTTCTATGCAGTGGAGTGCATGAGACCCACGATCTATGACTGGAGCACTACACTACTGAGAAACATGAAACATCATCTTAGTGAGTGTAAGGTAGGAAAAGTGCAGAACTTCGGGTTCAGTAGTATTTTGAGCACGTTTTTCTTTGAGCGTGTTCCAGGATTGAGCCCCAGAGTGGACGTTCCTCTTCACGGGGTTCGAGATCCAGCCCAACGACATTGGGCAGATGCTATGCACAGACTGGGGGGTGGTAGGGTGGCCAATCCATATCCAGCTGACTTCTTCCCGTGGTGGCGACGACAGATAGTTGCCATCAATGACTACCCCTATGCAGGGATAGATTTTCAGGGGGACCCGGACATGCTGCTACCACCAGGATCGTCATATGGTGATATAGGTAACGAATCTCAATCCTCTCTTTTTAAATTTTTGAGTTATTTACTTTTTTTTGTTTTCTTGATTATATGGAATCAAAAAGACATATTTTTGGGTGATAATACATAGTGACATCTACCATTTGTGTGCAGATGTGGGACCATGGCGGCCAGAGGTCTTCCCTCATCATAGACGGAGGGGAAGAGGAGATGACATCACGGGTGTGGATGCGGAGCGGATGCTCCAGAGCATTCATACCAATTTTGTGAGACTGACACATAGAGTTCCCATGGCGCAAGTTGAGGACTTGCCTGAGGCTATACAGCGGCAGGTGGTGGGTGTACCATGTGCATGGGTGCGATTATTTCAACGGCTAGCTAGAGCCGTAGTGACCTTCCATGATCACAACCCTCCTCCTCCTCCACAGGATTAGACACCTGGGAGTGTATACATTTTGTACTACCGTGTATTATATGCTGGTGGCTCGAAAGCCCCAATTTTGTATGATGACACTATGCATTATCACATTTTGGATGTATATATAAAAAGTTTTATGGTGATCAGTTTATTTATTTACATGTGTAAAAATTGTGTTTGTGATTAATTTATTGTGAATGAGACAAATTCCAATCTAACACATAGTTAGCATATGAGTCAACAACTTGATTATTATTTCTTGGAATATGTATATATGTTATATTGTCAAATTGCCGTTCTAACAATCTCACACATAAGAATCTTCTCAATAATGTCGGATCTCTAACATGGTACAAACCATTGAGCTATGACACTACTAACTCGGAATCAAGACGTACCTCAAGAGATAGAACACCATGTAAAATGGGATCCCATAGAAGCTCGATAACGGCACTGTATTCAGCAACATTGTTTGAAGATGGCCATAGACATACGCCTCCTGAAGACAGTACCTAACCCATAGGAGTATAAATCACCCAAGCAGCAGAGGTTGAGTGTTGAGTGTGACGGCTTGCACCATCCGCGAATCCTATGTAGGTGGAAGATTCCATTGACATTTGCCAAAAGAAACGAAAACTAATCACAAACCCGATCATGATAAGAAAAAGAACTAATTATGCAAAGCTGTACAATAATATACAATAAGCAGCCTTGGCTGAAGATCATGCATATTATTTCTTGATATAGAGCCCATTTCTAGGCTCCGCCAAGGCCGTTCCTTCGTAATCCACTAACTGATACGCACCCTTCTCTAACACATGCTTGACCACGTAAGGACCATGCCACATAGGATTAAATTTCCCTGCCCTCAAGGGTTCTTTCAGTTGGTCCCACAAAAGGACCAAGTCTCCTTCACTAAACCTCCTTGGATGGACAGACTTATCGTACTGGACCTTTACGCGACGTTTATTGACTTCTAGAGCCACCAAGGCATCCCGACGCTGCTCATCAAGTTGTTCAAGGTGAACCAAACGCTCCTCCAATGGGGAAGTGTCCGGTAAGAGTTCTACAACTATCTTCAAAGAAGGAATCTCACATTCAACCGGAAATATCGACTCCACTCCATGTACAAGTTGATATGGAGAAAAACCAGTGGCAGTCTTAACAGCAGTTCGATATGACCACAAAGCAGGATATAACATGATGTGCCAATTGTTCTTGCTTTGTGCAATGGTTCATTGGAGAATGGATTTGAGTGATTTATTCACTGCCTCTACCTGTCCATTCGCTTGAGGGTAGTAAGAAGAGGAATGGTCTTGCTTATACCCTAACTTCAATGCCAACTCTTCCATCATACAGTTCTGAAAGTGCGAGCCATGGTTAGTGACAAGCTCTTTCTCAATCCTGAACCAAGTAATAATTTGGTTGAATACAAAGTGAGCAGCTGTCTCACCGTCGGATTTTACTGTAGGCATAGCCTCATCCCATTTCATGAAGTAATCAATAGCCACTATAATATGATGGTGCCCCCTAGCCGAAGCTGGGTTGAAATCCATAAAATCGAGCCCCCACTTAGTGAAGGGATCGACGATGATAATGGGATGTAACGGGGCAGGTTTTGAGCGCATATTACATGCGAACACCTAGAAAGGGTGGCACCTCTTGACCGCATCAACACAATCCGTAAAGATTGACAGCTAGAAATAACCCGCTCTTAAAATCTTTTGAGCTGTAGAAAGCCCAGATAAATGACCACCACACGCCCCTCTGTGGAAATCATTTAGCACTACCTAAACCTCTTCATGAGTTAAACAACGTCGTAAAATGTAATCTACCCCACGGCGGTACAAATTGTTATCCACTATGAGGTAGTTCTTAGAGACGTGACGTAATCGTCGTCATTCATCTCGCGAGAGGTGAGTAGGGGTCTTCAGTGTTTGTAAATATATTATGATATCCCCATACCATGGGTCTAACGTTGAGATTAAGAAGATGTGTTCATCGACAAACGTATCTTCACAAACCAACTCCTCGGCCTCACTCGGGAAATCCGATATAAGCTCTGCAAAAATTAAAGACTTCTTCGATTTTTCCGAAACAAACTCGAGATCGAATTCTTGCAGAATGACAATCCATTTATTATATTTTCCCCCAATCATCCTTCGGGTGAGGATGAATTGAAACAGATTGACATGGGTTACAACCAAGGTCTGGTGAAGTAGAATATAATGTCTCAACCGCTGAACCGCATGTACGGTAGCTAGAGCAAGCTTCTCGACATGAGATTAATGAATCTCTGCGTCAATAAGGTTCCGGCTCAAATAATATATGATATGCTCTTGGATCTCCTCATCCTCTTGAACCAAAACCATACCAATCGTCTCTAAGGACGCGGCCACATATAATAGAAAAGCATGGCTATAGTCTAGGGGACTAATCATTGGGGCCGATGCTAGGGCTCGCTTGAGTGCATCGAAGGACTCCTGGGCTAGCTCATCCCAATAAAAGGGGGTGTCCTTCTTCAAGAGATGCATGAAGCCTCTAGTCAAATTGGCAAAGTTGACAACAAATCTTCGTAAGAAGTTTGCCATGCCTTGCAAACACTGAAGATGATGAATATTCTTCGGGGGAGAGAACTGAAGTATTTCCTCAACCTTCAAAGGGTCAACTATTATACCCTCTTTAGAAATGATGAATCCTAACAAACGCCCTGACTTCACACAAAAGATGCACTTATGAGGATTTAATCTAACCGAATAGCACTGGCATATTTCGAATACCAATCTCAAGTGATAGGGATGACACATTCTCATGCGAGAATGAGTAGCAAGGTCATCCAAAAATACTTCGATAATTGACTTGAGATAGTGGAAGATCAAGGTCATTTCCCGCTGAAATGTAGCTCCGACGTTTTTAAGGCTGAAAGGAATTTTTCGATATGCAAACGTTCCCCAAGGAAAAATAAATGCAATCTTATGTTGGTCCTCAGGTTTAATCTGTATCTGATTATATCTGGAAAAGCCGTCCATAAAGGAGAACACCTCGCCACCCGCACACTCATCCAAAAATCTAATCAATAAATGGTGTGGGGAAATTGTCCTTAGGACAGGCATGATTCAAATCGCGGAAATCAGTACATATGCGGATCGTTCCCTACTTCTTATCCACCAGAACGGGGTTTGAAACCCACTATGTCAAGGGAAAGGGATAGATGAAACCGGCTTTCAACAACTTCTCTATCTCTTCCTTAATGGCGGGTGCTTTCCTAGGATTCACCGCACGTAAACGTTGTCGAACAGGCTTAGCATTGGGGTAAGTATTAATCTCGTGCTCGACAATACGAGGGTCAATACCTGGCATCTCGTCGTAAGACCAAGCAAAAATATCACGCAATTCCTTAAATAGCTCGGTGTATTCAAGAATCTCAGCATGGGAACATTCCGCCCTAATATAGACATTCTCTATCATGCTAGGATTGTGAGAGATGTTGATAGGAATCATTGAAGATATGTTTGCCATGTTTCCATCAACCATCAGACCAGGAGAGCTTAATGGAACCATAGGACTACGAACTCTCTGACTAAGAACCGCCCTAAAATCCTCACGCTCCAAGCGGTCAAGCTCTGGAAGAAAGTATGATCTATGATGAATTTCCTCCCATGGTGGATCAACTCCTGACATAGCCTCAATAATTGTTTCGTCTGAAGGGAAAACTGTATCAAGGTAGTCGTGTGCGTGAGAAGACTGTACTGCCCATGCCGGCAGCACATAAGGGTCCTCCTCCTCCTTCTGCGAAGAGGAAGGACTAGGCTCTGCAACACACTTGAGATTAGCTTGATAACCTATCATAGCTACAGGCAACGGCATGTCCGTCAGGACGGGCTCACTCGAAGTACTCAATGTAGGAAGAATCCAAGGATCTTCCATATGGCTTGTGTGAAAAGACACCGATGTCGTAGATGTCGAAGCCTCATCGGAACTAGAGCCTATCATCATGATCGGTGCAGGACAACTAATTCCCATGAGGGATGGATACATGCCTACACTGACACTCCCAGTTATCAGCTGAGAGTGCTCAACGATCGGGATCGAAGCTCCCGAAGATGCGGTAACAGACGGATTCTTGAATGTCGTTTGATCAATCGTTATGATATTCCCGTTATGTGGAAAGCATACAACGTGGAACAAGGAAGAAGCAATGGCTTGCATACTGTACATCCAGTTCCTACCCAGCAAGAGATTGTTGTCAAGGGGCGCATCAACCACCTCGAACTCTATCACGATGGTCTTCCCTCCAAAATGGACTTTAAGGGAAGGAAGGATTCCGTGCGGCCTAAAATATCTCCCATTGAACGCAGTTAACATGGTTGTTGATTTAGACAACTCAGGAGAACCCAGACCCTTCCAATAGGATAAATACATCATAGAAGTAGCAGTGCCCTCGTTGATCACAGTGCGCTTGACGATCATATTAAGACATTCTACGTGAATCAAAAGAGACACATAGTAGGGCAAGCGAGGTTGAAGTCCTGCGGTTTCAAATTTGATCACAGAGGAAGAATCATCATCGTTCACACCAAGGGTAGAAAGCAACACCTTCCTTTGCGAAAGACAACTCTGAAGCACTTCCAATGCAGACATCGCACAAGGAGTGTGGCCCAAATCCTCAACAACTGAATAGTTCTAGGTGGCTTGGGAATTTGGATTATTCCCTGAACGCTTAAGGACTCCCTTAGGAATGCGAGGTGCAGTCTTAGGTTTATCCATAGGTTTCTCAATATGCAAAGGGGACCCTGGTGGATCAGGCTCTTTGCCTGGGCTGGGTTGTGACGAACCATAATCTTTTGCACGGGTCACAACTTTCGCAGCACGGACCATGTTAATGCACCCACAACCACTACTCTCTAGCGGATCATGATCATCACCAGACTGGTCATGGGACTTCGATTTCATATTTTGATTATGCGGTAAAGGGTTAGTTAACACAGCTGGGCCCTGTGCCAAGAATCTTGAAGCTTCCTCAATACGAGGGCACAAGTAAGTGAGGTGATCGTCCTTACATAACTTGCAAGGGAACTTAACCTTATGTTTAGATTGCTTGTCCCCCCCAGCATTTCGGTCGTTCTTGTCATTACTATTATCATTCTCATTCTTATTCCCACCCTTTTGATTATTTTTACCCTTTTTTCTATTCCGTCTGGGCTGCTGGTTACCCTTCTGGTCCGACGATTGCATAGAAAGTACACTCGTCATTTGGGCGGGTTGAGACGAAGCCGTAGCTTGTCCTGAAGCAAATTGGTTGATTGACAATTTATTGACTTGTTTTGCAACCAAATCCGTAGGTTTCGCACTTGCACAACCCACAATGCCATCGGCATGTGGTCCAGGTTTGACTTTGGGGTCGAAACTGGAACACAGAGCATTAAGAATAATCTCATATAACAAACCGGACTGAGCATAGATCAAGTCCAGTTCCTGTGCCCTAAAAATTGTTTGTTTCTCATTCTGCACTTCGGATGTAGAAACATCATTTGCTATATACGGCAATAACGACTTGAGGAACCACTCGAGGAGGAAATATGGTCGTATAAAGGCTTTAATTAACCTCTTTCATCTATGCCACTCTTGAATATGATCAGAGATATGTGTGGCTTTATCTTGTTGAAATGTCGAAAAGAGTTCAGTACCAACGTCATAACGCACTGGTAGCTGGAAGTGATTAATAAAAGTCATTGCAAGGTCATCGAACAAAGCGAAAGCTCCCCTAGGTAACTCTATATACCATTTCTCCGCAGGCCCTGTAAGGGTGCATTGAAATAGTCTCAAACGGATTGAGTCCTGATGTAAGGAATTCGAAGAGCACCATAGGTGAAACGTAGTAACGTGTTCGCTCGGATCCTCTCCCGGTTTGCCCTTGAACTTAGGTATGTCTGAAGGAAGCTTGGTAGGGACAGCCAACCAAGCCGGGTCATGAGCTACAGGATCATTCGTCAATCTCGACAAGTCAGGAAGATTGAGCATTGCGAGGAAAGGGAGCCTAGGATGATGAGGTCGATGGACCACTCCCTGATTCATATAGGTCTGATTACCACCATGGCCTTGGCCATAGTGCCCTCCTGCCGTATGACCCGTATAGGGTGGTGTGGAAGCACCATATTGTGGTGGACCTAGACTAGTAGGAGCTACAAAGCCGTAATTAGGAGAGTAAGCAGGTTGTTGATACCCGCCCCCATAAGGTGAAGAACCGTGTCCATACTGCGTCCCATAATATGGTCCATAAGTCATCGCATGCGATGCCCCATGAGACACTCCGTAGGTTGGAAGATACGCTCCGGAAGTAGGAATATACATACCAGAAGTAGGGATATACGCCCTGAAAGTAGTAACATGACCTCTAGAAGTATTCACATAACCTCTTGAAGCAACGGGCGGTATGTAAACCTAAGACACAATCGGTCTAGTAACCGTAGTACGGACCTGACTCGTAGCCATGTACCGGCTCGAAGGACCATGTGAATAAGGTGGAGGATGAACATTTGAAGAACTAGGGATCGAGGACGAAGGAATATGAGTAATAATGTACATGCTATTGCCTATCATCACTCATCTCGGATCTGGTATCCTAATCGGATCGCTAACCCTAGACCTAGGAGGGATATGTGATGTAACTTCCACCACCAGGATGGAAGGTGCAATGTGACTAGTGCTCCCAAACCTCTCCGCATGGTAAGGAATGAGAGTGCCCCCAGGCATAGTGTTAGTCCCAAAGTTGGATTCGACATGAAATGCCAAATCATGTGTAGGGAAACCAAACATAGCATAATTACCATAGCTAGTGCTGGCAGGTTCAAAATGAGTCTCGGTGTCCTCTAGAATTCCATACCGGTAACGTGTCAATGGGGAATCAACCCTAGAGTGAGTAGGTCTATCGTGGATGGTTCCTATCTCAAAAATCATAGGACCTAACTCAGCCAAGTCGGGTGAAGGATCGTAAGTAGGAGTAAACTCCCCATCATCTACACGAATGGGAGAAGGTGATTCAGGAATACCTTCTAAATGGTCTCCCATGGTGTGTGAATCAATGTGCAAAATAGTCTGCCTGGACTGTCTAGGTCTCTCTCCCAAAGGAGGAGGATAAGTAGAAGGTGGAAGTCTTGCTAAATGACAAGAACGACGAGGAGCCGCACCCGAATCCACAATGACTCAAAAAAATAGAAAAGACTCTCTATTTACGTAAACCCTAGGCCAACTATCGTGCACAAAGCAATCACTAATAAAATATAAAGCCAAATGCAGGAAAAAAAGGGTTGGATAAATGAGCTCCTGAATGAAGCAGGTATGTCTCGCCTAGGAGAGGCTTGAGACTTCCATACACAACAAGCGGAGGTACGTAACCAATTATTGTGGCCCTCAGCTTCAATGCGTAAAGCGACTGTGCTGTCCAACCCCAACCTAGCCGGGACACCCGCAAAATAACCCCTGCAAAGTACCCCCTCGATATCCTAGGTAAGGCCACTAAGGTCACCTCAATATAATCAATGCTCAGGCAGACAGTCGTAGGCGGGATTGACCGTATGGGCAGGGTAGCAAATCTCGAAACTCTCGAAAGAGCCCCCAGATACGAATACAATCCTGGAAATATCTCCGGTGCTACTCAGTTATGACTAGGGGTCATCCCAATCAATAACTGCCCGCACTGCCTCGTGCTTAAATCCCTTTTGAGAGGAGGATCCTCAGAAACACTGGTTATACCAAGGATTTCACACACTCACCTGGACAGACACATACATGTTGTTGTTTAGTGATCTTGGAGAATTTACTTGCAATGAACTATTCCAAGATCCTAAAACCTAAGCTTGTTGGTGCACCCTAGAAAAGAAAAGAGTGTAATTCATTTTAATTTAGCGTTGATTTTAATTGGCTTTATTACTCAAGATAGGGACATGACTGTGCAACTAATGGTGTTATGACGCAACATGAAGTAAAATGCACACCTAACAATCAATGCAAATGCATTGTGTCCATGAAAACAGTGTATGCTACTACGTGAAATGCACAATTTTTCTTCAAATGATGAATGCAAGCTTTCCTACATGAAGTCCTAACTAGTACTCCAAAGCAAATCTAGTGCAAGTACAATGCACAAATGCAAAATGCAATGCATGATGATAAGCAAATGTTTTTGGATTTTTTGAAATCAAATGAGATTAAAAAAGCAAAAGAATGATTCTACGACCCCTAGACTCTGCAAGCACACACAAACAACACTCAAGCAAAGCACTAAGGTAAAAGAACTCTAATGCACTAATCTCAAACAAAAAATCGAAAATGCCATGACAAGAACCTTCTTAAAAAAAAATTATCCTAAAAAAAACGTTTCTGGTCAGAAATAGAGGTATAAATAGACTCAGGTAGTGCCAAAGGAGACTCAGCAAATATCAAAATTCACCCAGCAACCAATTAACTCCCACAAAAAGGAAAAAGCAAGGGCATACGTGACTGTTCGCAGTAAACCCGTGTGTATACGTGGAAATCGCAGAGAAACCCGCGTGTATACGCGACTGTGAGTTAAAAACTCGCGTACAGAAAGAAAGGTGCATAAAATCAAGGCAAACAAACAGGCTGAGACAAACTTCACACCAATCAGACACTACCAGACATACATGCCCCCAGACCCGACATAGAAACAAGAGAGAAAGAGCAATTCAAATTCATTGAATGCAGATAAAACAACCCCCAAAGGACAACTACTAGGAACTCCCCAGTGGAGTTGCCAATTCTGTTACGGAGAGAAATTCCTATGGCTTGGGGCACCACAATAGATAGCTTGACTCTAGAAATCAATCCTTTCCAATATGCAATAGAGATTAAATGTCTAACACTAAAGGATCAGACCTTGTACCTTATTCCAGACGGTTGAAGTAGATCCCCGTTGAGCTTTCCAACTTCAGCTTGAATTGATAGATTACTTCCTCAACAACAAGTAAACAATACAAGCATTCTATACATCATGGTGTTAGATCTATTCTAGAATATATAATCAATAATGTATAAGCATTTGACATAATCCAATGGATAAAATATTCATACAAACACACATTATTGGATAGGAAAAGATATTTCTATTAATATAAATCAGAGATTACAAGATACAACCTCTGACAGCACGTCTGTGAACCAGAGAAATTGAATCCCCCACTTGGGCCTCCACCGCTTCAATCCTCCATCTCTCGATAACAAGCTCACAAGCAAAAGGCAAGCTTGGGAAGAAACAAAAGTGCCCCAAGGGACAAAGGGATGCAAACTCAAGCATAAGTTCCGACAACAATGGACTATAGTTTCTTTGCTCTCAATTCTCTCTTATGCCTTCAATGTACCAAGGGGTTCCTTATATAGCTTTTCAAAGGGGTAATGAAAGGTCGAATCTGAGCGATCTCAAGGCATAGGGAAGGCCAAGAGTCAAATGAGTCAGATCCTTGTCAAGGAAAACTCCAAAAGGATTTGGATTTTGTACACATCCCGATGTACGCGGTTTTAGTGGTCAAACCCGCGTATATATGCGCTTATAGGTTTAAAAGTCACGTGTATCATTTTTCACATGTTTTTAGGGATGGTCAAGGAAACATCAAAGGACAAAAAATGGTCCATGGGGTCTAAGGAGTCTGCAGCGGGACAGGGGAAGGCCATGCAAAGTGTGATTCACCTGGAGTGGTGAAATCAGCTATAACAAGGGCCTATAGGAATCAAGCATGACTAATTAAAGATGTATAAGGTCTAAGGAGATTAGAACATACGTTCTAAGACAATTTGTATGTACAGATGCAGTGTGTGAATCAAAAATCCTATTTCAGCATAATCTCTGTGTGTAAATTCAATTCTGTCGGAATGTGTGATTTCATGAACTGAATGTTTATGTAAATCCCTTATTAATGAGTGATAAGCATGTGTGTGAATTAGGGCTTCTGAGAGAGAGTGAAATAGAGATCGATTAATCAATACTTTGATCAATTGAATGAGAATTAGATTAATAATCCATTGAGGGTTTCACGAAATACGTACAGAGTAACCTTGTTACAGGTTTCTGGAGTAGCGATCGACCAGTACAAGGATCGATGAAAACTGAAGTTTAAAGTATGTGCAGGTTGAATGGTCGAGATCGTAGTAGAACAGATCTACAACTAAGGAGTAATTTCCGCAAATAGAAGATGTGCCTAAGTTAAAACCAATCACCTTGATAACTTAATATCGTGTGGTGGAGATTGAAGGTTGATAGAAGATCAATGACCAAGATGAATTCTGCTAATAGAACATGCGCGTGAGATAAGAGATCCGCAAGGAAAAATGAAGTTCTGCACTTGATCAGAGGTCAACGACCAAGAAACATTCCACAAAATATCTGATGGTTGAGGATAGATCTGCATCAAAGTACAGATCGACGGTCAAGATCCACCTATATTAGATCAACGATTCACGAAGAGGCTTACGGGAGTGGAAAGGAGGAAGTCCAAAATTTTGAGAATTTGAAAAGTCGACAAGACAAGTTCCGCAACCTGAACTGGAAAAGTGGAAAAGTGTGGAAGTGCGGAAGTGCAGAACTGTGGAAAATTGAGAGTCGAGAAATTGCAAAACTGTGTTTTCTGATTTCCGTAACCTGCAATGGAAAGGGCGGTGCAGAAACAGAAAATTGATGTTGAAGATGAAGAACAACATTTTGACTATTAAGGAGGACTCTTAAGCCCTCTAAGCTCTGTAAGTCATTAGTTTAGGTGATAGAGCACGTGATGTGCCACCGAGGGTGCATCAGTTTTGGTATCAGAGTAGAAGAACAAGGATTTTGTGTGAGAGGTAAATCAATTTCTGATTTTCAATTCATTTTCAAATTGAAGACTAACAATTGCGTTGAGAGGGTTAGTCATGAGAGGGTATTCAAAATTGATTGCAAACAAAGGACGTGTGGTTAAATTTGATGGATAGCTATAGGAGAGTGCAGAAGAAATCCTTGAAAGGATTTTATACGTAAGAGTATGGAGTTATGATGCATGAAAAGAGTTTAAAACTACTCTTGAGCAGTTAAAGAATGCAAAGGTAAAGAATTTTGGAAATTGTTATTGAATTTGAAGACTGATAATTGTGAGTATGTTATGATCAGTCTTGTGCAAGGAATCATAGCAGATATTGGGGAGGAGGAATATAGGCCCTGTAGTAGCATAAATTATAGACAACAGATATAAACCAGAGACAAGAAATAAAAGTTTAGATGAAAAGATCAGGAAGAAGATCTTTTGAAGATAACAGTGGAGGCATTTTCAACCAACTGTACAAGTGAAAAGTTTGAAAGTCTGGGTTGTTTGATGTTTGTGTTTTGGCTTTGGTTATATGAAAAGATTTGACAGCAACAAATAATAGAGAAATTCTTGAGAAGAGGAAAGAGGAAGCAGTGGCAGAACCTGAGAAATCCAACAGAGGTTGGACAAGAGAGGATTAGTGTGTGTTCTCAAAAGAGGAGTGTACTTAAATAATCCAAGAAGAGCAAAAGAGATGCTAAAAAATATTCTAGTGAGAGGACCAAAGATACCAAAAGGATAAGCTCAAGGAGAGATAGCTTGTTGAGCCATAGAATACAAGTATGGAGACTAGTTGAAGGTGAAGGCTTAGTTACAGTCCACAAGTGAATAGGATGAAGTTCACAAAAGAGGAGAAGGAGATAGAAATGATGACTACGGAAGGTCATTGCAGGGGTTCAGAAAAATCCACAACAGAAGAAAGTAGAGAGAGAGTCGAGATAATGTAACAAAGAATTGCTAGAGTTAGCAAGAGACAATTTTTGCTTTGAGAAGCAAATGCAAGTTGTTGAAGAAGAGAACTAGAGGTATGGTTGGGTCATGAAAAAGGAGCCTTGAGATGGAATTCATTATAGGTGAAGCTACAACAAAATATGTTTGCTGAATTGAAGAAAGAACTCAGAGAAGTTGAGTCTAAGATGGAGGTTTCATATTGTGAACCTGAACAGGGTCATTTTCTTGGAGAGGACGATGAAGCAAAAAAAGAGAGACCAATTGAGAGTCTCATGAATTCTGTAAGGAGTGCAAATCAACATATGAAAGAGATGACTGTGAGGCCTAATGAGACCAAAAGGTCTTATGTTTTTTAGACTAATGAGTTGTTTGTAATTGTAGGTTTTGTTGTAGATGATGGGAAGTCTTTTGAAACTGTCTTATTTGATGAAGTCATGTATGATGAAGAAAGTCTCTCAAATGAATAAAGGTCAGAAATATTGCAGCAAAAGGAACTCATTGATGAGTTGCTCGATGGAGGAACACTGTCAGTTGAAGATGATTTGAAGAAGAAGGAAGGAAAAGAAATGTGCAAAGACATTTCTACAAGGCAGAATCAAGATTGTATTCTGATGAAGGAGAGAGTTGAAGATTCACCTTGGACTGTCATAAAGTATGAAGAAATAGGTGATGGTGAAAGGGATATGATGTTGTGTTCAGACCAACACAATAGGAGGGTGCCAAAGGAAATATCAACAAGGACTTCAGAGTCTTATGTTTTTGAAATTGATTATTGGTGTATGATTGCAGGTATTGAAGCACACTTAGATGATGTGTCTATGTAGATTGTGAAGCATAGGAAGGATTCTTTGAGGAAGAAAGGAAAGATCAAAATTGGACCATTGATAGAAGAATGTGTTCACTATTGTGAAGCAAAATATAAAATCATCTTAGAAAAAGATGGTGCAGAAGAGGGACTAGTTGAATGTCTCGTGAACTCTTGGGAGAGTTCAGACCAACAAAAGAATATGCTGATAAGAGGGTCAATGGGAGATACAAATTTCAATATTTTTGAAATTAATGAATTGTGTATATCTACAGGAATAACATGTGATGAACCTTGTGAGGTTGTCCCACAGGTAAATGAAGAAGAAGGAGAGTATCCATGTATTCTTGACATGGACTAAAGCTAGAAGTTTGTTCTGGGATTGAAGGACGAGATGACATGGTCTCTTGGAGATAAACAAAAGAGAACAATTTCATATTTGGATGGTGGTGTTGCTGATAGATAGAGGAAGAAATATGTCATGAAACATGAAGAGACTATATTGTCTCAAAAGGGTGATCAATATATAAAAGAATTTGTTGTTACAGAGGTGGGTAATGAAGACAAAGACAAATTTTCTTACCTCATAAAATATGATGAAGAGTTAGAAATGTTAGAAGATTGGTTGATCAATCCAAGGATTGATAAAGATGACTGCTTAATATTTGATGACAGCATTGGAAAAGAGAAGCTAGCACGTAAAAACACTGAATTAATTTATAATTTAATGGATAGCAACAAAGAGTCAAGAGAACAACAACAATTTCAGAAAAAGAAGATGCAGGTGTACTAGCCAAAAGATAGAGTGGACATGGAGATTAAAGAACTAAGGTTGTTGATGGTGAAGGTGTCTCAGAGAAGGAATGAAGAAAAAATGAATATTTACATCAACAAAGCAAATAGACAAAGCAATGGTAGAAGACAGATGACAGAAGAAGATTGCAGAAACAAAGCTAGTGGAGCATTGCAACATAAAACTTGGAAACCATAGAACCAAAGGTGGCAAAGATAGAACAACATGATGAGATCAATGATCAGCTTCAGAACAAAGTTTGGGATCCAGGCATACTGAAGATGGAATATTATGACCAGGAGGTCATATTTATTTCTTCTGGGGGAATATAATGTAGGAGCATCCTGCTCTCCATTCGAATTTCAGGCTAAATGCTTGACTAGACTTGGAAAGGGTCTAAATTATGAATTGATGGTATTTGAACCATCACATTGTAAATAAACCTATGTAAAATATGTGATTCTAGATGATGGTGAGTCGTTTAGGTGAGTCACTAAGAAGATGAGTGTGTCATTGGGTCAATTGATGAATCATGTAACAAAGTCCTCAATTAGTGGTAGTGAGTCATAGGATAAGTTTGATAGTTTGAGTTAATTAAGCATGTTGTTGAGTGTATCGAGGATCTGAACCAGAATGGTTCATAAATTCTGTTGTGTATAAATATGTAAGCCCGCAAGGCATAGATAGATAGAGAAGACATAGAGAATAGGAGTAGTAGAGATAGAGATACAAAGGTCAGTAGGGCCTGTAGGAATCAAGCAAGGCCAATTAAATATGTATCAGGCCTAAGGAGATCAGGACGCAGGTTCTGAGACAATTTGTATGTACAGATTCAATGTGTGAATGAAAACTCCTATTTCAACATAATCTCTGTGTGTAAATTCAATTATGTCTGAAAGTGTGATTTCATGAACTGAATGTTTATGTAAATCCCATGTTAATGAGTGATAAGCATGTGTGTGAATTAGGGCTTCTGAGAGAAAGTGAAACAGAGATCGATTGATCGATACTTTGATCAATTGAATGAGAATTCAATTAATAATCCATTGATTATTTCATGAAATACGCACAGAGTAACCGTGTTGCAGGTTTCTGGAGCAACGATCGACCACTGCAAGGATCAATGAAAACTAAAGTTTAAAGTATGTGTAAGTTGAATGGTTAAGATCGTAGTAGAACAAATCTACGACTGAGGAGGAATTTCCACAAATAGAAGATGCGCTCGAGTTAAAACCAATCACCCATATAACTTAAGATTGTGTGGTGGAGATTGAAGGTTGACATAAGATCAATGACCAAGACGAATTATGCTGATAAAACGTGCATGTGAGATAAGAGATCCACAAGGAAAAATGAAGTTTTGCACTTGATAAGTGGTCAATGGCCAGGAAACATTCCACAAAATATCTGATGGTTGAGGACAGATCCCCATCAAAGTACAGATCGACGGTCAAGATCCACCCTACGGTAGATCAACGGTTCATGAAGAGGCTTGCGGAAGCGAAAAGGAAGAATTCCAAAATTTCAAGAATTTGAAAAGTCGACAAGCCGAGTTCCGCAACTCGAACCGCAAAAGTGGAAAAGTGCAGAAGTTGAAAGTCGGGAAATTGCAAAACTGCATTTTTCGATTTCTGTAAACCCGCAGTGGAAAGGGTGGTGCGAAAATAGAAAATTGATGTTGAAGATGAAGAACATCATTTTGACTGTTAAGGAGGACTCTTAAGCCCTCTAAGCTCTATAAGTCATCAGTTTAGGTGATAGAGTGCGTGATGTACCACTGAGGGTGCATCACATATGCAGGTTGGTACAACATTTTGATCACACAAAATATATACCATATGTGCTCTATAGGTCTTGCACAATGCCCTCAAGTATATAAGACCCAGTTGGGGTCAAGATATTTAGAATGCTCTGAGGTATGAAAAATAATTTGGCATGAACTCGCATTTAAGAATAGTGCAAGGGCATTGATCAATTAGGATTTATCTTCCCTTTAATGATCAAAAGATAATCTAAGCCTTATAATTGAGCTTGAATCTAACCCACTTTAATTGTTAAACCTGCATTATTAGATAGGATGCACACTTATTTATATTCAGAAGATGCTTCAAGAAGAAATTGTTAGAGTTGGGATACTAAACACAATTAAGGAACAAATGGTTATGTCTTAGAATTGTGGAGGGATTAATGTCAAAATTTATAATCAAACACATACAATGCATTTATGCAGGAAAGCCTCAAATGGAATGGCCCTTTCCATCAGTTTGGAAATTCTTTTTAAATATGCAAGAGGTTTTTATTTTTATACAATGTGGAGTGGAGATTAAAAAACTACGAGTTTATAAAGTTTGCTTCTTAGCCAACTCATATCAATTCTATGGTATCCCCCTAGTAGGGTAGAGAGAAATTATTAAAATCACGAGAGGATAACGATTACGGCTCCAAAGAAGCATGCTCATTGGCTTTTCATCATGCAATTTAACTTGACCATGCTAAGAGATAATTGATGCATACAAATTATGTGCACACAATATTTGTAAAGTTGAGGTAGCAACATAGATGTGTTTCTATTGGAAGTTTTAAACCTATGCATTGAAACAATGCATACACATTCTTAAACAAAATAGAAATAAACAATGGCATACACATAGTATATAGAGATCTATCATTCCGTTGGAAGTTTTAAACCTATGTAATGAAACAATGCATACACATTCTAAACAAAACAGAAGAAACAATGGCATACACACAATACATAGAGATTTATTTTGAAATCCTTATCCAAGAAAACCAACAAAACTTAAAGCTGCATCTCTATATTTCTCATGTATTCATTTAACCATTCACCATATGATATATAGGTAATCCACAACTTCCAAACCCTAATCCGTTAACTTGGATTAGATTACAACTTCAATCCCTTAATAGGGACTAAATGACACATTTGGTTAAAAAAACACAAAAACAAATTCAGGGCATTGCCCCAAACCCTGTCGCTTTGGGGCTAACACACCTCGTTGGTATCTACTCAATGGAGCGTTCTTGGAACCCTTGGCATGATGTGGTTAGGCAACCCCTTGCCATGCCCAACACAAAAATGAAAAAATGGTAGAATAAGAGTGTCGATTTTGCATCGTCACTATCATGCACAGAAAATTAGTTTATATAAAAGAAAACATTTACATGTACCTTTTCATAAATGGATCCGCCCTTTGCTTGATATAGAATCATCACCATAGAAACCTTCAAAGACATTATACACATGGAAAATAACTGACTTTCCTGAAGCAAACGTACTGATTCTAAATCTACATGTTCACTCTAAAACAATACAGAAGATTCAACTACCAAGAAGAAACAACCCAACAATGTAACTTGGCAAAGCCTCAATACGCATGTTATTATTTATTGTTGAAAAACAATGAAATTTATATATACTAGAAATCACCAAATATGTTAATGGTAAAGTTAACATAAATTTCTTAACAGATATAGGTTGCTAAGTCTGCAATCTCTGCACAGTAGTTGCCATATAAACAAATCAATAATGTGTACCACTAATTCTTTCTCCGTGAATAATCTAACAAAATAAACATCGTTTTATCTATGTGACAGAAATCTCACAATTATAAGCAAAAGTCAGCCTGCCAATCTGGGCCGTAGATACATCGAGAAATTTCTTCACTGCTTTCACAACTTTGCTATTGTAATACGCTTGGCCTACTTGGTTAAAGTTTAACTTCCACGATTTTGGAAACGTATGTGGTAGAGGAACATAGAGAACATTAAAGGAAATGCCTTGAAAACATTGAATTACGTTAAGGCAGTTTTACCTGATATGAAGATGACAACCCTTATGCTTCCTCTCTTGTAAATCAAGAAATACTCCAGATTAAGGTTTCCCTTGTAAATTAAATATCACGAGTCCCACTGGATAGTCGACCTTTCTTTTTTATTTTATTTATGTGGTGATTCTGCAAGAACCCAATAAAGATTGATAATGGAGATATCTCAGAGAAATTTAGACCAAGTCAGCCATCTCAACAGATATTTATAATTCCATTGTGATAGTAGGCCGTAATGACTCCAGTGTTTTTTTTGTCTCCATTTTCCATACGCAGCGCGCCGTTGAACTCGTTTGGTGCATATTGAGGAAAAGAAAATAGAGTGAGTTAAATTATATAAACCATTTGCATTTTTGCTTGCTAAATTGCTTGGAATTTGGGAAAGGAATTGTTATTGAAATTGTGATTTTGGCGCTTAATGGAGTCAGCACCCTCAATAATTTATAGGGCATCTTCATTACACAATTTCAACAACATGAAACTGCAATTTCAACCATTCTTAATGGGATTTTGGTCAGAAATTTCACTTACCAATGGTCTGCAAATGGTCTTCACTTTAAAAGGAAAAGATAATTGCACAATTTCAACAACATAAAACTAAAACTGCAATTTCAATCATTCTTACTGGATTTTGGTCAGAAATTTCACCTACAAATAATCTGCAAATGGTCTTTACTTTAAAAAGAAAAAGGTAATGCTTCATGCACATGAAATAAACATATAAATGCAAAAATGTTTTCAAAGTTTTAAGCAAAAGTTTACAATTCTAAATACTCAATCATAATGAATAATAATTTTGCTATAATAAAGTGTTTATGGAGAAAATACATATATCTTAGATTTAAATAATGAATTTCTTCACTATTTTTATTTCTAATTATTGAGATTATGTTTTTATAAAAACTATATATAATTTTATTGGTTAGTAGTATATCTTAATTTTAAATCTATTAAGAATCAAAAGAATTTAAATTCATAGTTTAAATCATAACTATAAATTAAATTCAAGCCCTAAATCTCTTACTCTTTTGGATGATTAAGATGATGTTTAAATCAAATTCAAATGATGAATCTCTTCACTACTTATAAAACTTAAAGATAATGTTTTGATAATAACCATGTTTGCAACTCTATTTATTAGTAGCAAAGATTCATGTTAACCTAAATATATTAAGAATAAAACGGAATTTTAAATTAGAGTTTTTTCAATTTGATGAATCTTCACAAATAATCAAAAGTAGTGAGAAGTCTAGATGAAAATGATAAAATAACCTTAAAAACTAAAACAAGATGAATATTACAATTCCAACCTTACCAAACATTTAAACACTCTTAAATCAATCATTTTGAAAATGCCATCAAAATTATCATAAATACTAAAGCAAGATGAATATTGCAATTTCAACCTTACTAAACATAAAGACTCTCAAATCAATAAATAATTTTAGAAATGTTAACAAAAAAATACTATAAATATTAAAATACTTAAAAAACATTAATCTAACACATTTTAAAAACCAAACCATAACAAATTTTATGCAAAAATATCATGATTGAAATAAAATATTCAACATTCAATATCAATACTTCATATTTGCCGGTAAATATAAACATTCATGCAAAAATACCATGATAGTTGTAAATGTTTCAAACATTTATATCAAAACTTTATATTTGCTAGTAAATATGAACACACGGTCCTAAAATTATTATTATTATTTTTTTATTATAAATTTTACTCCTTTATTTTTTATTTTTCATCATATATATTATTTAAATGTAAACTTCTGCAACTTATATGGATGAATAGAGAAGGTTCTAGTTCTCATGTACCAATATTTTCATTTTTTTTAATGGTTAAATATAGGAGGATATGGGAATCTTATTATAAACTTCAAAAAGATATATAGACTTTTTTTCTTAAAATAAAAGGGAAAAGTTAACAATATACGATGTTTAAGGGATGTTAAAAATTCCAACTTCACTTAGACACAAATCAATAATTTTTGAAGTGTCATCAAAATTTAAAATATATAAAAAAACATATTAGTAGAAACAATACATTGTAATAAAAGGCAATGTACACATAATGAGAACAATTAATGTCAGTGCCTATGCATAGCCATTCATTTTGTTATGAGTTTTCTCTACAATTGAATGTACGCACACACACCTAAGGCATATCATATTGCTAGGAAACACACAAACCTTGCAAACTTCAAGTTGATGTCAATAATTCAAATAGAGAGTGTAGGATGCCATGATTTCTATATCCACAAAATTCACCTCGAGCCTACAAATGAAATGGTCAATTCCAAATACTTTGTGGCTCATACTAAAGCTATGAAATGCCATAGTTTACTTACAAAGTCAAATCCCATGAAAGCACTGCTAAGCATAAAAAAATTGTTGACATTCACTCAAATATCGTTGAATGAATAAAAACAATAACTGCATTGATGAGAGTTCAAATATTATACATGACTTACTAACCACAACTAAGTTTAACAATGTTGCAAAATAAGGTAAGAGAATGGAAATTGCCATTTGAAGAAACAAATGCCTAAGCTAATAGGGTGGCAAGAGCATGTTGGGTCCTCTTAGACTTGGATGGAATAATACAAATATCTTATTCATGAGATGTAGGAATTGCCACAAATAACCAAGTGAAAATTTATGCATTTTTTTGGGGAGCACAACTCCTCAAATCACATTTCATAAAGAATGTGATGATCTTCGTTGACTCACTCTTCGTGATTAAGAAGGTGTAGAAAAAGAGTCTTAAGGAAGGGTCCATCCAACAAAGACTATTTGAAAGAATTTCATGTAACCTCAACAGCTTGTTAAGAAAGTTAACAACTCCTCTGTTGATCATTAAGCTAATGAAGTAGTGTATCTTGACAAGGGGGCCTTGGTTAAAAATGGGGATCCCATGAAAGGAAGTGGCTCCCCTAAGATTTTATGGTGACAACCAACATTAATGATTCAATTATTACAATGTCCACCCCCTTTGAACTAGGTCGAAGATGATCCAATTTTCTCCATTGAATCAAACCAAGTCATATAGGTCTTATCAAATTTAATTTGTGCGAGTGAGTTATAACAATCCCTCTTGCCTTAGGCTACCTCTAACTCTTGCTTGTGGCTCCCATAGTGTTTTAATTTATGTCCTTCATAAGTTGGATTAGTTGCATATGTGGGATAATGGAAGGGTGTTTGAAGATTTGTGAGGTTCATTTCATCAGTGAGGAGGGAGTTTCAACTAGCCTTGGAAACTTATAAGCATCGAAAAGGCCCCTCTTGTCCCATATTTTGATTGACAAAGGTATGCAATTACTCATATCTCTATTTGGTTTCCTTAGTCTAAATATTTGGGATTTATTGTCACACTCTAGTTGCGAGAACATTGAAACTTTCATTGTCTGTAGTGGGTAGGGACTCTATTCTTCATAGTTTTGGTTTACCCTTTCATGTGCTCTTATAGTTTAGTTCATGCCTTCATTGGAGGATTTATTTGTCAAGGGTCTACAATCAAGTTTCTCCTCTTTTGGTCCTTTAGTGGAAACGACCAATTCCCCAAATACTAACCTAGTTGGAGGAGCAGGGACAAGGGAAATAAAAATTATCTCAAGTCATTTGAATATTTAGCTAGAAGGTCAACTCCTCCACCAACTTCTTATTAGCAAGCTTCATGATCATGGACTCCAGCGTCAAGGCTTTCTTAACTAATTCTTATGGACCAAACATAGTAACTCAAAAACTAAATCTCTGCAATCAACTAATCTTTATGGGTCAAAATATGACAGGAGGAGATTTCAATATTTTCATGTCCCCAACCCTTACTCGGCAGAGAGGATGCGACTAACATCTAAAAACCTGGGAAAACTAAGCCCCATGAACATAATATAAAAAAAAATGCTTGAAAATAAAACATTCATAAGTATAAACAGATGCATAATGAAATGTACATGATATATACAGTGGAAGCAAATCATTCATTCAACACATTCATGCATTCAACATGTTCATCATAATTTCATAATAATTCATCAGCAAACACATTGCAGAACTTAAATACACAAGAATACTTATCTTTGAAAGAAGATCGTCCCGCAACAAGCTATGTCGTTGCAACGTTCCACCAACCGTAGGCCACTTTGCTCTTTAATCTCTTAGCAACACTACCACCCCCGAGCTGGGCATGATCTTCCCCAAGGAATAGGGAACACTAGCAGGCTTCACCCATAGCCAAGGATACAATTAAAATTCAGTCAAGCCAACACAGTTGGGTTTATCAGACTTACACAGGTAGTGGTTTACACTTATCCAAATTCACATGAGACACAACCAAGCCAACATATGGGTTTATCAGGCTACCGGCCAAGCCATCCTTCCAGTTGGGTTTACTAGGCTGCTAAGGAGGTGGAAATACTGACTACTAAGCTAGTGAGCTCAACCCTAGAGCTATGAACACCCACACTGTATCTAGCCTGATTTCTAAAAAATTACAAACCCAACACAAGGAAGCATTCCCTTCTCTGCTACACATTCCCTCAGGCCATGCCTTCCCTTCCAGTGCTATTAAGGGCATGCAAAGAAGAAAACCAACCTTCTAGATTGGTCTCTGAGGTTCTTTCACACACTAGGTTTATCAAGCAAGTCTAGACTCTATTTCCATTCCTTCAATGAATTCAAATGCCAAACGCGGATGCACACATAGGGATCTCAGTCCTGATATTTATCAATCGTAACAGATGCCAGGGATTACATACACACACATAAATTACGAATTTTTGAACATTGCCGATGCCAGACCGATTACTGTAGAAAATACCAAAACGAAAACATTGCTGGTCTTTCAACATAAAGACACAAAATCATATTCAGGGCAATCGTGTTCATGGAAACAACTAACAGAATATGGATGATATATCGTAGCTCAGAAGGCTCCAACTACGACCAATGCTGGCAGACCCCTACCAGCCATAAGAACCTGATTTTGAAGTGCCTCGAGAATATCTGCCTTTTTATTACTCCCTCGAACCGAACAAATAAGCGCAGTAATAGGAGAACCAAAGAATGATATAGAGGAAGATGAAACTAAAAAAGAAACGAGCAAGCCACAAGACCCATTAATGAGCACCCAGATGTAGCAACAGGAACGGGTCGATACTGTAATGGGAACATAGAATAAATATTATAAGCTAGTTACGGGAATAATATAAGTAATGCACTTGAGTCTTTCAAGCGGGATGGATATTGTAAGCTGGTTACGGGAAGGATATAAGTAATGCACATGAGTCTTTATAGCCTGCTCTTTTCCTGCTATGAAGAATCTATCTTTAAGGTCCTGCCTTAAAAACGGCGTGGTGGGAGGTAGCCAGCGGTGCACCCCCCGTGTTAAGGTTCAGCATTAAATGACCAAATTCCTTCCCCTCGTGCCTCCGGAAATTCCCTTGCCCTCAAAAGGTCAAGCCCTTCGGACCTCCAGGTCCTTCTCCTTTAGAAAAACAATCTCATTACTTACGCGATTTCGCCATTCATTTTTTTCATGACAGCAATGCGAGGTTCTTATCTCCCTAGCTTTAATTGGTCTTGGATTGAGGCCACTAACCTACCATGTGTTTGCTAGGGGGCATGGAATGCTTAAGAATAATTAATAGACAATAAGATCTCTGCGAGATAGACTCTGGGTTGGCTATACCTGTTGACTTATATGCTTGGCACCCGGTAAGTGTTATTTTGTTTTTGGTAAGTGTAAGTATTGAGAGAGATAAGTATTTAGAGAGAAATGACTCGTATCATTTTGGTAATTGGTTATAAAGCAAGCCAGCTAGTTGAAGCGTCAGATCAGCTCAGTAGGTGTGGCGTTCAAGTGCTTTTATGGATATAAGCAATAGAGGCCAATAAGTTATAGTGGTTTGGCAGGACAAGCCAAGGGAATAAGTAAATCAAAAGCTTCCTTTCAATTCAATTGTCATGTTGGCCATCTAGAAAGCTACCGTCTTGTTGGTTTATTTCCACCCGGTAAGTGATTGATATGAAGGCATGTCATGCCAATGCCTGGTATGCTAGGGTTAGGGGGGTGCTAGTGAAGGTCGGGTTTGCAAATGTTAGGGGGGGCGTTACATTTGAAGGGGGGAGGTTACATTTAATCGAACTAAGATAGTTGAGCCCCATTGGTTCTTTTGTTTGGAAGGGGAAAGCTTCTAGCAAGATAATGAAAGATGGTCTGAACAGTGGCCCTAATTTAAGTTGTTTCTATCCATGGTATTCCCCCCCACCTCCCCAATAAAGGGTTTTCATTCCCTTCCTATTCCTGATGGGAAATAACACTCATAGAAGTGGTAGCAACTTCTAATTCCTCTTCTAACTATCCGGAGTGTTCATTCCATCAAAACGAGGAGCTACATTCTTGTCCTTGACGACTGGCCGTCCCCTGTTTCTTTTCATTATTTCACTCTCTCCCCTTTGAATTCAAACTAATACTTTCTATTTATGTATCTTCCCTTTATCTCTCTTACTTTATCCTCTCATAAAAACCCACCTTAGCTTAGGAATAAACCCTATCACCACCAACTCATCACTAACACCACCATGATATTTCAATTTATCCACAGAAGGCAAGAACCAACACAATCCACTTTAGAAATAACAACTCAATCAGAGCAATTCAAACACCACGATTCATACCGATTCTATTTATACATACAATTAGGAAGGGTCATTCCCAATAGATAGTAGCACCAAGCCCAGTTGTTCGACGTTACTTTCTCCCCCATGTTGATGATCGCTACCGCTTGCTCACATTATGAGGAAGGAGAAACGTTATCGCGGGTTGCATGATGAGGACACGTAGCGGATGATCAGGTTACACGTAGAGATACACGATGAGCAATGGAGGTTCGATTAGCTTCGATCATTAGGTTACACAATGATCTTCGAGTGGATGCATAGGTACAAGCGATTAGCTTCGAGCAATGCATAGGGACTTTCCAGGCATGAGTATTATGTGAGCTACAATGTAGAAGATCTGCACAAAACACAGTAGAGTAGAGCTATAGCCACACACACCATGCAGTATAGATTGTACATGTTGTGGATATGCACTCAATAATGTTTATTTATACGATCCCCATAGCAACACGAGGCCCTAGTTAATTCCATTTAACATAGCGCGAGGCCTGGACACAATATAGAGAGGAGGCCTTTACGACAATAGAGGACTGGACACATGATAGAGGAGACCTTTACACACAATCCCTACCCCCCTTACATTATTGCCTCATATTTCTACATTCACCCTTCAATACATCGTCAACGCCTAGGACAGTCACCCAGGAAAGACCAGTAACCTTTAAGGAACCAATCCACATTACGCCTTCTGGAACCAATCCTCAAGCCCCATCCACTTGATTAAGATGTATCATATTGGGGAGGGATCACATGGTGTTGTTGGAGGTTAGGCGGTACAACGGACGGATTATTTAGCTGTGTTAGGTGGACCAATAGAATATATATAAATATGATGCTCCTTCTCGGTTATTTTCCTTACCGGTATATGTCGCCAGAGGTGAGGTTTTGTACGCGAAGGTGGACCAATAGAGATAGATAGGTTTTATTTTGATGCTGGCCAGTTTACCCCATCAATACTGATAGCCAAAACTAAGCCCACTAAACTTGGGTTTAGCGCTCAGTCAATATTTAAAAGAAAATAATTTTCACTTTTTAGCTCCAACCTGTTTTTACTGCGACCACCCTTTTTACTGCGACCAAGCTAGTTGGTGCAACCAAGTAGATGCGATCAAATTTGGTGCGATCTGCGATCAAGTTTGGTGCCTCATGCTATCAACTTATCTGCGGTGCGATCAAGTTGATGCGGCGGTCAAGTTGATGCGATCAACTTATGTGCGATCAAGTTGATGCGATCAACTTCTTTTGTGATCAAGTTGATGCCTGATGCGATCAACTTCCCTGCGATCAAGTTTGGTGCTTGATGCGACTAGATTGATAGAATATTATTCTTAGTCTAAAGACTTAAGAATTTTACAAATACTTTTCACCTGTGCGTAAGATGAAGTAAAATGACCACATTTACAAATCCAAATAACTTATGGAAAACATATGCCCTAATATGTAGGAATATTTGAGCGGAACAAAGTGCGGTAAAACCTGGAACTTTCACGACGTGATATTTTTATGGGTTCTTGTTCTTTTACTTATCAGTAACAGTAAAAGACATTTACAGAAGTAAATCTGGAAATATGAGCGGCCAAATAATCATGAATTCAACCACAAACTATTTCATATATTCAACTATGCGGAAATACAAAGTAATACAAACTTGTCTGTTACAAACTCACCCGTTTATAGAGCTTCAGCTCTTCGGCTAAATCAAATGCACAGAAGCTTGAGCTTCAACTTCTCTTTCTCACCCGGAGTTCCTTTTGTGTCTGTGTTCCTGTTCTCTGTGTGTGTGTCTGTTCTGTTCGTAAACTAAATTACAAAATGCTTCTTCTATTTATAGACAATCCTGAAGATTGCTTCAGCATAAACCGACTTACTAGCCGACTTACTTTGCATTAAACACTGCAATAACTATCTATCTAACAACTTAGCTTCTGAAATAAATTCGACTC
>LPNX010954965.1:2567-13453 GCA_001517045.1 Pseudotsuga menziesii
TAAGCTATAATATTCTTCTAGAATTTTTGAATTTCTCTTACCAAGCAATTTAACTGCAGTTATAATAAGGGCCGAGTATTGTTAAGATTGACTTGAAATATTTAGCTCCAGCCTCATCTTAACTATTCTGTCAAGTGAACAACAAGCAGTTATAATAAAAAAAAATTTGAATAGATATGGTTCTCCTGTTATGTCATTCTTGGACATAATTTTGTGTAATAAAGTAGGCCTTTCTGCTGCAGATGGTCTGCTGACCATTGTTCCCAGTCTTTTGGTTTTGCTTTGGTTCCTTAACTACCTTACTAATGCTTTTATCTAGGTATTTTTTAAGGATCCAGCTATTTATACCTATGTATACTATTCTAAATGACTGTTTGGATTGGAAAAATCATAGCTATATGGCTTTCATCTGTATCTATTATTGGAAAGTCTCTGACTTAGTGAGTAGCAAATTAGCAATTTAAGCTTCCTGTATCCTTCCTCAAATTGCAAGGAGGATTACCTATAATGTATTTGTCCTCATTTTGCTATGGTTTTGTCTTTAAAATGGCAGAGATACGAGCTGGTACAGGAAATACATTTGGTACTTTATTTCGTGTTACAACTTTTGGAGAATCTGATGGTGGAGGTGTAGGGTGTGTAATTGACGGATGCCCGCCTTGAATTCCTATGTCTGAAGTTGAACTTATTTTTGGTTCACAAGACCACAATTTCTCCTCAATATACAATATTCATACCCAATGATCATGCCCAGCTGGAAAGAAACTTCATCCCAATAAAATAACACAGTATGACAGTCAAAACACTGAGAGGATGGTACCCACAATTTCTGGAAATGATGGCAGCAGGGTATCTTCCTATGTGGCCACATCTCAGTCCATGAAATCTTGTAACAACTTGTATATAAAAAAATGAGAAGACTACTGAGATTGTGCCCTTCCTCAACAAGTAACCACTACAAGGCTCTCACAACTCACCAATAAATGGTGACTGTTTCCTCTGCAATTTCAGACACTCTCCATAGATGATAGTCTACCCAAGTCTCTGTAATGAATCAATAGTGTCTTCAGGTAATATCCTATACCAAACACGTGATAGTGAAAGCGTGGTGTTGTTATTGCCCCCACTATGGTTTGATTTACCAAGTGTCATGTTTACCTCTTGTGGGAGTGTGCTTTCGCAAGGGAACTATTTATTGCTGGCGGTGCCTGTTTCCAGTCCAGGGAAACTCTGGCGGAACATATACCCCCTTGTTGTAGAAGCTGCTGAAGCTTCTGTTGCTTGTGAGGTGTGTCTACCCATTACGATATCTCAAATTGAATAGATGCTGCTTGGAGGTGTCCATCAGAAGTGTTTCGGAAAAAACCTGGCAGACAACCTCAAAACATTTTCAGGTGTATATATGTTACAAGTATGTCTCTCTACTGGTCCTGCCACCTCTTGGGCATAAGGTTATGCCAACTAATATATCAATGAAATGTATATATGAAACAAATCAAAACTCTTCACTCTACTTGTCTGTTATAGGATAGATTACTCCAAGAATCTGCAATAAGAATATTGAAATTTGATAACAATTATTTATTTATTCTGGATTTGGTAGTTGAGAATAACTACTATTTAATTAACATAAATTACATTTATGACCTAGGGTTGCATCACTATATAAGGACTCCTTTTGAATACTTTTAAATCGTCATTATCTCATTCATTCTTATTAAATATTATTTATGTTCTTTGGACATTATAGTTATGGACTCTTGCCCTGTATTTTTGTGATGGCTCAATTAATAAACAATTTAGTTCATTAAAGTGGTATCAGAGTTAACTATATCTGATTTGTTAATCTCTTCTTTAGTCCATGATCACTTTTAAAATATTATTGTCTAATTCAGTAATTTTTTTCTTGTAATGCAGGCACATGCTTCAAGGTCCATGGAAAGAAGCTGGTGCTTCAGTAGTCATGTTACAAATTGATGATGAAAATGTTGACAGGGAGGCAGTGACTAAAGCACTAGCTTACTTTTATGGACATCATCCAAAACTCAATGACAGCAATGCATTCCATGTTCTTAATCAGCAAGGAGCTGGTAGGGTATAGTTACTTGAGTTGAAGGTTCATAGGTATTTTAAACATTTTCCTAGGAATAACATTGAAGCATATGTTGTAGTCATCATGCGATGACTTTGTAGAATCCCTTGCAGAATGACATTTCTGGAACTAGTGCTGCATTGGAATTTTCCGTTCTCTCTCTCAAGGCAAGACTCTGTTCCTTAACAATGGACTTTTGAAGGATACTTCATTTCAGTTGCTTCTCTATTTTTCTTGATAATTTTTTTTATACATGGTCTCATAAATTGATGCTTCTCAATTGTTGATTTGGCAGGTTTACTAAATTGGTTTCTTACATTATGTAGAATGTTGCATGAACAGGTTGAGCATATATTAGTTATTGGTCACAGTCATTGTGGAGGAATTAGGGCACTTATGTCAATGCCAGATGAAGAAACGATTTCAAGGTTAGCTATCATATCATTGAGAGAGAGAGAGTATAATTTTATTAAAATGTTGACAAGGACATTAGCCCTGTAGGATTAATCTCCATTCACCTAGGGAACAGGGAAAACAGGGGCTCATGCAAATATTAACATAACTTCCATTGCATATCACAGCTACTGTCTTGTCACGGGCCATGCATATCAGTGATCAACAAAGAATGAACCAAAAATTGGTAAAAACGCCCTTTGAGCATACTTGAATACAAACTATAGAAAAACATGCGGCGTTAGAAAAACGGACACGAGTTATCTCTTCTGCATCACTATTAATCATTTTGCATGAGAAGAGAATGAATTTAGAATGGGAAATTTCTGGTCTGCTGATCTGAGCAGATTGGTCAAGGATTGTTTTTGTTGTTCATTAATAATGCCCTATTGTTCTTTCACAATTGATGTCAATTCAGTGAACTGCAGTTTGGAGGCTTCTAATTGATCTTCAGCAAGGCTAGTCTATTATAGCTTGTTCTCCTGTATACCATAAGTACGCCTTCTGTTGTTTCTCCCTCTTCAGTTGGGTTTTACCATTGAACTATTTACGAATAATCAGAGTAGGATAACTAGAAATTGATGCACTGCAAGGCCAGAAAAAAGTCACCTAAACCTCTCAAAAGAGTGAAAGAATGACATCTACATGGACAAACACCTGTACTGATATGGAGAATTTTAGAAAATAGGGTAAAAAATGTTGGTTAGCTTTTTACAAAATTGAATTGAAGAACCCTCTACATTTTTTTCACAAAAACAGATGGTGAAATACCTTGAAATTGACATCATAGAGAGGCAATTTGATGAGAATTGTGACTGAAAAGCATAACAGGTAAAATCAATGCTAAGGTGGGTAAATCAATCTTGTCTAAATGCTACAAATCCTAGCTAAGTGGGCCTACTGTAAAGTCCCTTTTGGGTTCCTCCTGATTTTTTTTGCTCTTTTATCTTTGGGGATTGTTTGTCAAACTAGCTTTTAGATCTATAATGGACATGATCATTACTATAACTTATTGAAAACTTAAAAGTAAACCGAGATAGTAAAATGATATACTGCATTGTATTTGGGATGTCATGTTTGGCACATCATATTTTTTTTTTGTAATTGATCACCATCTTTTCACTTGAAGCATGTTTAAATTTTTTTGTTCAGGCAGCTAATGCAAGATTTGAATTCCTTACAGAACCAGAAGGTCAGCTTTTGCTTATTCAAGGGAAAAATCTTGATGAAGTCTCCAGAAGTCTCGAACGTGTTCTTCTTACCATGAGAATAAGCAGTTCTGAACATAAGGTTTGCTACTTATTGCTTATTGTGTTTGAATCTAGATTCTTTAACTGCTTCTTATTCGGGATGCTATCAGTTTTAGGTTAGTCTTGTGTGAGTTGCACTTGGTTAGCCTACCCTGAGCTTTAGAAAAAGTGGCATAGATCTCTTTTTGTGATTGTTATCAACCATTTTTAATAGAAGGATATATTTTTGAATGCTAAAGCAAAGCATGATTTAAGATTTGAAACTTGAAAGTAAATTGACTGGGAAGGGTTTTTTTATTTTTATTTTACTGGAATTGTGTGCTGAACTGAGTCTGTTTTTTCTCTCTATACAAATGTTAGCAGGATGTTGCATTTATTGTCGATGGTTGGACATTGGAGATCATTCTTAAGCATCGGTATGAAGCTTTTACTGATTTATCCATGCTGTCAAGAATAGCCATCTTTTGTCGTGTAACACCATTACAGAAAGCTCAGATTCCCTCTCTCTCTCTCTTTTCTTTCCTTTGTAAGCCTTTATGTCCCATATACCAGGTGGCCTTGGTGGATGTTTTTCATAATTTCATCTCTCTCTCTCTCTCATTCTCACAGAAATGCACTTACACATAGGGAAAGAGGCAAGTGAATGTGTCTACATGCATCCTTCAATCACAATGTTTACTTTACAGCTTAGGGTAAGAGGTGGATGATATGGAAGAATTGTTCCAAAAGTTTAGCACATGGTCTTATAGACTATTTATTTTATGATGTCATTTCTATTGTCTTCAGATGGATGGATGCTCTCTCTCTATCTCTATCTCTCAAGTAAAAGTATTTAGGAAATGGATAGAGAGAATCACCAAGCAACTGGGATCTTTCGGAGGAGAAATTAAAATGAATGGAAGATGTGCAAAGCTGATGAAAGCTATCTAGCCTAGTCTAGCGAGTTGCAAACCCAAATGTGTGCAAAAGGCAGGGAGGCTTTCCAACAGTTTCCCAATGAGTTGCTGGTTCAGTAAGGAGAATAAAGAAGCTAGAAAAAACTTATAAGCTAAACCCAACTTATGGTCCAATGGACAAGATAGATGAGGTTGATCTTCATCTTATGGTTGCATTCTTTTTCTATCTAAACCTCATTTCATTTAATGTTGCACAATTGCCTTTGTTCAATGATTTCTATTATTTATCATTGATTGTTTTGCTGGTTGAATTAACTTTTAATAAATATGTTGTAAATTTGCCACATCTACCATTAGGCGCTTGAGCTGTACAATTTGGTGCCATGTAGGATTCTTTAGTTCGCATCATTAGAACATATTGTCTCAACCGAGACTATTTAATAAAGGTATTGATATAATAGAAGAATCCCTTTTTGTTGGGAGGCCTTCGGACCATGGGAAACCACTCGATCACGGGCAGCAGAACATGAAGCTCATTGACCAATCTTAATTAAAAACTCTCCATCATAGCATAATTCTGATGAATAATAAGATATACTCTGTATGACTTATATTGGAAAGACCTGGTGGAATTGAACTCATGGAGCTCTTGGTTAATATTCTCGGCTAAGTACTGGGGAAAGTTTAACTTAGTAAACATTTGGCTGCCAGGAAGACAAATAGCAGTTATGAGACAAATTCATTGAATTGAAAGATAGGTATATTTAAGGTATTTTTTTTTTTTTTAAAATTCACGGCCGTCGCTTAAGCGACAGCTCTAGCTGTCGTTTATGTGACGCTTCTTCTTAATACGCGTCGCTTAAGCGACGGCTCTGGCTTCCATTTATGCGACGCTTTGTCTTGATATCCGTCCCATAAGCGACGGCTCTCTATGTCGTTTTTGCGATGTTTTTTCTTCATATCCGTCGCTTAAGCGACAGCTCTCTATGTCGTTTTTGCGACGCTTTTTCTTGATATCCTTCCCATAAGCGACGGCTCGCTATGTCGTTTTTGCGACACGTTTTCTTCATATTCGTCGCTTAAGAGACAGCTCTATCTGTCATTTATGTGACGCTTACTCTCTAGAGCCATGGTTTAAGCGATGGTTATACCTGTCGCTTATCCGACGGTTTACATTTAACCAACGGTTAGTTAAGTGTCTCTTAACCGACGGTTACTTAAGTTTCGGATAACCGACGACAAGTTTCCGACGCTTAAGAAAAAATCAAAGTGTCGTACATGCGACAGGAAAGTGTCGAAAATCTGACATGACAGCCGTCGGATTTTTGGTCGAAATGTAGTAGTGGTCTTCTGGTGTATACTCGGTATTCTGGCCTAAGGTATAGGATTATAGGTTTCTCTTGTATCTTTTACCGCTTCGCAGCAAACCACTTTGCTCGTCGAAGTTACTTTCACTTTCAAACATAGGTTAGTAAAAATAAATCTAGCAATCTGATTCTATAAGCAAAATGCCCTTCTCAGCCAAGATCATTTTAATTTGTAGACTAAATGAATTTAGGTACTTACCCCTTGGTCCTTTGAAAAAATGTCGTTCAGCTTCGCTGAAGGAAGTACTTGTGCCTATGGAAAACTCTGTCACAAATGCTTCAAGGGTTCACGTTGTACAGAAATCAACAGCTCATGATATCGCGTTGTTCACCCTTTTCAATATATTAATTCTTGCTAGGGTCCAGTCAGAAAATTGATCTTCTTGGAAGTTCGTCCTTCTCTATGTCAACCTAGATAACCACTGGTGCAATTCTATGTGGATACTACCAAAGAAAATTTCATGAATATCAGTAAAAATGTACCTTTGCAAGAAGTTGTCTGAGCTACGATGAGGATCCTTATTTTTTTGTTCAGCAAATTTTTGATAGGTAGCTTCAACCCAATCACCAATTTCTTTTACTGAGGGCCTCCAAAACATAGCCCTTCAGGTACGACGTAGATCCCTCTTAAAGCGGATACTGATTTCAACCAGCAACGGAACCAATTTGTTGGGATATAGGGCAGACCCGAGGTTTATACTTTAACTTCGCACCAACAAAAAGACCCACAGTGTTGGCCCTTTCGGCAACAACCTGCGAACAGGTTGCAATATCACCCGAAACAGCTATGGGGTGCCGTAGAACCAGGTTTCTGCAAGCAGAAGAGGGATATTACTGTACCTTTAGCCTTAACAACAAATATTTATACCAAATAGAGCTTCGATATTCAATTAATTAGCTTCGTAGTTAGATAAAATACTTTTCTTGATTAACCCTTAACTGGGAATTCACAGCGAAGTTAATATTTAACAGTTATCTTACTTTAGCATTCACCTACTTATCAAAATCCATTAGAGGAAATTTCAACTCAAAATGGGTTTTTTAAATTTAATTCAAATTCCATGTCATCATGTGTTAGCCAATGAAATTGCTTTAAATTTGAAATACCGTATAGGTCTTAAACACTTTTTTAATATAAATTTGGGGATAGGTATCATTAAAAAAAAACTACACTTTTTGTTTGTATTTTCGACATATCTCCCCGTGTTTTTACTCAAATTTCGATCGGAAGAGCTCGTTGGATGCGGAATTAAATTCCGCATCCAACGAGTACCCACTCGGCATACCTTTGATGGACCCCTCTACTCCAAAAACAGGAAATACCTGAAAAAATGTGATGATGACATCATCATCACGTTTTTTCAGGTATTTCTTGTTTTTGGGGTAGCGGGGTCCGTCAAAAGCATGCCGAGTGGGTACTCGTTGGATGCGGAATTAAATTCCGCATCCAACAATCTCTCCCGATCGAAATTTGAGTAAAAACACGGGGAGATATGTCAAAAATACAAACAAAAAAGTAGTTTTTTTTTTCTTCCTCCAAAATTAATAAATATTATTTTATTAGTTTAACTATTATTATACTAATTCTTTTTAGGAGGCCCATTTTGAGTTGAAATTTCCTCTAATGATCAAACCATAACAAATCCCACACAAAGAACCACAACACAATATATAATGTGGTTCACCCCCATTGTAGGGGCTACGTCCACAAAACTGCGCTTTTATTCCACTTCTTACAAAACAACAGTTCTAATCTGCGCACTCAGCAGTAGATCTATCCTTCAAGTCTAATTGTGCACTCAGCTACAATTCCTTTCTTACAATCTCTAACTGCGCACTCAACTGCAGTTCCTTTCCTTACAAAAACTCTCTACGCACACAGCTGCAAAGGTCATCCACGCACACAGCTGGGACTTGACCTTAAAACCAAAAATAGATCTAAATTCTTCGCATCATATGATCCTCATTTCATTAGATGCTCTTGACATCTTTACATGAGTGCCTATTTATACAAGTGCACTATTACAAAATCATGGGCTTACACCTGAAAATTATGGACAATTACAAAAAGAGGGCTTTGACTCAACCCCGACACCCCTAAGACTATTTTGAGTCGCAACTTCGCTTACAAGCTTCCACAAAAACCATGGAGTTATCAAAATTAGTGACCGTTAAGGCGCGTGCCCCAACACAAGCTAAGAGCACCATGTAAACCCATGGACCCACTATTTCCTAGTTTTGAGTGATTTTTCATCACTCAGGTCAAAAATCCCCAAAAAAATCATTTATTTATTATTTTAATTAATAAATTGGTGAATAATGGAGCAAATCCAAAATCATAGACCAATGGATTCTCAGCCGATTTGATTGAAATCAGTCAGATCTGAACCAGATTGACTGGATCTGACAAATCCTTGACTGAAGGAGGTGATCAAATCAGATCCAGAGTTGATCTTCAGCAGTCTTTATGGGGAATTGCACCCTCTCTCTCTCCTCCACACGTGTGGGATCTCTTGGGAGCTCTGTGGACTATGTGTCAGTTTATGGGTTCATGTGTTAGCTCAATCAAGCCCTCGGTTGACAAGTAGGCTCAGTTCAGCTTCAGATCTGCATTGATTGACTCTCCATCAGCTGATTTGATCTGTCTCCTTGGGATTTGCGCCCCCTGGGCTGGATCTCCTGGTTTTTGTATAAATCAAGCACAAGTAGCCTCTTCCAAGCTAGTTAGAACTGGGATTGAGGTGTTGTTGCCCTTGTATTGTATTGTTTATTATTCTGGAATAAAGAAGCTTTGGAGGCAAGATCTATGGTGTAATGCTCTTCATGTGTGGATGAAGATTGTTAAATTCTTATGAGGTACAATCTGTGTTATTTATCACTGCTTTTGCTGGTCAATTGTTGGCCTTGAAGTAGAGAGCTCCCTCCTGTTAGGGTAAGAGTTTATTCTAGTTTGATTTATGCTCTTAATGTTGCTTGTTTCATATCTATTGGATTTGTACGTATTTTAAGTTTAATTGCATGCTTTCCAATTATCTATTCCAACAGCACCTATGTTTTAACCATCTGTTTGTGCAAGGATTTCTAAGTTGCAGGTGATATCGCTTGTAGAAGAGGTTGAGTTGGTTTGCATCTTCCTCATCTTCAAGATCTTCTGAATGACATATACCCTCGGTGTTCCACCAAAGCAAACTCCAAAGCCCAACATTCCCAGGCTTCCAACACTCTTTCTCTCTCTTCCTACTTCAAAATCTTAATTTCTCTTCAAATTGGTTACTTTAAAGAATCTTATTGCTTAGATCTGTCTCACAAAGAAAATTACATATATATCTAGTTAGTAATATCCTTTCTTAATTTTATATCTCAGTTCCATTTTGTGTATAAAGTCATATTTTAAGAGATTTAGCTGAAATTTTTTTTTTTTGCAAGCATTTTAAAGAAAATTTGTAGCTTGCTTTTAAGGTAGTTTTCTTTGTTGTACTTTAAAGTTTCATATTCTGCAATAAAAGTGCACATATAATTAGCTTCCCAAACAGCAAGCCAAGATCCCAAGGAAATTTTGCTTTCCTTGGTTCCTTTTCTTTTTGCAAAACTAGATTACCCCAACTTAACAATTTTTTACTTAGTTTTTTTTTGGTAATTAGTGTGGTGACCCAAAACACTTTTAAAGTGTGTTTGGGAACATTTTATTTTAATTGATTGCTTTTTTTTAGCAGGTCTAACAAAAAAGAGAAGGAGACTCTACCTAATTTCCGACTCTTGGACGAACCAGAGCTTCCCGGAAGCTTCCCCCATCGCTTTGTTTTAATTCTAGCTTGTTACAAGCTTGTTGTAAGCCTTTGGATCCCAGATAACAAGCACCAAAGCACATCAATTTCAATTTTTTGATATTGTAAATCACTGCTAATAAAAATAAAAGGTCCTTTCGAATAGGCTCTTTCGAGCTTATTCACCATCCCCCCTTGGGGGATTTGCGTCTGTCTTTTTTTTGCTTTTCGTTCCTTTTTTTTCCATATAGTGTAGTTATAATCTACAGGGTAGTATACTTTGATTTATTATCAATTCCATATTCCATAGCTAAGGTTTCAAAGTAATTTAATACTTACCCCATGACTTCCCGATTGACCTGAAAGGGGAAAGAGATGCGTGGTAGGACTAATTAGAGAACCGACATTGTGTATCTTGGTTTTCTTTTTCATCAACTATTTCTTCAGTTTTAATAAAATTAACCCCTCCTTGATTCCCTGATTGATATCCACTTGGATCGAAAGAGGTTCCTGGAGGGTTTTCTTTTTAACAAGAACACCCATCTCAAAATTTACTAAAATTGACAAGACTCCGGTGTGTATGCTCTGCACTTGGATGTGGTTCATCCAATAAATAAAGCTATATCAAAATAATTTGAGTGACTAGAATAATTAGGATTCACTCTCCCAAATTGACAAACCATCAGGTGAAAATCCAACACCTAGATCAAACCATTATGGTGGAAAAATACCCAAAGGAAGCGTGAACTCTTGAAAAGTGACCTCGGGGCATCGATCTCTATTACACCTATGGGTGAATTATGAACAATATCCTCAAAGACTCCATTCATCCCACATATTCCTTGCGGGTAGCCGTGATGGTTTAGTTTTGGACATACTCCAAGTACCCTCGGGTATATCTGGAGTCCCCTCCCCCCTTTTGCCTAATTTTAATCAACTCATATTTCACATTAACTTAAAACGTACCAAGAGGCAATCACAAAACATTCACTCCAAGCACATGAAAGTACATTGATTATCTTTTTACTCCATTTTAAGGCACTGGTTATTTTCTTGCTATATAT
>LPNX010954965.1:13930-34050 GCA_001517045.1 Pseudotsuga menziesii
ATGCCACAGGTTGTTTTAACCTCGGTACAACCCATTATAGTTGAGTCTCACCCTCCACCCGGCCCACAAAATCCTACCACCGCACCTGCACCGCCCCCCCCAAAAAGGGCCAGGGGTAAGAATGTGAAAACTACCACTGAACCTCCACAGATCCTGCCTTGCATCATCTGCGAGCAACAAGGCCATCCAACTTTGAACTGCCCTAAGATCCCAATGATCTGCGTGCATTTGGATGCCATGGATACAACCAAAAACCTCCCCGTGGTTGAACTTCCAACCGCACCAATAGTCAGAAACAAGTCATTGAGAACAAACCATGCTTGCACCCTCTGCGGTTTGTATGGAAATTATTCTCACCATTGCCAAGACTTGCCCAAATTTTGAATGGCTTTAGCCAACCTCTGTCAACATTCCCTTGAATCTGAGATCACCTTGATTAAAGAACTTCACCCCCCACCTCCTTCTTCAGACACCCTTGCCTTTTACATGATTTCCAATTCAACTAACCCTCTTGTCTCCACCATCACCAATGGTCCATCAGACCCGTCTCTTCTGCTTTTTCCCCAGCCACAGCCGCAACCTCAGTCGCAACCTCAACCTCAGTTACCAGGGAAAAAATGGGGTTAATTCCCAGTCAACACGATCCTTTTCCTTTTCCTTTTCCTACCATCCGAGATCATGAGTAAGTCTATCTTGGAAACCTACAATCTATAGGATTTCACACTGGGAGATCCTGTGTGGTACCTTGAACCACCTACCTACCTCTGAGGGCCCATGATGTGTTGACTCATGTCCATCCAATTGAGATGATGTTGCACCTATCTCTGGGTCCATCAAAGACTCCTCCCATCTCTAGGCCTGCCCCTCTTCATCCAATAGAGTTTGGGGGAAAGGAAACCAAAGCCACAACCAATACCATTTTCATGATATCTAGAACCAGTTTCCCTTCCATCTCATCGGCTGTGGAAGATCCACCTGATATATCCTGGCACCACTTACGCGATGACGGAGATATATGTAATACCACCTTCGGTTTTACCCCATTCCCTTTATACCATAGTGTGGAATCGGTTCTTCCCATAAAAGACCAGATTTTGTCATCCTGCCTTACCAATGATCTTCATCTCAGTAAGGGGGCATACCTCTTCGCTGACTCAGACAGTCGAATCTTAAAGAAGTCGTGCAACGGGCTCTACCTCAAGAGGTTTTACGCTTAACATCACCAATGAGTCGCTTGATTTTTATTTTTTGTTTTTTAAATGCTTTTTACCACAATTCAAGGGCAGCACCGGTAGCTGCCAATCCAAAGTCACCCAGCACCTGTTCGAGACACCTCTCACAACTTCGGGCCCAAATTTCTATCCCTTTCTAAGACCATCGTCTCATGTTTAACAAATAAATTTCAGGACTGTCTCCCGTAAGTCGCCTCGATTTACAAGCCACAACATGGCGATACAAGTGTCTAAGGACCTATAATTGAATCACTATTGACTCCCGCTACTCATGCGATTTTTCAGGCCACCGCCTGTTAAGGGTTACCATTTTTCTTCTTGTTTTGTATTTTAACACATAGTTGTCTTCTTTATCCACCGCACCTTACGCAGACCTTTGGACCATTGTCCACAAAATGATTTATTTTTCTTGTATGTATTGGGCATATAAGTGCCCCTAGACTTGCACTCACATCACACGTAGTCAAGGCTGTCCACCGCAACTCACACATAGCTCTCCTGACCTTTTTTCGAGAGCCACCTCGGTTTACATGGCTCTGCTGCACCAGCTCGCGAGCCTTTTCTGCGATCTATCCCATGCATGTATTGGTATGTTTGAGAGCCTTCTACTCTGTCCATACTGTGCAGATGACCTTTGGAACACTATCCACCATCCCGACATGGGGCACCACATGTGCCACCGCAATCGTTTGACCATACTTGAGTTTTGTTTAATCCCTTTTCTGACTCCTAAAAACAATGAAAAGATAGCCAAGCGCAGCTGCTTCCTTTCCTGCTCGATAAAGTATAGGAAAGGGCGTCTACATCGTCATGTTTATCTCCTTTTGTGGACTATGTAGACCATTCAATGAAAAGTACCACCTTGGCATATTCAAGCAAAGACCGTTACCCTCTGCATAATTTTATGCTTTCTCAGGCATAGGGGCTGCACTTTATGAAAAAGCTCACCATGGGTTGTCGTTAAGATATTTTCTAGCCTTCTCATCAAGAAAATATTGCCGAGCAAACTTGGTTTCGTTCATGCTCGTAAAAGTATCTGAATGACCGTCTAATCAGTATAGGTTTAACCTTTTCTGGCCTGATTGGACTATCAACGGTAAAGAAGTCTCTCATCCCCCAAAGGATGGGAAAGCTCTCCTATGTAAACTTTATCCTTTTTAGGGCATAGGAGACTACCAATGAAAAAGAGCCCCCAGGATTCTTCTTCATGCTTTCAGACTCTCTAAAATTGAAATCACCATCGAGCATTTACTTTCACGGGCTCGCCAAAAATCCACGATATCGTACCATAATGGTGTCCCTAGACACCACCCCATAGAAAATAGTTTGGAAGCATTCCCCCTTTGGGTCGCCTTTGTTCAGAGTACTCTGCAATGCGTCTTCCTTGGATCCCATCAATATCAAAACCATCTACATCCTCCAAGTATTTCCCATTTGCAGTGACATTCCCGGTATTATAGCTATGATCCCATTCCCATGAGTCAGTTTCATTTGCTGCCTGGTCCTCCCTACCGTCATACTCTGAACAATGGAAGTTTGAGTCTACTACACTCCCCTACCCCTGTTCAACTCTTTCCTCCCCCCCCCCCCCATTCAGTGGGTCAGTTCACAGATTGTCTCACACCTGTCGGTTATCTCCCTCGTGCTCCTGGTCAAGGAAACAACATTGCCTTGACTAGGGGAAGGTCTCCCTCTGTCAATGAAAACACATATATTCCATAGGATAGACCTAAAGGTCCCTATATCCTAGTTTCATTAACCTCATTGATTAGTTCCTTGGACCACTTGAGAGGAGTCCTTAGTGCCTCTCGGTATGGTTGTTTCTCATGTGCTCGACTCCAACTACATCATCATACTATTGAGATTCATACAGATTTTGGTCCGCACAGTACTTGGTAGAAGACCCCAGATGTCACCTAAATCTAGCACATTGATGAGTCTATTCAAGGGACCTAAATAGGTTATGTCCCTTTTTGTTTTCGGGTTGCGTTGGAGACAGTGTTTAGAATCCCCAGCAGTGCTTCTATATAGATTTATGATTGATGCAGCATACTTGTACCACAGAGACTCTGAATCTCAATCAGCGAGTCCATACAGCTACAGTTCCAGATCTAGCAGGCCATCAGTCATGAAGATATAACATTCCATGAGAATGCCACAGGACCAATGTCCCAGTTCTTCATATCAGTATTGTATTCAGCCTTACATTGAGGCAACCATTATTGTATCATTAGTTGTATATAATTGGCTCTTGTATTTTAGAGAATAGATCAAATTATTCTTTTGACATTATCACGAGCATGGGGATACCCTCCTCGTCCATATACATGTCACACATTATTTGTATCTCACACATTGATGGGAACCATTAATACAAAAACCAAAAGCCACCATGCCCCAGCCCCGAAAGCACCACCTATACACAGCAAATCCTATGATGTCCATTGGCCATACGATGAGCTCCTGCCCTCACGCGTCAGGGGGCAATCTGTTAACCCAAAAAATCCCTCACTCAACTCTACATGCCCTACACCACCCAAGGACACCCATGATTGACCCTCATAACACCCCATTAGAGCCCCACACCCTTAAAAAGGATTAAGTATGAAGAAAAGGGCTTAAAACCCCCCAAAAGGAGCCTAAACAACTCTCCAAAGGGCTAAAGCCTCCAAAAAGGGGCTAAAACCCCTCAAAGGAGCCTAAAACCCTAAAAGGAGCTAAAGTTAGGGGAAAAGGGGCTAAAATCCTAAAAAAGGGGCTAAAGGCCAGACCAAGGGCTTAAAATCCTAAATCCCCAAAAGAAAGTTAAAAAAGGAGGGTGGGGGTCACTCTCAAAACACTTCTCTCTTTCATACTGTTATGCTGCCTGTGGATGCCTTGAGACCCTTTGTCTCTCAAGCCACCCACACTCCCTCTCCTCCATCTCCATTGAGCCATATCTCCCCCATCCGAGAGAGGTGCTTCTTCAATCTAGGGCATGGTGGCACAATTCCATCAAAGAGAAGGTATACCAATGTTGTTTCTTGCATTTGCTTTAGTATTTTGTAGTTTTTTCTAACCCATTCTTGTTTGCAGGTTTGTTTATAACATGTTTTTGTAGGTATTTTTTTCTAATAGTTGTTTGCAGGTAGCCAAAGTGAAGCCCTAACATTTTTTGCAGAGAGGCTCACGACCATACTCTTGTTCTTTGCTTTCTATCTATTCTGTTTTTCTTTCTGTATTTTCCACACATAGGAACCTACCCTTCTGTCCTATAGACAGAAGGGAGCCATTCCTGCCCCTGTAGCAAGGAGAAATCCCTACTACAAGTAGGCTATGGCATGAAAGGTTTGTCCATCTAAATTTCAAATATTTGCAGCAACTACAGAAAAACTCCATGGTTGAAGGCCTCCCAGTCATCAAGGCAACCACCGGAAATTGCAAGGGTTGTGTGATTGGAAAACACCTTGAGCACAAGTTTGATTGGGGGAAGGCAAACCGAGCTACATGCATATTGGGTTTGATACATTTTAATATCAGCAGTCCGATCCCTGTCACATGCATGAATGGATCAAGGTATTTTCTGATTTTTATTGATGATTTTTCAAGGTACACATGGGTCTTCTTTCTCAAAAAGAAGTATGAAGTATGTGATAATTTTTCTGAATTGAAGGCCTTGATCGAAAATGCCTCTGGGATTAAGATTAAGATCTTGATATTTGATAATGGTAGGGAGAACGTTAGTAATTATTTTCTACACATATGCTCCCAAAGTGGCATTCATGTCCAACATTCAATTCCCTACACTCCCTAGCAGAACGGTGTAGCGAAAAGGAAGAATCGGTCTCTCAAGGAGATGACCACCTGTATGTTGGAATCAAAGAAGTTGGCTGCAAATTTGTGGGCTGAATCCATGCATTATATAGAATACATTCAAAATAGGGTGCCACGCTGATCTATGAAAGGGAAAACCCCTTTCGAAGCATACTTCAGACACAAGCCAGATGTATCGAACCTACGGGTGTTTGGGTCCACTGCATGGGCCCGGATTCCATTTGTTAAAAGAAGGGCTTTGCAACTGCAAAGCATAAAATGTCTGTTTATTGGGTATCTTGATGAATCAAAAGGTTTCAAGCTACTGGAAATCAAAACAAAACATATCATCATCGAGAGAAGTGTCAAGTTCGATGAGCCTCTTCAAGAGGTGGAACTAGTGAGGGAGAAAACTATTGAATTTTCTTCTTATTCTACTGAATATTTGGATGATGAAATTGGGGGTGATGACCATGATTTGGATCGTCTAATTTCTGATATCATTGTGCATAAAACATCAGATGCTGAGTCATAACCTGAAGTACAAAATCATCTTCCCACATGGGCCCGACAGACACTCTCCTCCGCAGGAGATAACATTGGAAATCCGGATGATCCAAGGAGAACCCGGTCCGATTTCCAAAGAGCAGGTATTGCGCTCTTTTGTCCTAATAATTTGATTTCCAAAACTTGCTATTTGATGATTAGTTCAGACCCAAAATCCTACTACCATGCTCGGAAGGATCCGAGATGGCAAGTTGCCATTGATGAATAGATGAATTCTCTCCAGGAAAACACTACTTGGGAGCTAGTTTCTCTTCCTCCAGGAAGAAAATTGGTTCAATGCAAGTGGATGTTTCGGAAAAAGGTTACTACTGATGGAAGCACCTGAAAATATAAGTCAAGGCTGGTGGAAAAAGGTTTCTCTCAGGTCCAAGGTGTGGACTAGCATGAGACCTTTGCACCGGTTGCAAAAATGGACTCCATCCGCCTTGGTTTGGCAATTTTAGCATCTAAGCACTGGGAAGTGCATCATATGGATGTTAAGTCAGCCTTTATGCATGGATATATTCATGAGGAGATATACATGAAGTAGTTTGAGGGCTACATCACTGAGCCATCTTTGGTTTGCAAGCTAAAGAAGTCACTATACTGGTTAAAACATGCCCCAAGAGAGTGGTATTCCAAGATGGATGCCTTCCTTCTCTCAGAAAACTTTGAAAGGTGTAGATCAGATCCAAATGTGTATTTATAGAAGTCTTATGGTAATTTTATTATTATTGTTTTATATGTTTATGACTTACTAATCACAGGTAGCACAATTACTTCCATTTAATCCATCAAAACTGCTCTCCACAATGCCTTTGAAATGAGTGAGTTGGGGCTCCTAAAACAATTTTTGGGGATCGAAATTGAGCAAAATTATGATGGGATAATTGTCACTCAGTACAAATAAATATCAAACCTGTTAGAAAATTTTAACATGGCTGAATGTAGGCCTGCACCATTCCCTTTCCTTTTAGGGATCAACCTTGAAGAAGGAAAAAGCACACCTCCCATGGACTGCACTATCTATCGACAGCTAATTAGTAGCTTGTTGTACTTAACACATTCTCAGCATGATATCTGTTATTCCATGAATTTTGTATCAAGACACATGCAACAGCCTCATTATCTTCGCTGGAAGGAAGCCAAGAGGACCCTCCAGTATATTTAGGGAACCAGGACCTACGCTGCAGACTCCAAGCTAGAGCTGGTTGGATACATAGATTTCGATTGGGCGAGTGATTCTATTGATCAAAAGTCTAATTCCAGATATGTATTCATGTTTGGTGGTGGCCCCATTTTCTGGTCTAGCAAAAAGCAGGCTGCCATAGCACTATCTTCAACAAAGGCCGAGCATCGAGGAGCGGTGAATGCTTGCATCCAAGCAGTTTGGTTGCAAGGCATTCTTTCAGAGTTTGATCTTGGTAGTACCTTGTCCACTATCCTCTTTTGTGACAATCAAAGTGATATTAAGATATCCACAGTTCCAGTTACCAAGTAGAGTACCAAGCATGTAGAGATCCACATGCACTTCATCAGGGAGCTAGTGCATGGCAGGACCATCATTCTGCAATACTGCCTGACTGATGAGTAGATTGCAGACATCTTCACCAAGAGATTTTCAGAAAAGAAGTTCACTTACCTCTGTTCATTGTTGGGGGTGAGTTCATCAAGGTGATTTAGACTACTTTCAATGTTCAGCTTGAGGGGGGGGTTTCCCACTGGGTTTTCCCTCTTTTCCTCACTTAGTTTGTTTTTGAGCATTATTTTAGTTTCATAATTGTACAGGGTGACCTATGGCCTTAGTTGCTAGGGCCCTAGCATTTTTATTCATTTATGTTTTCTATCTCCTCCTGAGTATAGCGTAAGGGGGGTGTTGGAGACATTTACCACCATACACACTCATTTTGGTCAATCTGGCCTAGTTAAACCACTATCCTAAGTATTATTGAATTAATTGACATCAGTGGAGAATTAAATGAAATCAAATAGATCACACCCATGCCTAGCTTAAGTCAAGGAGGCTAACTTATCCTTCTCCTACATTCGCAGAGGCTAACTGGAGCACTCCGGGGGTGATATGAGTGTCATTAATGCCCTAAATTGCTAACTGATGGTTACAATCAGTTAAACATAGCAGTGAAGGTGCCTCTCTACATTAAATTAACTATTTAATGATTATTTAATGAACTAGACTCAACAAGGGCGCCTCCAACCATTTCTAATGTTCAGTTACACTTCAGTTAACCTCATCGGGGTTCATTGGAGTCATTGAAGCACTACCACTTGATGGTTGGCTTGTTGTGACATGTGTCTGACCTCTTTCAGTTAGAATCAGTCATTTATTGCACTCCGACTTTAGTTAGGGCTTAGTTGAGTCAATTAGGGTTTTGATCAGTGGTTAACTTGAGTGTTGACTGTGGCTTACATTCAGTTAAGCTAGAATCACTCATTCCATTCGAATGACCTTCTTGAGGATTCGAATTGCTAGTCATTCATGCTTGTAGCATGATCATTGTAATTGTATTACTCATTATTTGTGTGAATATACAGAGCAGATACTCATTTTGTAGCACAATTACACCATTTTCATGACTTATTGTTATTAATATTTGATGAGACTTGTGTTTAGTCCCTAGATTACTGTGACAGATTAATAGTTGTTGATACCGGCACCCATAAGGTTGATAGTTATGTCCATACTACTGTCCATAAGAATTCCCATGAGAAGCTCCATAAGGTGTCCCATGGGATGTCCCATGAGAGGTTGCATAGTTAGGGATATGGGGAACTCCTTGCGATGGACCATAAGACGATCCAGAAATAGGGATATGACCTCCCAACACAACAGGAGGTACTTGAATCTGAGATACTACCGTGCGAGTAGTCATAGTATGAACATGGCTAGTAGTAATATTCTGGCCCGAAGGACCACATGAATGAGGGGGAGGAAGGGTTTTCAAAAATGCATTCGAAGGAGTAGGGTTTCGAGGATGAAGGGACATGTGAAGGGATGTAAGTGGTGTTCCCAATGGTCACTCGTTTTGGTTCTAGTATCTACATATGGTTACTAACACTAGGTCTAGGACAGACATGTGAAGTTGCTTCCACCACTGGGATGGAAGGTGCAATGTGACTAGTGCTCCCAAATCTCTCCGCATGGAAAGGAATAGGAGTGCCCCTAGGCATAGTGCTAGGTTCAAATTCAAACTTGACATGATGTGCCAGATCGGGTGCATGGATATCATACATTCCATAACAAACATGACTAGTGCTTATGGGTTCATGATGAGTCTCGTCACCTGGAAACCAATATTGGTGACCTATGAATGAGGGATCATAACTAGAATGTGAAGGTATTTTTGGTGAAGCATCATATAAAAGAGTAGAATCTGCATCCCCAACCTCATGAGGTGGAGAGGACATCTCACGAATCACATCCTCATGATCTCCCATCGTGTGTAAATCAAAGTGAGAAGTAGTCCGCCTGAACTGTTTATTTCTCTCTCCCAAAGAAGGAGGAGATGTGGAAGGTGGAAGTCCTACTAAATGATGATAATGACGAAGTGCCATGCCTGAATCCACAACAACTCAAAAAATGAAAAGACTCAATCTAATTATGCAAACCCTAGGCAAACTAGCATGCATAGAGCATACACCTATGAAATGTGAAGCCAAATCGTAAGCAAACAAGGGTAGGATATGTGAGATCCCGAAAGAAGCAGGTATGTCTCACCTACAAGATGCTTGAGACTCCCATACACAACAAGCATAGGTTCGTAACCAATTATAGTGGCCCTCAACTTCAACAGATATAGTGACTATGCTATCTGACCCCTACTTGTCCAGGACACCTACAGAATAACCTCTGTGAAGTACCCCCTCGATAACCTAGGCAAGGAAACTAAGGTCACCTGAATATAATTAATGCTTAGGCAGACAGTCACAGGCGGGATTGACCGTATGGGAAGGGTAGCAAATCCCGAAACTCTCGAAAGAGCCCCCAAATACAAATACAATCCTGAAAATATCTCTAGTGCTACTCAGTTATGACCACGGGTCATCCCAATCAATAACCACTCACATTGCCTCATGCTTAACTCCCTTGTATGAGGAGGATCCTAAGAAACACTAATTATATAAAGGAATTTCACACTCTCACCTGAACAGACACATAAATGTTTCGTTTAGTGGTCTTGGAGAATTTACTCACAATTAACTATTCCAAGACCCTAAAACCTAATCTTGTTGGTGCACCCTATAAAAGAAAAGAGTGTAATTCATTTTATTATGCGTTGATTTTAATTGGCTTATTATTGAAAAGGGTGAATGGTCGTGCAAATAATGATGTTATGACGCAACAAGAAGTAAAATGCACACATAACAATCAATACAAATGCACTGTGTCAAATGAAAAATGGGGTATGCTACTATGTGAAGTGCAAAATTTTCCTTCAAATAAATATGCAATCATTCCTATATGAAAATATGACTAATACTCTCCAAGCAAACCTAATGAAAGTACCATGCAAAATGCAAATAATGCATAATGATACAAAAAGCAAATGTTTTTGTATTTTTTGAATTAAATAAGATAAAAAGAAAAAGTATGACTCTACAACCCCCAGACTCTGCAAGCACTATTAGACAACACCCAAGTAAAGAACCAAGGTAAAACAGACCTAATGCACTAATCCCAAAACAAAAAATAGAAAATGAAATGATAAGAACATTTTCAAAAATTTTAAACTAAAAAGAGTCTCTAGTCAGAAACAGGGGTGTATATAGACTCCAGAAGCATCCAAGAAGACTCATCAATCATCCAAACTCACCCAGCAACACTTACTCTTCCCCCAAAAGGTAAAACTCAGGGCATATGCGACTGTTTGCAGAAAATCCGTGTATATACGCAGCTATTGCAGGAAAACCTGCATGTACATGCGACTATGAAGGAAAAACTCGAGTACATGAAGAAAAAGAGATAAAAAAGAAGGTAAACAGACAAGCTGAGACAAAATTTACTCATATCGGACACTACTAGGCAAACATTCCCCCAGACTCGACTCAGAAACAAAGAAATCAGAGCAATTCAAGAACACTAAATGCCGACAAAACCCCCAAAGGAAATGACTAGGAACTCCCCAGTAGAGTCATCAACTCTGTTATGGAGAAAAATTCCTATGGCTTGGGATACCACAACAGATAGAGTAACCATAGAAATCAATCCCTTCCCATATGCAAGATAAATAAAACATCTAACACTAAAGGATCTCGAAACATAACTTATTCCGGATGGTTGGTGTAGATCCCCATTGAGCTTTTCCAATCCCTCTTCTGTTAGCAATTTTCTCTCTCGACAATCAACAAACAAGACAAGCATGCTATATAACGGTGTTAGACCTACTATAGAATATATAATCAATAACGTATAAGCAATTAAAAGCATCCATGGATTCAATATTAATTTAAATGCACATCATTGGACAGGAAAAGATATTTCTGTTAATATAAATCAAAGATTACAAGAATGACAACCTATGTCGACATGTCTGTGAATCGGAGAAACTGAGTCCTCCACCTGGGCCTCCACCACCTCAATCCTCCATCTCTCGATAGCAATCTTACCAGCAAAGGCAAGCTTGGGAATAACACTAAGTTCTCCAAGTGACAAAGGGATGCAGACTCAAGTATAATCAAGCATTGGCAACAATGGACTATAGTTTTCTTGCTCTTCAATTCCTCCTCTTTCAATGTATCCAAAGGGTTCCTTATATAGTGCTTCAATAGGGTAATGGAAGGTCAAATCTAAGCGATCTCAAGGCATATGGAATGCTAAGAGACAAGTGACTCAGATCCACATCAAGGAAAACTCGAAAACTATTTAGCCTTTTGCACACATCCCGATGTACATGGGTTTAAGGGTCATATCCACGTATATACGCGAGAATGGGTTTAAAAGTTGTGTAAAGAAAATAATGCATGTTTTTAGCGATGATCTTGGAAACATCAAAGGTACAAAAATGGTCCATGGGGTCCAAAGAGTTTGCAGAGGGACAGGGAAGGCCATAAATATGTGATCTACCATGTGTGGTAAAATCAGTTGTAACACCGGGAATAAGTCTGGTGATCCTAGCTATTTCCTCGCTCTTATCACCTCTGTCCTCAGTCATTATCTCCTCAAAGTGGTGAAGTAACTCTTCCTCCATTTCACCCTTGGATTCAACCTGGTTACCATCAAATTTACTTGGTTTATGAATCTTAGAACTATGTCTATTTTGGATGACCAAATTATGAAATAATTTTGTATCTTCTTGCCCTCCTGTATCCATTGATTTCTATATTTTTGTTTCCAGAAGATATCCTCTTTTATTTCCCTAGCTTCCAACTGATTCAACAAATCTTTATCCTTCTACTTCAATTCCCCGTCCCATCCTTCATCCATTCCTCTTCGATGGACCTGCTCGATATCCTCAATCAATCTCTTCTTATCTTAAAAAATGTTCTTGAAGTCTTCCCTATTCCACGTGCGAATTTTGGCTTTGAGAGCCTTTAAATTTTGTTGGAATTGGTACATTCTGGTACTTGTGGGGGGAACGAATTCCTGCCACCATTGACCCACTAGGTCCTTCAAGTATTTATGCTCCAACCAAAACTGTTCAAACCTAAAATATTTGCTCAAGATGGCATTCGACCAATCATAGTTGGTGCTTATAGGCCAATGATCTGGCCCCGCAATAGGGATGACACTATCATTTATTTCCCCAATACCTCTGGAAATGTCCTCCATTACCAAAAATATGTCAATTATAGAATCCAAAAGGTGTTCTCCACCATGCTTATTGTTCGAGGTGTACCACTCATCACCTGTTTTGAGATCTATAAGAGGACTATGGGTTAAAAGGTTCCTGAATGCTTCTTGGAACCTGTCCAAGGTACACCTTCCACACTTTTTTTCCTTGAGGGAGGTTATTAGGTTTAAATATCCTCCTATAATTCAGGATACTTCGCAGACCTGATCCTTTATCCAATTCATGAAATTAAGAAAAAAATGTTTTCTAAGGAAAATAACTTAGGCCAGAGAAATTCACCAAGGTGCCCTTTACCCCTAAATCTAAGACACTAAAATTGGATATCAGAGAGAACTGGTTGGCCCTCTGTTTCGAAAGGAAGATGGAGTTTGGTTTCAAAATAACGACTATACCACTGACCATTCTTGCAGCATCAATTTCCATAACCCTACTTCCTTTCCAAATATTCTGTCCCAACTTCTCCATTACTTTTGAACTACAATTTGTTTCTTGTAAAAAAAGAATGTCTGGATTTTCCTATTTGAACTTCCTTATTAAGGTATTTATTTTCCTGAGATGGTTGCATCCCCTAATGTTCCACGAAACAATATTCATTTATTAACCTTATTTACTTCAGAGAATGTCACCATTATCATTGGATACTAGCCTAATTCTATTAGATTTACTCCTACCTTTGCAATCCTTTTCTTATTCGTCTTCCTTCCTCTTTTTAGATCCTCCTCTAAAGATTTTATTTTTATCCCTTTTTGAGGATCAACAATTATCCCCAATTGTTGGTGAGCTCTGGTTTTGATGATTGCTTTCTGGAGTAGTTCCAATTTTCTTCTAGAAACATAACCCTAACCTTTCTTATCATATTCAATCTTGATATCGTACATATCAATCTCACCCAACTCCATTTCCTCCATGCCATCTTCTTCCATATTTCCTCGATATGGTCCTCCTCCTTCCCACTGACTAGTTTCAATCCCTTTCTACCATTTTGCTGCTTTGGTTTCTCTACCTTATTCCTTTCATCCTCTACATCCTCGCCTTTTTCCTCCAGGATATTAAAAGGGTTGGTGCTGGAAGCCACCTTTCCCAGGTTTTCTTTCACCATCTTTTGCTGCACACCCACCTTGTTATTTTTTTTTCTCCACACTTCTGTGAATCCATCTTTGTATTTCTCTCCTCCCTTAGGTCATTTGGAGATGGGTGGATCCTGGATTAGTTGCGATAAGTTCCTACCAAAATGGCCATACTCATGACACAGTATACACTTGAATGGAATATTCTCATAGTCGATCGGCTAAACCCATTCCTCATCATCCTAGTTTAGGCTAATAGCTGTCGGTAAATACTTTGAGAGATCCATGTAGACATAGATCCAAGCTAACGCCAGATACCACTGTTGTTTGGTCTGTTTTGCAACTTTGACAAATTCACCAACCATGTTACCAATGTATTGCAAGATTTCTAGATCCCAGTATTTGAAGGGAAGGGAAAACAACTGGATCCAAACTTGAGAAGCCTTCATGTCCTCAGTTTCTAGATTAAATATCTCTTTCCATGGTCTTAGATACAACCCTGTTGAGAAGAAAAAATAGGTCCCTTCCTTAAGAACCCTATCTTGATCTTCGTGGTCGAAAAAATTGATCATAAAAAACCCATTTGATCCCAGATGTATATCATAGTAAACTTTAGGGATCTAGTTACTCTTGATCCAACAAACTAGATCTCTCTCATGAGGCCAAACCCCTAAAAACTTACCAATGAGGGATTTCCCCTTCCGTATCTCAACTTTTCGTCTGATCTTGTCAGATATGATCTAAATGGCTGGTATAGTTTGAGTTTTTGGAAGACAACCTCTTGGACCTAATCTCCTGCCATTATCTTTTCCAGCTCCGCTAGCATCTCCAATATCGGTTCTTCCATTCTTTTCACCATGCGACTAGACCCCAATTCCCATTTTCTCCATGATCAGTCGTGGGGGTGTTACATCCCCCACCCAAGTGATCTCCACGGATACTCCTGCGCAATCTCAGTCTCGCATATCTCCTCCCCTTAGAATTAGTCTCGCATCCCTCAGATCTACCTTTTTTATTTTCTATTAGATAAAATTACCTTGACCCTATCTCGATAAACAAGCTTTTTTTATTTTCAAGGGAGTAAATCATTTTAGACCTTATTTATTGAAGTTAAGAACCAAGGTTGTTGTTCGATATTAAACAATCATAAATATTTTAGTTCAAGAAGATCTTGGTGAAAAGTAAACCCATTGGATGAATTATTTTTAGGAATATGACATGGAAGCTAGATGTTTAATATGTGAATGCACTTGAAACAAACTTAGGATGTGAACACGAGGAGCTTCTATTTCAAAAGGAGATTTTTTATGTTCTTGTTATTTCAAATTCATGGTATTATGAAATCAATTTCTTTATGACACATGGGAATGTTCCTAAATATATGTAACCTAGAAAAATAAGAGATCTCGGATTGAAGTCATGTCCATATCAACTGATTAATAATATTCTATTTAGGAATAATTATGATGGAGTTTTGTTACGATGTTTGGAAATAAATGATGTAAAAAGAGTACTAGTTGAGTTACATTCAGGACCTACTAGAGGGAATTTTGGTGGAGAGAATATTCATGCTCACAAAGTTCTTAGAGTTGGATATTATTGGACATCGCTATTTAAGGATGCACATTCTTTTGCTCAAAAATGTCCGGTTTGTCAGAAAGAATCTTGTAGAGTCAAGAAAACTACATTTCCTTTCGAACCTATAACTATTAATAATCCTTTTTAGCCGTAGGGGTTGGACATTATTGGTCATATTAATCCAACTTCATAATTAAAGCACAAATACATCCTGACTTCCACCGATTATTTTACCAAATGGGTTGAAGCCATTCCACTATATGTGGTTAATACAAATTAGGTGATCTCTTTCTTTGAGACTCATATTATCACTAGGATTGGCATTCCTAAATATTTAGCCTTTGATAATGAATCTTATTTTTCATTTGTTAATTTAACTGAATCCGCATTAGAAAAGGGAATGAAAGTAAATAATTTTGCAAATTATTATCCTCAATGGAATGGTCTTGCTTAATCAACCAATGATAATTTAATCAAGATCTTAAAAAAAAACAATGGATGATCATGACAAAAATTGGCATACTGCTTTGCCAAATGCTTTACGGAAAGACATAGTTACTCCCAAAAGTTCCATAGGTAATTCACCTTTCTTCCTTGTTTATGGAAAGGAATCAATTATTCCCCCAAATATTCTTCTCCCTTCCCTTCAATAGGCCTATTCCATTCAAGAGATAGGTTTCCCGACAATACAACAAATAATTAATACTGTGTTGAAATTAGAATACAATAAAGAAAAAGCTAAGCATAAATTATACCAACAACTTGTTAAGCATCGGTTCACCTTGTGCTTAAATGGGATAAGGCTTTGGTTGAGACCCTTTGTCATTACAGAAAAACTTGGTCCCAATACTTTTCATCTACAGAAACTGGAAGGGAAATAAAAAACTTTTCCGGTGAATATAGAAATACTTAACAAATATATTTCCTAATTATCTCCTTATTGGGGTTGGTGATGTACTATTATTTTGATTTTATTTCCAACCAAGCTCAAGCAAGCCGTGGCGATCATTACCCAACCAGTGGGAACCTGAATAGCTCTAGTTCCTTATCCCTTAGGTCTGGGTCTACATGTAGTATGTTCCTGGGTTGTAAACTTATACTAGAGTCTTGCTTTCTGTTCAACATGGAGCTACGATGTAATTTTGATTGGATTTTATTTTGATTGCAGTGTGATTTGGTAATTACTTATAATCATTTTTCTTTTAATTAATTGATTTAATTTTCAGTTTTATCTATCAATATTTGAGTGTTACTTTATTTAAACAAAATAGATTTTTACTACTCAAATTCTATTCTTTATGATTGGTGAGAATCTGTTTTTTTATTTAAAATGAGGATCAAGGATAATACCTTTGGTATTATTACTGAGTGTAGTTTCTATTTCTTTCAACGAAAAGTGAACTCTTTCATCAAGGAAATCATTTGAAGGAACTTCTTATTTTTCCAAAGGCTCTTTCCATGATGGACCATTTCCTTGGTTTTAGAAAATCTATTTGCAAATTATGTTAGATGAATCAAGTGAAAGTTTATGATTATTATCCAAGAAGTTTATTTATTTATTAAATTATAATATAAACAAGTGGAACAAGCAACAAAGTTGCTTAGTACCTGCCCCTTAAGAGAAGTTTGAAAAAAATAATAATAAGTTAACTTACTTTGTAATAGGATTTAGACATTTAAAAGAAATTAGTAGCAAAACTAATAATAAACTAACTTAGTTTGTAATATGATTTAGACATTTAAAAGAAATTAGCACCAAAACTACTTAGTACCTATCTCTAAATAAACCTTTAAAAAAAATAATACCAAGTTAATTTATTTTTTTATTTTAGAATTTCATATAAACATTAATAAACAATTAACAATGGATATAGCCCTCTTTTTATATATTTTTAGTTTGTAATATATGATTTAGACATTTAAAGAAATTAGCCACAAAACTACTTAGTACTTATCTTTTAAATAAACCTTTTGAAAAAAATAATACTAAGAGAAATTAACCACAAAACTACTTAGTACCTATCTCTAAATAAATCTTATGAAAAAAATAATACTAAATTTTTTTTTTTTTTTTTTTTAGAATTTCATAAAAACATTAATAAACAACTAGCAATGTATAGAGCCCCCATTAATAATGGGGTTGGAGTTGAGTTTCAATGTAAATTAAATATGGTTGAAAATTGTTGCAAGAAGTTTTTTTTAGGTAAGGATGACCTATTTTCCCTAATTGTGTTTTCTATTAGGAAAATTCCAATGACTGCTATAACATTTGTACTAGTGTGTTTTTATTTGAAGAAGTTTTTATAAAGAGTTTTTAAACATTGAAATAAATATTTATACAATGTTAATCTTCTTACGTTTTTGTTTTTATTTGAAGAAGTTTTTATAAAGAGTTTTTTAACATTGTAATAAATATTTATAACAATGTTAATCTTCTTAAATTTTTAACTTAATAATTCATCACATTTCAACTTCAAATTTTTTAAATATAATATTATAATTAATAATAATTCAAAAAAATTAAACAACAAAATTTAAATAATAGAAATATTAATAATATTTTAATCTTCTTAAGTTTTTAATCTAATAATTCATCAAATTTCAACTACAAATTTTTTAAATATAATGTTAATGTTAATAATAATTCAAGAAAATCAAAGGAAAAAACTTTAAATAATATTAGTACTAATAATATTTTATAAAATTTTAAATGTTATTATTATAATACAATAGCAACTTTGATAATAATATAATAATGTTTTAATGAAAGTTTAAATATAATTATTATAAAATAATATTTATGTATATAGAAAATTTATAATTGTGTTTTTATATTTAAGAGAAAAATGATTAATATTCATTTATTTTTAGGGTTATTTTCTTCTCGTTTACTAATAACATAATAAATATGATTATAGCTTATTTTTGCTATATGTAGAGGTTTCTTTGTTTTAATAAATATGTTAATGTTTTTTTATAAGTGTTTTAAAGATCATTTAAAATTATTTATATAAATATTATTAGGTTAAATTTACAAGGAGAAGTACAATTAGGAATACGAAGAACTTTAAATTTTAAATAGAATTTATTAAAAGTTAGGATGAAAAAATAAATGTTTTTACTAGAAATATAATTATAACATAATTATAAAATGTATATTTAGAGGTTTTTATGAAGAGAATAAAATTATAGTTGCTAAGTACCTGTCTCTTAAGAAAAGTTTGAAGAAAATAGCAATAAGTTGAATATAGAAAAAAATAGTATTATACTAACTTGTTTTTGTACTTTGTGGCTATTGAAAAAATATAGAGCTATATTGTTTCCTATATAATATACTTAACTCAAATAAGAAACTTGTTATATAATATATATGAGAGAGTTCCCCTTTCTATACTCAACCATAATAGTTAGTAAACAATAATGGATTGGTTGGTTAATGGTTAGTGGATTTGTGAGTTAATGGATCAATAGTTAGAGAGTGTAAATTGGCTATTGGTACAATAGTAATGGGGTTAATAGATTAATGATTGTAGTTATTTTTAAATGAACTTAATATATATTGTTTTATATAAATAAGTATTTTTTTATGAAAAAATTATAAACATATTTGACAAGAAAAACACATTGATATTAATATGAGTAAACAAATATGCAATTTAACTTAATCAAATGCAAATAAGTAAATATGTGAAAGTTTCTATAGTTATTTGTAACAATAAATATGTGACATAACACAACATATTAAAACCATATGAATAATTAGTTAAGAGATACACACACTATGTTTAACATAAGTTAAATTGGTAATTTTCTTTGACTTGTTAGCCTAGGCTCTAGCAAGGACATTCTTATCTTTAAAACAAATATTAGTAGATTTCAATCCCACCCTTTTATCTTTATTGCATTTTTTAAAAGAATGTTGAGGAAATTGCAATGCCCTTGCCCGTCCTTAAAATATTTATGGGTTAGCAAGTTAGGGATTAGTGGGTTAATGGGTACACAATTATAGAACATATTGGTTGGTCAATGTTTAGTGGATTTGTGTGTTATTGCATCAATGATTAGATAGTGTGATGGTTATTGAGTTAATGGTGAAGGTATTAATATATTTAATAGTTTAATGAGTAATGGATTAAGTATTAAGGATACGGGTTAGTGGATTAGTGATTGATGTTTAACATAAATTTAGAAAAGTAGTATGTTCAAAAGGAAAATTAATTAAAATATTTTTATTGTATGAATATTTTCATCTATATTCAATATTTTAAAATTATTAAATAAACAATTCTTTTAAAATTAAACTATATATGTTTTTAAAATATTTTCTATTTTTTATCAAATAAATTATAATTTTAATTTAATATTTTAAACTATTAAAAAATGTTTGATGAAAATAATTACCTTAATATTAACATTAATAAAAAAAATGATTTTTATTTTGAATTGTCCCTTACATAACTTTGTTACTTCATATTTCCTCTTAGAAGATTAAATATCCATTTTATTGTCCAAATTTATTAAAAAACAAAGACAATTAAAAATAATTTAAATCCTCATTAATTTTATTGATTTCTTTGAAAGGATTGAGTACATATTTCAAAGCTTAGGTTTTACATTCTCAATATGTAAATTGAATATTAATATAATTTATATGATTAATTTGTTTTTCTTTTAATTTTTTATATTAAATATATTTCCTAAGCTAGCTTTTAATTCCAGCCAAAACCACCTAAGGCTCAAGCGAGGGTGGTACAAAGATACCAGGACTGATTAAATCACTGGGGAATGTTGCATTGCAAAATATTAATAACATCAAGAATAATGTTACTTCTACGTTTAAAAAGAAATTGTGGTGTGAGAAAGATTTAGAGGCTAAAAGGAAATTAAGATATTATAAGCAGGTCATCAACCCTACTCAAAAAAAAAAATTAATATAACCAAGATAAGAACGAACTCTCATGAGCTCCATAGTGAAACAGGTCGTTGGATAGTTCCTACATCATCATCATCATCATTTTATAATGTAAATAATTATTTATATTGATTTTTTTAATTTAAATTTTAAATTTTAAAATAAATTTAAAATAATAAAAATG
>LPNX010954965.1:34658-70180 GCA_001517045.1 Pseudotsuga menziesii
CCCCTTTCCAACATAAAATAATAAAAAGCACATCATTTGCCTCCGGTAAAAGGGTGGGTGAACAAGGTAAACTGTAATTGTTATCGTTATCTTAGCTGCACAAAGGACAATTGGTGGTCATTAGCATTACCAATAGCTAACATTTACCAACTAGTTGTTCCTAAAATTTAATCTATTCCTCATAAGGAATCATAGATTTTAAAACAATGCTCTGAAAAACTGTTAACGGGTTATAGCGCTATTAAGGTTTGATTGTGTGTGGAATTGTTTCACAGATGGATTAGCTGCACACAGGACAATTGGTGGGCATTAGCATTTACCAATAGCTAACATTTACCAACTAATTGTTCCTAAATTTTAATCTATTCCTCATAAGGAATCATAGATTTTAAAACAATGCTCTGAAAAAATGTTAACCGGTTATAGCGCTATTAAGGTTTGATTGTGTGGTTGAACCTAAAATTTAATCTATTCCTCATAAGGAATCATAGATTTTAAAACAATGCTCTGAAAAATTGTTAACCAGTTATGGCGCTATTAAGGTTTGATTGTGTGTGGAATTGTTTCGCAGATGGGTGAGATCGCTTCATAGTGACAGACTCCATGCACGGTTGCAAGTTCCAGAAAAATCAGAGATTGCATTCCTTTTCAATGCAGTTGATGTGCTAAGGCTGGATATGAAGAAGCAAGCTCTCGAACAAGCTACCAAACAATAAGGGATGCCCGGACTATCGAACGGTTTCCTCTGTATCTTTCTTTATCTATCACTTCATCCGCATCTGTGTCTGTCAGTGCAGTCTTGAATGATTATGGAGAGCGATATGTTAATTAGTAGTCCAAGGATTTCCTGGAATTAAATCTCCATCTCAATCTTGTCCGGAAATGAGCGAGGCACTGGCTTTGTTGCTTAAATGACTGCTAGTGGTTCTTAGACCTTTTCCGAAGCCCTTCCAGCCTTGACTGTTGCATTAGAGTCTGCCACAGACAACAACTTCCACTGGGCAGGGAACCATCTAGGCAGGCTAGGCTATTGAAACTGCACTAATGATTTGGACGCATAACCACCAGCAGAGGCATTATAGACATAAGCAAATACAAAGGTTGCAGAGCCTAGTGAATTGAAAGATCGAGCAGTGGAGTCTGCATCCTTGCTAGTTCCAGATACAGTTCTAGGACCGGTAGTTTCTTCAACAGGAGCATAGGCGGGTTAAGTAGTTAAAGCATCATTGAGAGTAAGCGGTAGCTTTCACATCTTTCCCTGAATCCCATGTGCGGGTACAGTTAACCAGGCAAAAGCACCACCCGTAATAGCATATAAAGCGGTTGATCTTTAACCAGAGGCATATGAATAAAGGCATGGGCAGGAGTTGGAGCAGATCCTGCAGATCTCTATTGAGATCTAGTACCACCTGTTGGAGAGCCAATGCTAGTGGATGAACCAGTTTAAGTGCTTGATTCAGAGCCAGTTTGCAATCAAAACTGGGACAACTAATTGCCAAAACAGAGCCCGTTTAGCTAGTATTTCCTTCACTATATCTCCCAGCATCCTGACTAGTAATTGAGACACCAGAAGTAGATTGAGTTGATCAAGAAGCAAAAGCAACAGAACCACTAATAGCTAGCCCAGCGGCCAGCGTGTCAGAATAAGAAGCAAAGATAGCACCCCCGGCAATTGCGTTTGATCCTTAACCTTTTTCACCAATCAGGTAAAGATGCTCAGTTCTCTGAAAATAGTCACTTATTAGGTAAACAATTCAACAGTTAATGAAGAATCCATTTTGCCAAGACCGCCTTATGCGTACGAGCTGAACCAAACCAGAGGAACTATCCTCCAAGCCGAGCTTGAGACCGCAACTCTGTATTGATCCAATGAGCTTTGTGGCATCAGTTAAAAAAATGAAAATATGCATCCTCTGAAGCTGGACAATGGAAACCATGTGCGATCTCTCTTCACCACGTTCACAGCCAACCACTTATAAAAGTCACGCGTTCACAGCCAACCACTTATAAAAGTCACAGACACATTAGTTTTGAAATCCAAGATAGTGTGGAACCAGAGGCGATGGAGGTATGTTCAATCCAACACTAAAAAAGCGTCAATTTAGTGGCCTATGCCCAAATCCGGTGAACAGTTATAGTTTCCAAGAATCTAAATCCGATTAATGAGTTGTGTTCTTACAACATTAATCATGACAAACAAACCACGCTGGCCATGAATTGACCCACATTAAGTGCATAAAAAAAGAGTTGTACTTAAGTGATGTCATAGCATCCATGTGTCATCTAAAAACCAGATACCAAATTCCAATGCTGACATCATGTTTGATTAGCCAATGAAAAGTTTACAAATTAGCAAATAAATACATTTTTATTGAAATTAAAATTCATTATTTACAAAGTTCTAAAGTTAAACTTTGTAAATGCTATTTTTAATTTTTGAACTAATGCAAAGTCAAGGGAGGTTGACTTGCAACCGATTACAATATACCTGCTGAGGCAGGTATAAAAATGAAAATATGTGTTGAGACAAGTTCACTTTTAAGGGAATCAGTTTCAGAAAGGTAGGATAAGTCATTGTTTCTCGTAATATTTTGACCTTTTATGTCAACCTATAGTCACAAGGAGTTTTAGAATTGCTTCCTGATCCATTAGATAATATCTACTAATATTAACCCTAACTTTTCACAGTATTATCTCCTTTTTATTTTGATTATTAGGACTAGTGTACTCCGGGAAAAATTGTTTAAGAGACACCCTTGTCGAGGCTATATATGTTTGTTGTCTGTAGTGTCTCTATCTATGACATTTGAGATTTAAATATTTAATATTTTAAATATTTACATCTTTGAAATCCACATGTCATCCTTTTCTTCTAGGAAGCTTCTAAGTCACCACCCCCATTTACAAATAAAGGGGATCTCTAAGCTATGTATCTATAGTCGATGGAATGGGATCAATGTGTATGAAATTGGGTTAAAAGGTATCCCTATCAAAGATATAGATGCATGTTGGAAATAGTGAACATGCCTGTGGTATCAAGGTTATCTTTATATACTAAGTTTTCATTTGATTACCTAGTTCTTCTCGGGATTGGTTCCTGGTAAAATTTACTTTAAGAAGAATTACTTGCAAAATGGTTTCTTATTCTTTAAATTTATTTGAATAATATTTAAAATATTTTACAGGTTTTGGAAACCGTTAAGTTCGACTCATATATATAAATACTAGTGGCGAAATGGGTATTTAGAAATTGGTATTTCAAGAGAATCCTTATCTTTTATTTATTCATGTTTGTAACTCTTTAGGATATTTGACAAAGATAATTGCTTCAACAAGTGTGTTTCCATTTGTTATGCTCACACAAAATACCCTCCATTTTTTACTCGAAATGAACCCCCCTTACTGAATTTTGATAATGTTAAGAACCTAATCCTATTTTTGGTATCGTAGCCTCTTCTTGGGGCCTCTAGTTTTTAAAAATATGAATGATTGTTTATCAGGGATCATAAAGTCAATTTTGAGGAATATATGTATGCTTTACCACTTAAAGTAGAAGTAGCTTTATCATAATCTTCCAAGTTGGTTTTTCTACATAATGTTGTATTATTTGAGATTGTAGTGCTATCCTCTTGATTTTCTATACTTACCAATAGCTTTATCATAATCTTCCAAGTTGGTTTTTCTACATAATGTTGTATTATCCTCTTGACTGTCTTGAGTTTGATTTTTGACATTTTAGATATTTTCTCATCTCAATGATATACTTGATAAATGATCATATAATTATATTTTTTAAATAATTAAATCAAGGAGGATGAAAACAATGAAAATATTAGATTATCTTCTCAGAGATCCAAATTTCAGTGTTTTACTATTTAAGCATTATAGAATCTTTCTAGATCAGGAATCTACAGTCGAAAAATTAGAATTTATTGATCAAAAAGTTAATTTCTACAATTTGTAGTAACTTTCAATAGCTACTCAAAATTTTCCCATCTTAGTACAATCTATGAATTTCATGCATTCTGTCATGAAAGTCAAATTTGAATTTTCATAAGAAAATAACATTTTCATATCATTCTATGAATTTTCATTAGCATTGATACTTTTTTGTGGATCTCTCAGTATCTTCTTTGGTTTTTCTACAATTGTCTCAAGGTTATGCCACAAAATAATAAGATTAGTGTTAGCTGGAATATTTCACCTTCTGCAAATAGTAAGGTGTTCCAATGGTCTGAATGGTTCAGATCCAGAACAAATGAAGGAAAGAGCTTGAAGACCCTCCCTGGATGCCGTAGATACCTGGAATGTGATGCTTTGATAGTAACCCTCTGTACCTACAATCAACATAAACACACAAACACATCAAATCTGCCAGAATATAATCTACTAATCCATGTTAGTGACTAAGGAATCTAACAACATACATGTGAAATCAAACAACAACAGTAATGTGGGATAGAAATCAACTTGCATTAAGATAAAAAATGGATAATTTTACAACCAATCAAGCCTTAGTGTTGACATGCATATCCATGAAACCAAGCACTCTCATCCCCATAAGCTCCGACTTTAGCTCTCTATGCTCTCCAATGGCTTGGGGCAAGTAATTAATCCAACAGCATAACAATACCTTAAGAGTTCTCCCACTCAACCATGGATATGAGCTTGTATTTATAAGACTCAATGGATAGGGATAGATGATATATTTATGGATGAGGTGGCCTCTAAGATCCTAGGATGAGGGATCTCAAGCTCAACTTACCCATAATGATAGGGATAAGGGAGGACATGAGGCTCATGATCTAGAAGCCTTGAGAATATTCTCTTTTTCCCTTTTTACGAAGGGTATCGCATTTCTCCTTCAATGATAGAGCAGTTCTGGTAAGAAACACTTGTGGACTAAGGGCCATAAGTTGTGGCACAGCTTGTGGACAACAAGGGATAGGCGATGCAAACAAGGTACCGCTCCTAGAAAACAGGGAAAGCGCAGTGCTGGCAATTTTCATGAAAGATTGACAATTAACATGGGTTTCCACTCCAAGTGCTAGGATTAAGGGCAAATAGGTATGTCAAAGGTCTTATGACATGATGATGATAGGATTTTGGTGTAACAGGATGCCCCCCAAAGGATGAGTCTTAGAGGGATACGATAAATGAGAGCTTTGAGAGAACAAGTCGTCGCTACGAGGTGAAAATGTCAGCTCGATCGAAGTATATTGTTAAGTAGGAATCTATAGTACATTAGTATGTTGACTCATAGACACAAGTAACCAACTCATGGTTACAGACCAATACAAGGCAGATCCATGAGAGGAATAAACAAGCATGGCTACTAGAATATAGCATAGATCTATGTGATAGAGGACTCAAACTTGGACATAGCTACCAGACATACAAATGTAGATCTATGTCATACAGATGCAAATTTGAGCATAGCCATGACCATACAAATGTGGATCCATGCTAGATATACAAAACTCCATCGCAACCTGGGGAAAAGCGATGAGCACTTTAAACAAATTCCCAGAGTCTTTGTCTCATCTTCCACAAAGTACGATTCTATCCATGTGATTACAATGATATGAAGTCGAACATGGTAGAAACCACTTGATTACTAGCCAATGATGTGAACCATTAACAAGTGCGAGGGAGATCACCATTGATGTCAATGATTCCTAAGGTACCCTAGTACAATATAGTGAGTGTGAACAGATGTCCTGATGTCGAACACCAGTTGATTCTATCGATCAAAGGTGAATGATGTGAACCTATGTTGAGAGCGAGAGAATTTTTCATTAAGGCATACAAATCTCAAGGTACCAAATATTGTTTCTAAGAATATTTCCCGGATGATGAGCTGATGTCGACAGGAATAGTCTCATCGAAGGAGGGCCAGATGAGTCCCACATCCACGACATGAAACTTGGAACATGGTTTTGTAATGATGTGAATGTAGTAACCATAAGACTGAATCAAAAATACTAACACAAAGACTGTGTGGACTGCAGAGGTAAAACTTCTTCAACTCCCCTTTGAACATCGGGTGGCACGACAAAAAGACTTGGCAGCATGACTGGATAGGAGAGACACACAATGTGATAGTGGACAATGCATTCTTTTGAAAGACTCAAAGAGTGACATGACTCATGAAAGTGGATCACTGTGGAGATCAGTTGAATACCCAATTGAATGACGTGATGTGCAGACAAGTGCCATGTTCAAAGGTAACGACAAACAACTGCCATTATTTACAAGATGATTCCCTTCCCATTTCCCCCATCATGATCAATGAGTGTCTCTTTTCGGTTTTACGAGTTCAAAGAGGGTAACAAAAACTCGATATAGCTTGTCAGAAGACAATTCCAGACTCATATGTCTTACGACCTGAGAGAGGAGGGGTTCGTTTCCAAAATAGGTCTCTCAATGTTTGATTTAATGAGTCCACTGAAAGAAAACTCGGTATCGTTCATGTTTAGAGAGTCTGAATGAATATGGAAGAAGACTCCACAGGGGTCCTTTTTCGTATGATTTAGTCTCTAAGGCCCGAAAAAGTGTAAAATCATACCTTAGAGAACTCTTCCAGTCATGATTGGCTGGAGTGTTCATTTTTCGTAAATAGTCCAATCTAAACCGAAAAAGAGATAACCTACCGTTGGACGAATGACTCTTCAAATACTTTAACAAGTGTGAAGAAGACAAGATCGCTCGACGATCTTTTCATATTTAGGGAGCCTGAAAAGAGTTTAAAGAGAACTCCATGAGGTTTCTTTACACAACGTCATTTTTTGCGAGCCTGGAAAGAATCGGAAATGGACTCGATGATCTTTTCGTGTTTAAGGAGCCTAAAAAAGAGGTGAAAAGAAGACTCCATGACACTTCTTTACACAATGCCAATTTTTTACAAGGTTGGAAAGAAACTAAAATGGACTCGGACCTTTGATACTAGGTTTAAAGAGTGTGACCAAAGTGTCGTAATGAATGCTCATCGGCCTTTTCCATTTTATGAAAGTGAAAAAAAGCCATAAAAAAACTTCCAAAGCTTCTTACTATGGTTCTCTTATCCTGCAATTGACTCAGAAACAAGTGTTAAATGCATTTAAAACTAGCATAAAGGGATTACGATAGATAAAATTTGACTAAAATATGATTTTATATCAAAACTATAGTATGTTAGGCCCAAAAATGCCTATATAAGTCATGTAAATAGTAAAAAATCAAATCATTTCGCTATTTACCCATAGTGGAGAGCATTTGGAGCACTTTCTTAGCTAGATCTTTAGCAGCTGCTACCGGGAGTTTCCACCGTCTATTTTTAGCACCGTCGGTTGCAGGTAACAACTAACACCCTATTCTTTCATTTCATAGTGTTTATTTTGAGTTTTGGTGGGGTTTCAAGCTCATATGGCAAGCCCTAAAACCTTAAAAGCAGGCACTGCGCCTACCCCTTGCGGGATACGTGGTACCACCTGAGAACCATGCCTATAAGATGGTTGACAGGAGGTGCCACAGCCTGTCTCCAATGGTGCATAGGCGGTGCTGGCCATGGAGACTTTAAACTAATAGCATGAGAAATAATAAGTCATTCTTTTGATTTTTAATGATTAGGAATGATTCTAATGCATTTTATTGTTTTTAGCAAGTCTTGGTTGCTCAGAACATGGTGATATGGAAAGAAAGAACACGTGACAATGATGATGCCTTTGCTGAGAGAAATGTGGGTTGTATTTTTGCATTACGGGACTATGGGATCTTGAAGTTATTTCGAACCCCAAGCATGGTGTCACATGAGCAGTTACTGGAACACATACTGCGGATGTGGAATCTAGAGCAGCAGTACTTCGAGGTGGGGGCCCATATTCTTACAATGGAAGTAGAGGACAAACACTTCTTGACTGGTCTCTCAAGACGGGATGCCCCCATCTCACTGACAGGTTCCCGTGGAGGGGATATTACCACTCGAGAGCTTACGGATCGTCACTGTGTTCCAGGGACAAGGACATCGGGGAAGAAAGTCCCCATCAGAGTAGTGATGGATGGGCTCCTACGGACCATCCTATTTACTATGCAGAGGGTGGCCAGCAGTCAAGGGGTGCATTAGGCTTCTAGGGCACACATGTTGTATTCCATAGAAGACATGGCACCCACGGTATTCAACTGGGAAGAATCCATGCTTCCAATCTTCAAATATTAGCTAACTAAGTGTCGGAAGGGAGAGCTAAAGCAGTTTGCATTTGAATCCATTTTAGTCTGCTTCTTCTTCGAGTAGGTTCCACATATAAGACTTGAGGTGGTCTTCCGGAGTCTGAGAGCACGGGACCCCCATATGCTGAGGTGGGTCCAGGTCATGGCTCGTATAGGAGCAGGTAGGGGAAGGGTGAAGTTCAGTGATCCATTCTTCAGATGGCTCCAAGATCATATCCTCATGGTTGAGCATTATGCTTACCCAGGTACGAACTTCACCGAAGATCCTGACCTACCACTCCCACTTGGTGGACAGTGGGGCGACATTGGTAAGACGTAAGAAACCCTAAAATGGATTAAATGTTTTTATGTTTTTTGATGTTTTGTATCTTTTATGTTAAGTGACAAGAACTGTATATTCTCATGCAGATGTTGGAGCAGCACGACCTGGAGGAGCTTCTCCATTGGATAGGCAAGCTGGAGCTCGCTTTCTACCATGGGGTGATGATATCACCGAGGAGCTAGAGGAAAACCTGGAGAGGTTGACCTTGGATATCCCAGATGCTGACATTGATGACCTCCCGATGAGATATCAGAGATCCACAGTGGGAGTACTGGTTTGATTCAGTAGGCTACTATGTAGGGTAGCTTGAGCAGTGATGTGCTATCATGAGCACCACTAGTGTATGAGATATGTACTGAAAGCTGACAGCTTCAGGATTTTGTATGATGATTTTTCCTAAAAGCCTACATGCTTCAGATGAGGTCTCAAGACCTATTTTTTGTAAACTTTTTTGTATATATATATATACAAACTTTTACACGGTGTTTATATGTTTCAAATGGAAAATGCATTTTCTATGAGTTTTATGTGTCTTTGAATGTTTATTTACAATGTACCATGTTTGGTTTTGACGTCATGAATCGGCAATATGCCAATCTAGGATGTAATTAGCTAATGAGTCAGCAACTACATTATGTTCCCTAGGGATATTCCTATAAGTGATGGTTTCAAATGAACTTTCTAGAAAACGTACTCTCCAAAATAGGCAGAGGGTCACGAGGTTTCTAATGGTGTAAACATGGTTTAAATGGAAAACCATGAGTTGTGAGTCCATCAGACTACTAGATCATGAACATCCTGGGAGGCAGCTTCAGTCAGAAGACCGATGACTGCTTCATACTCATCGATGTTATTAGTAGCGGGACCTATACAAACTGCTCCTGAACTGACCAAATCTTCAACTAGGGAATAGAGGACCCAAGTAGTCGAGGCGAGATTCAAGGTGTGGCGGCAAGCACCATTAGCAAAGCCATAGAAAGCCAACTGCATGACCAAAACATGGTATAAACAGATACAGACAGTAAACTCAAAACCATCTTGAAAATACTAAAATCACACTGAAAGTCGATCAATATACATATATATAAGATACTATCCAAGAAAGACTTGGGCATAGTTCCTTTTCAGGTACAACCCATTGGGAGGTTGCCCCAAATGGATTCCATCATAATCAATGAGCTCGTAAGCTCCTTTCTCTAACACCTTAGAAATAACGAAAGGTCTGTACCACATGGACTCAAACTTACCCTTCCCTAGTTTCTCATATCTCTGATCATAAGTCAATACTAGGTCACCCTCGTTAAAGACACTAGGTTGGACGGATTTATCATACTACACCTTGACGCATTTCTTATGTGCTTCATTAGCCAAGGTAGCATCTCTCTGAGTTTCATGAAGGTTACTCAAGTACAAAAATCTTTCTTCCTCTGCGGAAGTGTCTAGGAGAAGTTCTATGGCAAGTTGTAAAGATGGAATCTGACATTGAATCAGTAGGAAAGCTTCGAGTCCATAGACAAGATGGAATGGTGTGAAACCAGTGGCTATTTTCATAGAAGTCTGATAAGCCCAAAGAGTGGAGAAAAGAACGTGGTGGTAGTTGGATTTATGATCTCCAACCATCCGATGAAGCATAGTTTTAAAAACTTTGTTAATGGCCTCTACCTAACCATTAGCTTGTAGATAATACGATGTAGAGTTTTCATCGCAAAACCCTAGCTTGGCACTCAGTTCCTCCATCATTTGATTACAGAAATGGGATCCTTGATTAGTAATGATGGACTGCAAAACTCCAAATCTAGCTATGATATGATTGAACAAGAAGAGAGCGGCAATCTTATCATATTCTACATATGTAGGCATGGCCTCAGCCCATTTTGTGAAATAATCAACGGCTACGATAATGTAACCATGCCCCCCAACTGAGGTAGGCTTACAATGCATGAATTCAATCCCCCATTTGGAGAATGGGCAAATGACAATGAAGGGGAGTAGAGGAGCAGGATGGGTGCGCTTTTTAGGATAAAAGTGTTGACAAGGTGGGCATTTCTTAACAGCCTCATGAAAGTCTTTGAAAAAAGAAGGCCAGAAATAGCCAGCATGAAGGATTTTCTGGGCTGTAGCCATCCCAGATAAATGACTGCCACATGCTCCAGAGTGGCAATCATTAAACACATGTTTAGCCTGCTCATGGGTGAGGCATCGCTGGAGAACAGAGTCAATCCCATGTCTATATAATGTGTCATTTAGGATGAGATAGTATTTCATGTGGTGACGGATATGGTGGCGATTGTCATAGGATAAATGCAACTAAAATCGTTGTGTTTGGAGATAAATAAGCAGATCTCCATACCAAGGATCAGTAGTGCTAATTAGGAACAAGAATTCATTCAGAAATGAATCACTGGGTTCAGATTCCATCGAAGCATAGGGAATATCACACATAAGCTCGATAAAGACCAAGGATTTATTTGATGTGGCTTTGAAAAATTCCAGATCAAACTCCTGAAGTATGACTATCCAATGGGAGTACTTGCCCCCGAGCACCTGACGAGTTGAGATGTAATACATCGGGTTCTGTTCTACCAATATAGTGGTAGTGCAGAGTAGAATTTAGTGACGAAACTTTTGTATAGCAATGACCGTGGCCAATGCTAACTTTTCCACATGTGAATAGCGAGTTTCAGAATCCATGAGATTCTTACTAGCATAATAAATCACATGCTCCTGACCGTGGAGATTTTCCTACACTAAAACCATAGCGAAGGTAGTAGCAGAGGCAGAAATATACAAGAGAAAGTCCTTTGAATAATCTGGGGGTGTATCATGGGTGAATGTGTCAGAGCATGCTTAAGATTATCAAAGGCGTGTTGGGCCTGGTCATCCTCAAAGAATGGAGTGTTCTTCTTGAGGAGACGCATGTAACTGTGCATTTTCTCTGTGAAATTGCACACGAAACGGCGGAGAAAGGTTTCCTTCCCTTGCAAACTTTGGAGTTCAAGGAGATTAGTTGGGGCTGGTAGATCTAAATGGTGGCAATTTTCAAAGGATCAATCTGGATGCCATATTTGGATACCACAAAACCTAGCAAACGTCCCGTCTCAATGCAAAAAACACATTTATGCGGATTGAGACGTATATTATAATGATGGAATCTCAGGAATATCTCTCTAAGATGACCAAGGTGGTCCTCCCATCACTGTGAATGAGCAGGGAGGTCATCAAGGTATGGTTCAACAATATGTTTAATATCATGAAACGCATAGGACATCGCGCGCTGAAACGTGGCTTCAGCATTTTTCAATCCGAAAAGTAACTTCTTATATGCAAAGGTTCCCCATGGGAAAATGAATGTTGTCATATGCTGATCGAGGGGTAATATCTCAATCTGATTATAGCCAGAGAAGCCATCCATGAATGACAAGATGACACTTCCAACACAGTTGTCGATAATCTGATCGATGTGCAGAGTCAGAAAGTTGTCCTTGGGACAATCTTTATTCAAATCCCTAAAGTCGATACAAAATCTAATGGTGCCCTGCTTTTTATTAACGGGGACAACATTTGATACCCATTCTGTCAGGGGTACAGGATAAATAAACCCAACTTTGAGAAGTTTCTCAATTTCAGCTTTAATAGCTGTGGCCTTCTGAGGATGGACTTGCCTTAGTTTTTTCCTGACAAGTTTAGCCATGGGATAGGTTTTAATCTCATGGATCACAATGGATGGGTCAATCCTCAGCATCTGTTCATAGGACCAGGAAAAAATATCACGAAATTATTTAAAAAGTGCCTTGTATGCTTTAGATTCATTTATCAAGCAGTTCTGCCCAACATGAACATGCTCGATAGTATCATTCTTGGCTGATATGTCAATCAGATTCGTCTGAGTAATGTTGCAAAGGTTTCCTTTAGAATCTTTATTTTACAACAATATAGTACTTTGGGGTACGTTGACAATATCAGTAGGAAACAAGGATGCAAAATCATGGCTAACCGAACTAGTGTAGGGGAGGAACATGGATCTATGATGGTGATCCTCCCAAATGGGCTCATCCGTATTCATGATCTCCATAATGGACTCATCAGAAGGAAAAGTCTCAGAGAGATAATCTAGAATAGGAAGAGAAGGTTCTAACTAGTATGGTAAATGGTAAGGATCCGAAGCCACTAGATGAAGGTCATCCATGTGATCATCGGAAAAGGTTTGAATGGTGTCATGCATAGCTTTGTGTGGACTAAAAAATTTTTTTACCCTTAGGCTCATAATCAAATGAGGAGATCATATGGACTGTCGCGGTATCCGTACTAGGAGGAGTGGATGGAAAAATCCCCATAGGGGATGAATCCTTCAACATGGCTAGCCCAATCGACTCGTAAGGAGGAGGGGACTGGCCTAACATGAGGATGTTATTAGCCATGGAGGTAGTAACATCCGATGTACAGAAATCAAGCTAATCAATAGTAACAATTCTCCCTAGATGCGGAAATTGGACTATTTGGAATACTGTAGAGGCAACAACAGTCATGACATAGAACCAATTTCTTCCTAGAAGGAGCTTGTAATCTAAAGGGGCATATACCACTTCTACTTGAATGGAAATGGTTTTTCCCCCTAGCTTGACCACTAGGGCTGATATGAGACCATGGGGTTGGAAACCCCATCCATCAAAGGCCTCGAGGGTCGTAGGTGATGTTACAAGCTCGGGAGAGCCGAGAGCCTTCCAACAAGACATAGACAAAACTCAGCTCGAAGCTCCTTCATTTAGTACTGTTTGAAAAACTTTCTTCCCCACTACTTTCATAATGATATGAAAAGCAAGTTTATGCGGTAATATAGGCTTATAGTTCTCAACATTGAAATGAATCAAGTTAGTCTTATCGGGGTCTAAAGCTCCTAATGCTGCCAACAAGTTTTTGCGCTATGTAGGGAAACTTTGGAGTACTTCTAAGGTAGACATTGCACAATGTTCCTGAGCGAGATCTTCAACCACATTATAAAATTGAGCAGCTCGGGCATTGGGATTAAAGACAACCTTCCAAAGAGTACTCTTAGGTGGACACAAAATCATGTCGAGAGTAGGCTTCTTGATAGATAAGTGGACAATAGACGAGGATTCCGGAGAACTATTAGAGGGAGCTTTCCCTGAAGAAGAATGATCTTCTTTGTGAGTTTGTCATAATTTTGACTTCGAGTTTGCATATTGATGGTATATGAGGACATCATACGAATTTCCTCTAATGAACTAGAGTTACCCTGATTAGACATGTGGTCTATCAGTTGTTGCTGAGAGGGGAAAGGATCCGTAAGTACCGTGGGTGTGGGATTGGACTTTAGAAACTGGGAGATTTCGTCTCAACAAGGACACTCTTTTGAAAAATGGTCGTCTCCGCATAGCAGACAGGGATATTTTGCCTTCCTTTTCCCTTTATCGTTATCACTGTTGGTTGGTCTTGGAGTCTCCTGTTGGTTTCCAGGTTTTTTATTNATTACTTTGAATAGAGTTGACCTCTGCAAAAACATTAGAAATTGAAGGAGTAGGGGTGGCAGTTTGGGGTTGCTTGGTATGTTTCACTACGAACAGGGACTAGATTGAACCAACAATCCCATCAACGGGTACTTCTACTGGTGGCTTGGCGGGATCGGTGCTGGGGCGAGGAGCTTGAGGGATCAGGTCATAAAGAGTTCCAGACTGGGAATAAACCAAGTCTAGGTACTAATCCTGACTAATATTCTACTCTTCAGTAATGACACCACCCATAGCCACATCTTGGGTAATAGGAGGCAACAAGGATTTGGTAAACCAATCAGCTAATAACTGATCTGGAATAGGGGCCTTAATAAGCCTTCTCTGCCTTCTCCATTCATGAATATGATTGGATATGTGGGTGGAGGTGTTTTGTCACAAAGAAGTTAAAATATCAGTGCCCATTTCATAACAAATAGGGAGCTAAAAGTGTGTAAGAAACACAGTTTCCAACGAGCCAAAATCCACAAACAAATGTTATGGGAGTTCAATGTACCACTTCGCGGCTGTACCGGTTAAAGTTCGTTGAAAGAGTCGTAACCGAACGGAGTCATCCATGAGGGAGTTTGAAGAACACCACAAATAGAATGTCATAACATGGTTCTTCAGATCATCTCCTTGCTTCCCATCGAATTTTGGGATATCCGATGGTAACTTTACCGAAATGGGAGGCCACGAGGGATTGTGTCGAATGGGGTCATTAATCAACTTTGACAAGCTAGGTAATTCCAAATTTTCTAGGAAAGGTAACTATCGGTTGGGTTGCACATACTGGTAATATTGATATGGAATATAATTACCAGTAGGACCATAAGTTGACTGGAAAACAGGTTGTTGTGAGGAAGAACTAACGGAAAATCCACCCATAGGGGGTTGATTTTCAAGATCAGGGCCATTAAGACCATTAGGGCCTCCCAGAGGAGGACCACCAGGGCCATCAAGACCATTAGGACCACCAGGACCATGAGGACCACTAGGAGGCGGACCACCAAACCCTCTAGAGACACCAGGAGGTAAACCTCCAGAGCCTCCAGAACCACTAGGTGGAGGGCCACCAGACCCTCCAGAGCCATAAGGAGGAAAGCCACCAGGCCCCCCAGGATGAAAAGGAGGAAAGTTTCCAGATCCTCTAGGACCATTAGGCCCCCCAGGGGGAGGACCTCCATAAGGCGGTCCTCCGGCACCTCTCACAGTATGTATAGGTATCCCTCCCATAGCTGGCATGTAAGACCAGTTGGGTTGCCCCCATGGCATAAAAGTGTTACTAGGGTATGGAATTCTAGCATAATGCATTCCTGTAGGATTGGGTGGATGATTACCTATAGGTATTTGATAACCATAACCTCCAGAAGTTTGAGTGGTTACAGGTTGTGCCCCCAAGGGCTGACCTGAACTAGATGGGGGATTAGCCACATTAGTATGTGTGGGAGGGACATAAACTGAATATGGTTCTATGTTAGAGGTCTTCCCTTGACTAGGTACAATTTCGGTGCCAGATAACGTAGGTTGTGCCGAGGGTTGCCCCCTGGCACTAGAAGGTACTGACGAAACGAGAATTGAAGGTTGGGCCCCAGGTGCAGAAGACCTGGTAAGATTGGAAACAGACACAAAATGAGAGGTGGTGGGTGTGGTAATTTGACCTGGGTTGTGTGGTGTTACTACATGATCTATAATCGGTTCAATGGGTCTCATAGAATCGAAAAGTGAATGATATACCACAGGAACAGATGTGGAACATGATGGTGTCAGGCCTAATAGTTCATCTATTTTCTTTTCAATCTCTTATGCATGAAGAATGGCAGCACGGTATTTCCTACGCTCTTCTTCATCTTCAAAAGAGTTTAAACGGGTGCCAAATGAGGCAATGGCCTGTCCTATAGAGGTGTCCCAAAATGGAGCATTGGGACCATAATCCGGACAGGTTGTATCATCAACATGACCTTCTGTGGGAGAATAGAATGAGGTATTTCCCCAAGAAGGTTGTTGGACCAAGGGAGACGAGTGTGAAGAATATGGTACTCCACTTTCTGCAACCACGTTATCTCCCACTTGGGAGTTGGTAGCAGCTCCTTGATCGATAGCTTCCATTGGATATTCTCCTGAACCACGAGTAAAATCAGGTGGCAAGCCTTGTACTTTTTTTGACTGTCTTAACTCAGCGAGTTTGTACAGTTCCTATCTAACCTAGTGTCTGAAAAACTAGAAAACACACCAAAACATTTCCCTACACAAGCTATAGGTCAAAAAAGGCACACTTAAACTGATAGGAGTTCAAAAAGTCAAGTCTCTCACTAGGATTGTCAAGAAGGTGCCACTCGCGATATACCTTGAGGGTATGTGCGTAGTAATCTCCCCGAATGTTGTTTTCATTGTATGGCTCCAAGCAAGACGGCCAAAGGGATTTTCTCAGATGGATAGGGTATCCTAGTGGGGTCTCCCGATATACTCAAGGTACGTGGGAGCTCGAATCAGTAGTAGTGTTGTCTAATGCATAACTGTACACAAGGGGCCTTTCGATATACAATTGAGTATGTGAAGTACCTTTCTATATACCTGAAGGGTATGTGAAAGGCCATTTGATATACCGACGATACGTGGAAGAACCACGTGAGTCCCGGAATGTAATGCAGACAAATAATGATAGCTCCTACGCTTAACGATGCCCAAACACGTCTCTTACCTATAACTCCAATTGCTACGTAAATTTTAACCTATAACTACCATTAATTTTAAAGTGGATGGTTAGGTGAATGCATGATGTTTTGACAGAAAAGTAAAACCTTGCAGTGTGCTTGTGCAAATATTTCACTTTATCGTTCAGTATGCCTACTTATGGGAGGGAAAGAGAGTATTTTCTTTTGTTTCAAAACCAAAAAATACTTCCAAACAATAGTCTTGAACACAAAATCAAAGACAAGCAATACTTTTCCAAACTAATTTCTCTTTTCTGAAAGCAATGAGAAGGGGAAGAATCTATTTTCCTAAAAGAAAAACAAGAAACACACTAAATGCAAATGCACTCTATTTTTTCAATTTTCTCAAAACATAAGAAAATCTAACTTAAAACTACCATATTTTTTATTTTGATTGAGATAGTTCTAAAAGCATAAGAGACGAAAGAACATGAAGATCCTGAAAGCTTGTGAAGCCAATCAGAGAACCAATGTCCAATGCTAATTGATGATAATCTAGTCTCAATCAAAAAATTTCTTTTTAAAGGAAGGAAAAAGAAGTTTACTATGCAAACAAGAAATGAAACCTAGAATCTAATCTAGTGTTCTTATTTTAGTTTATATAACAAAAATGAAACGAGATCTTACTAATACCCTAATCTTTTCAAGAAACAAAAAAAGAAATCCTTTCGCAAACACAACCAACAAGCACCAAAGTGAATGAACAATAAAAAATCCTAATCTAGCTTTTGAATTTCCTATTCAAACAAATCTTAAACCATATAATTTCAAGACACAAGCATCAGATTCTGTCACACAATCCTGACTGTGTAGGATTGAAAGCAACACAACTCAAATTTTTACAAAAAAAATGAGGAAAAAGGGCCTTGGAATGATGCCTACCTGGCACTACGCTTCTTAGGTTTTGACAGGGTAGTTCTATCCCAGCACCGCTTCTCACCAACGGGATACAGGCGGTGGCACCGCATGTTTCCCACTCTATTCAGGCAGTGGCACTGCTCTTCATACACTGCATGGGAGCAGTTCCCTGTAGAAAACCAAAACACAAATAGAACGATAGATCAAGTCAAAAAAAGACTAGATCAAGGTCAAAACTGCTAGATTGAGTATAAAAACAGAGCATAAAAGGTTCAAATGATTCAGATCTGAAGAGATCTGGAAGTTTCAAACTGAAATGGACTAAGTCAGAAAGCAGATCTGGCTGAAGAGAGTTGGAGAAGGAGTGTGGATTTGGACAAGAGATGACAACTGAGGAAGATCAGAACAACTGACACATATCTCTACCTCCCCAGCAGAGTCGCCAGATTTGTTAGCTGGAATATTTCACCTTCTACGGACAGTAAGGTGTTCCACTGGTTTGAATGGTTCAGATCCAGAACAAATGAAGGACATAGGTTGAAGACCCTCCCTGGACATCGTAGATTCCTGGAATGTGATGCTTCGATAGTAACCCTGTGTACCTGCAATCAGCTTAAACACGCAAACACAACAAAGCTGCCAGAATATAATCTGTTGATCCATGTTAGTGACTAAGGAATCTAACAACATACATGTGAAATCAAACAACAATAGTAATTTGGTATGGAAATCAACTTGCATTAAGATAATAAATGGATAATTTTACAACCAATCAAGCCTTAGTGTTGACATGCATCTCCATGAAACCAAGCACTCTCATCCCCATAAGCTCTGACTTTAGCTCTGTATGCTCTCCAATGGCTTGGGGAAAGTAATCAATCCAACAACATAACAATACCTTAAGATTTCTCCCACTCAACCATGGATATGAGATATGAGATATTTGTGGATAAGGTGGCCTCTAAGATCCTAGGATGAGGGATCTCGAGCTCAACTGACCCACAATGATAGGGATAAGGGAGGACACCAAGCTCATGATCTAGAAGCCTCGAGAATATTCTCTTTTCCCCTTTTTACTCAAGGTATTGTGTTTCTCCTTCAATGACAGAGCGGTTCTGGTAAGAAACACTTATGGACTAAGGGCCATAAGCAGTGGCACCGCTTGTGGACAACAAGGGATAGGTAGTGTGAACAAGGTACCGCTCTTGGAAAATAGGGAAAGTGCGATGCTGGGAATTTTCATGAAAGATTGACAATTAACATGGGTTTCCACTCCAAGTGTTGGGATTAAGGGTAAATAGGTATGTCAAAGGTCTTACCACATGATGATGACAGGATTTTGGTATAACAATTAGCCTCAGTAGCAGAATCATTAAACAAATTTGAATATATTCCAACCCCAACTTCAAATATATTTAGTTTTTTGGTTACAGGTAAAATTAGAAGGTAACAACCTTTAGGACCATTTTGCATTTGGGATTATGGATGTATCGTAAGTTCACTATACATTTATTTTGTTTTCCTAAAATTTTATCCTATCCTCCTAAATATTAAACCCTATATTTGTTAATATTACCATATTTCTTTGATTCTATTTCAATCCTTTAGCTATACCTTTGAAAACTATATTCTAAACATCACCTTTCCTACATATATTAACCTCTCTCAATCATAATTATGTGTGCATGTCGAAATCATGTTTTGACATGCATTACACAGAGTGATTGAATGACTTATAAAATATAAGGATGATGATATAATTATATAAGAACACTACCATAAGCTGGTTTTAGAATAATCAAACCCATAGTTACACTTAGGAGACATTAATTTGTCAATTTTGGCCTATGCCTAGATTCCTTACTATGCTAGTTGGCATCCACTTGTGCCCAGAAGTCAACAAATGCTAAAATTGGCTAAATGTGTGCTTTAGAAATATCCTGGAAAATATTTTGACAGCTTTGTAGTCATTCCAGAATAGTAAAATCATAGTTCTTCTTTTTCTTGAGTTGCATTGGTTTTCAATAGTTTTAAGGAAAAAAGGAAAAGCCAGTCTTGGAGTAACTGCCTTATTTTTTTCCCAACTCATCCTCCTTATTTTTATCCATACAAAAGAATGGATATGATATATTCCCATCACTTATCATCTAGCACATCTTATTCAACCAATTCGTGAGTATCTTGAAATATTAAGAAAGTGATTTATGCACCTATGGGGGATTTTGACTAGTTTAGTAAGCCTGTTTTTTGTCCAATTCGAATAACATCATGTTGCAGCTGCAACTGTTTTTCCCCAAATTTCTTAAATTTTGGTCCCCCCCCCTCATGATTTAGCGTTGTTTTTAATCATTGGATCCTTGAACCTTTTTGGTCGTGCTTTAATTTTGGATGATTTTCGGAGAGGAACTCTCATCCTGTTTCAGAAATTGTTTGTGTTGGAAATCGTTGCGGGTCGCAAATGTTGAAGTTGTTTTATTGTTAGTCAGAGATGAGTCGGGTTAGGTGTTCTTTGAAAAACATTGTTTCGAAGGTGAAACAGTTTCACTCGTTGCTGATTTTTAAAAAAAATTCATCATGTAACACTTGTGTTTCTCAGTTTGATCAGAGGCTCTTGTCTGTTTTTATTTCTCCATTGCGGCTCCCAAATCGGCTAGACACCTGATGTGTAAGCGCCCCACCCGCCGATGCGTGTCGGCCTTCTAATCACATGTTTATAACTTTTTTACTTCCGTCGTTGCGGCTCCCAAACCAACTAGCTACCCGAAATGAAAAGCGCTCCGCCACCGATGCCGGTCGCCTGTCCGTAGTCTTTTTCTTTTCCGTCGTCGTGGCTGTGTAAAGCACTTGGTTTTCGATGTCATTGTCTCTCTAACTTCCAATTTGAATTTTTCCCACCTTCAGCTTAGGTCTTAACTCTTCTGACTCCAACGTGCTTAAGTGTTTAGCAGCGTCCATCGCCTGTTAAAGCCCGACTATGCGGATGTGGGTAGATCTACCCTGCCATGTTAGTAGTAATGCAACGCATGATATTTCTTGTTGAGCAGCCGTTTGATTGGTATAATTTAATGATGCACATTGATTGATTGTAGGTGGACTCAAGGACTGTGAGGTGACCATGGCTTGAAGGCATAACCTAACATTTTTAACAAAGATCAAACCGAAACTGGCAAGGTCGCAAGGAGGACAAGCAAAGGAAAAGACAAAATGAATAGCGACAAAGGCACATACCCGAAAGATCTGTCCGTTAATAGTCAGATCATGAATGCGTATAGAAAGATAAAGAGAAAGGATTCGAAACGTTTGAAGAGACTGAAAGGTCACACGTTTTGGGGGCAGCCCAAACGATCTACTGCAGTAGTTTAAATATTTGAAAGTTAGAACTTACGAGGGATTTTTCCCTCTCAAAAAACTTGTAAACTATTGCTTGTAAGAGGAACTATTTCGTTTTACAAACCAGAGACTGCAAATTTTGCCTGTTGGAGAAAGTGCTATGTGGAATGTATCAATGTGATTAAATGAGCAATGTTGAATGTGAACTATTTCATTTTCAACTATATCTCATTAGCTATAAGAGCGTTCTAACTTCCTGAACCTATGTTCTTGTCTGAATGTTCTTCAGTACCTTTACGATGTTTTTCCACTATGAGTAATGGGAGTTTTAACTATTGATGAGCAATCTTATCATATAAACTTTTATTCATGTTTATCTGTTTGGTTATAAGAACAACTATCTGTGATTTTGCATAACACATGGACAGTGATGCATTACTCATGAATTAATACCCATCTTTCTAGAGATAGTAGTTATTATTTATTTTCTTGCATATATGTGATTTGGATGCTTGTGAGTTCTAAGACGAGAGGTAAGAACCTGCGCATCACATTGTGACTACTCTTTGCATATTTATCACCCTGCATTGTTAATTAGGCACATGCATTTCATACTTAAGTCAAAAAATAAAAAAACATACACAGTGGACCAGGCCGCAACCGGTAAAACCTTTGTTTTGTTACTTGACTTACGGTAACCGGACCGCAAACAGGACGGATTCCCTACACCAAACATTCACGGGCTAGTTGGGAACGTTGACTGGGGAGAATCCCTTGCTGTTGTTGCCTGCGAATTTCCAAGCCTCAATATTTTCTGGCGCTAGAAGGAGGGCCTCCAGTGCATGGCTGGCCGAGGAAACCCGTTTTCCCGAGATTATTCCACCGGTAATAGTTCTGAAAGAAGTGGGATTCATAATCCAATTCTGGAAGAAAAGAGTAGAGAACATTTGTTTTATGTTCAAAACGAGGTTGTTAATAATCTGAGAAGACACACCAGGGCATATGTGAAGAATATTGGAGGATTGGAGATCATCTCTCAATTGCCTAGAAGAGAATATAAAAGGAAGGACCGTCCTATATTGGAAGACTCAGTGCTGGTTGAGGATTGGAAAGAGCTTGTAGAAGTAGCCCTATAGGAAGTTGTACTGCCTTTGAATCAAGAAGGCCCAGATACTCCTCACAGTTCTCCAGCTCACACTCCTATTTTCTCACCTCCTCACTCTCCACCCAGACTCATGCCAGGCATAAACTCCAATCAACCACCCAACCCACCGAATCCACCACCTTCCTGGAGAGCCATATCACCTTTAAACCTAACACCTCTGTTACATGATTTACCTCAATCCTTTGAAAAGATGCTTCCCAAATTTGACCCAAGTGACAAGATACTAGTAGATGACCACCTACAAAGATTTTACTTGGCCATAGAAGGGTTAAGGGCGGGGGAGCATGAGGATGTAATTTGCAGACTTTTCCCGCACACCCTTAAAGGAGTTGCAGCATCATGGTATTTTGGGTTGCCTACCAACTCTATCCCTGATTGGGATACCTTCGAGAGAATATTCAGAAGTAAGTATGTGACTTAAAAGACTCATGCAGCCCTTATGAAAGGACTATGTGCCTTGAAGAAAGAGATAAAGGAGAAGGTGCACAGCTTTACTCAAAAATTTGCAGCACACCTCAAGAATTTTTCTGAAGCTGACAAACCTTCGGATAAAGTCCTGCTTGAATATTATACTTTGGCTTTAGGACCCGAGCTGGCCATGTTTGCCAAAATAAAGGCCAAGCCCACATTGGTAGAGACGTATGAGGAGGCAGAAAAGGTAGAGGCTGAAAGAGAAAGTATTGAATATTATCCAGAATGATCAGAAGAGAAAAGTGTGGGAAGGAAAGCATTGTTGTTCGCTAAGCCTAAGGAAGAACAATCACCAGATTTCGAGAGTATGGAAAAAATGATGCAGAAGCTTTCCAACAAAATCATAGACTTGGAAAAAGAAAAGGAAGCTCAAAAGTTCTACAAGCCCTATTATAAGAAGAGGGAGGATAACAATCAATCCCAACCTCCTCCACACAATTCTGCATCTATGAACTTAACAGAAGTAGGCATGGACAATTTTTGCACTTTCCATCAACAACCACACTCAAAAAAGAATTGTCCTCAATGGATAAAATCGATGACATTGGTTATGAATCAGCTGTTGGATTCTAAATTAACAGAAGATGGAGATGAAGAAAGAAAAGAGAGTATTACTTCAACGAAGGAACAAGAAGAGGAAACCATGGTTCTGTGGAATTCTGTTTCGTTATTTGATGATGAAGAGGAAAAGAATCGAGGCTATAAGGACGTCATGGAAACCAACGTAACAACAAGGATCCAAGGGTCGATTAAAGAAGATAGTCTCATACTCCCAAAGATCAAAACGCTGCGAAAAAATGTTAAGAAATTCCAAAATAATTCTGCAGCTGATAAAATTCCCGAATTTACCATTACCAGCCAAGATCCTACGCAGAATGATACGTTGGACAAGCCCAATGAAGAAAAAATGAATGCTGATAAACCGCACCCCATTGAACCGCAGATGGATTATGACATCGTGGAAGATATAAAGAAGGTAAAGGTGAATGTTTCACTATTTGAAATGTGTAAAGTGCTGCAGCAAAAGGAAAGACTGTTGAAAGTGCTTGAAGCATCGGATGAAAGGCTGCCCGCTGAAAATCGGCCTAAAGAGGAAGAAGAAATCGGAGAAACCAGCATTGGAGGTAAGTCTAAGAGAAAACATCCACCTTTCCTCCTCACTTTTGAAATTTTTAATCACAACGTACATGATTTCCTGGTAGACTCAGGGGCGTCAGTTAACATCATGCCAATATCGGTCTGTAAAAAGATAAATGGGCAGCCTAATCCATCCACGTGGAGGGTTGTTCAATTGGATAGGACGGATTTAAAGGTAATTGGTGAGATGGAGGATGTCCTAGTATGCCTGTCGTCCAATGATAAAGTGTGCCAAGTCATTGATATCGTGGTAGTCGATATACCAGACACGTATGGGCTTGTCCTTAGCAGAGATTGGTCAGTGAAAATAAACGGATATTTTGCCTCTGATTGTCACATCTATGGCTGCCGTATAAAGGAAGTCCAAACCAAATTAAGATTTTGAGGGAGCCTCACATGAAATACAACATTACTCGACTTGAGGAGAAGAATGAACCAGTGGATTCTGTGTTGGGAAATTATTTTATTGAGTTGGAACCAGGAAATTACCAAGCAGAAGAAGCCAACAACACATCAGACACCCAACCTGATCTCCTTCGATTCTCACAGGTTGATGAAATCGACTGTAAAATAGTAGACTTAGCGGTAGGAGTAGATTCTCATGTAATAGTTAGCGATTTCTGGACATTGTTTTTTGATGGCTCTAATATGTTAGAAGGGTCAGGGGCCAGCTGTGTCCTGATTGACCCCAAGAATAATAAACATTTTCTTTCATGTAGATTAGAGTTTGTATGTACAAATAACATGGCTAAGTATGAAGCGTTGGTGCAGGGTTTAAGGAAAGCAATCGCATTAAAGGTAAGTAATCTAAAAGTTTTTGGAGATTCTGAGATAATTGTTAAACAGATCCGGAATCAAATACATTGTGCTTCTCCTCACTTAAAGGCTTATCAAAGTGGGGTATGGGACCTACTCAGATGTTTTAATGCATTTAATATTATTTCAATTCCAAGACTTAAAAATGCACTGGCTGACTTGTTAGCCACATCAACTGCTAGGATTGTGCCTACTAATAATCGATGCTCTATTGAATTGCTTTTCAGGCCCTCGGTCCCTGATATGATTACCAACTTATGAGTGTTCGACATTGATCAACAGATTATAGAATTCTTAACCAATGATGAGGTATTTAAAGGAGAAATTATAGATGATGAAGAACATCAGGCTGAGCTGAAGTATGATAATTTCATCCCTAAAGGAGTCAGAACCTTAGAAAGAATGTTCAATTTAAATGAAAAGTTCAGAAGACCAGCAAGCATGAAGACTCATAGCTCATCTCTACAGTACGAGCTAATAAATTTAGGGACTGAGACAAATCCTAAATATGTGAATCTTGGCAAATGTTGTTCACCAGCAGAAAGAGATAAGTTCATCGGTCTTTTTAATCAATATAAAGATGTGTTCACCTGGACTTACGCATATTTAAAGAAATATGACACCAGCATCATCCAGCATGTTATCCCAATCAAAGATGGTGTCAAACCTTATCAGCAACCTTTAAGGAAAATGCACCCCAAATTGGAACCTCTAATCCAGAGTGAAGTTAAGAAATTATTGGATGCTAGAATCATTTTTAAGGTCAGACACTCTGAATGGGTCTCAAATCTGGTGCCAATGAGGAAAAAGTCTGGAGAAATCAGGTTATGCATGGATTTCAGGAATCTAAACCGCGCTTCAGATAAAGATAACTATCCTGTGCCACCCATGGAGCAACTACTACAAATGGTCTCAGGTTCTGAACTATTCTCGTTATTAGACAGTTTTTTCGACTACAATCAAGTATTAGTAGACGAAGAGGAAAGATTGAAGACAACATTCAGGACTAGATGGGGAACCTTCACTTACAGAAGAATGCCCTTTGGGCTTATCAACGCTGGAGCCACATTCCAGAGGGCTATGGACATAGCTTTCCGCGGACTGATTGGCCGTAGTGCTGTAGTGTACCTTGATGATATTACAATATTCTCAAAGAGGAGAGAAGAGCACATGTTTCATTTAAGGCAGATTTTCGAACGCTATCAGAAATATGGCATCTCACTCAATCCCAAGAAGTGTGTGTTCACTGTTACGGAGGGTAAGTTGCTGGGTCACGTGGTATCAAAGAATGGAATCTCTATTGATCCAGAAAGAATCAAGGCCATTAAATAGATCCCCTTGCCCCATAATAAAAAGGGGATGCAATCTTTCATGGGAACCATAAACTTCGTACGAAGATTTGTGCCATATTTCGCCCAAATTGTCAAACCGCTGCAACAAATGGTGAAGCAAAATGCACAATTCAAATGGACTGAAATTGAGAAGAATGCATTCAGCAAGATTAAAAATACCGTTGCACATGCACCCTCCCTAAAAAGCCCAGATTTCGATAAAGATTTTATTTTATATACTTTTGCATCCGATGATTTGTTAGCAACTGTGCTTACTCAAAAAGAAGATGGGGGGGATGAATTCCCAATATCTTTCATGAGCACTGGTCTACAAGGGGCCGAATTAAATTAACCAGCTATTGATAAACAAGCTTATGCAGTATTCAAAGCAGTGAAACAATTCAGGTCCTACATATTAAAAAATCGAACCAAGGTGATCGTCCCATACCCAGCTATGAGGTCCCCTTTTGTACAGAAGGAGTCAGGAGAAAGAGGGGGAAATTGGGTAACAACTCTTCAAGAGTATGACCTTGAATTCAAGCCAGCTTCTATAGTTAAAGGGAAAGGGTTGTGCAAATTAATGGCTGAAAATGGGAAAAATGAAGAACACGCCTAGGAAGATGAGGCTGAATTACATTTGATGGATGTATGTCCTTTGTTTACAGCTCCCGAATCTTGATATAGAGACCTCGTCCATTACCTGCAGGAAGGGTTGTTGCCAGAACATTGGAATTATAAGCAAAGAAGAGCGTTACATCTCAAATCAGCCTCCTATCAAATTGTTGAAGGAGTATTATTTAGAAAAAATTACGACAGGGTTTTGCTTAGATGCTTAGAGAAAGAAGATTCCATGAAAGTAATGACACAGTTACATGACGGGCCTGCTGGAGGGCATTTTTCAGGAGATACTACAGCTCACAAAATAATCAGAGATGGTTTCTATCGGCCCACGCTTTTTAAAGATGCACATGCCCATGTCAGGAAATGTGACATTTGTCAAAGGTGTAGTGGAAGATAATCTAAAGCGGTTGCACCATTGAAGCCTGTAATGATCTCGGAACCGTTCGAGCAACGGGGGTTGGATATTATTGGGGAGATAAAGCCAAAATCTTCCTTACAACACAAGTACATTCTGATCGCTACCGATTACTTCACTTGCTGGGTCGAAGCCATCCCGCTACTCAAAATAAATGAGGACGCGGTCATTAGCTTCCTGTAGGACCATATTATGACCAGGTTTGGAGTTCCAGTTTATTTAGTCTTTGATAATGCTACTTACTTTTCATCAATTAAATTAACTGCTTTCTCTTATGAGAAAGGAATAAAGTTGCATTATTCTACTAATTACTATCCGCAACGAAATGGCCTGGCTGAGTCTACTAACAAAAATCTGATTGGAATTTTAAAGAAGACTCTAATAGAAAACCAGAGGAGTTGGCACTCAGCGCTACCAAATTCCCTTTGAGCCGATAGAGTCACCCCCAAGTCTTCGATAGGAGTGTCTCTGTATACCCTTGTATATGGTAAAGAATCCATTCTTCCCCCAAATATCATGCTAGCCTCTTCCATAATGGCTCAAGAGTCCAGAGGGTCGGATGATGAAGTTTTGCAAATAAGGATATATAATCTCCTGAAAGCAGAAGAGGCTCGATCTAAAGCCAGAGAGCGCTTCAAGAAGTAGCAAGAGGTCATAAAGAGATGGTTCGACAAACATAAGGTAGGAACAAAAAACTTTGAGGTGGGAGATTTGGTTCTCAAGTGGGATCACCCCCATGATGAGAAAGGAAAACACACGAAGTTCTAGCAGTTGTGGGTAGGTCCTTTCCAGATTGCGGTGAAACTTGGCCCTTCCACTTATAAGTTACAAGATCTGCAAGGGTGGGAAGAGAACTTACCAGTAAATGGTTTGGTTCTCAAGCCTTATTTTTCCTAAGTTTCATTTTTCTTCTTCTTCTATCTTGTATATAAATAATCTAGCTTGGCCGTCCTTTGAGTCTTTGAGTCATGAAGTTTAGTTTAGTTTTAGTTTAAATTTTCTGTTTGATTTCAATAAAAGGAAGCAAGCTTTGGTTGCATGGAGAGCATTAGAATTCTGGACTAATTAAAATCCTTGATTATAAGACTATGTATTATGGTTTTATCTAACAGAATTTCTTCTAGTTTAGTAGTTTTCCTAAATGGCTATGTACGCATCGAAGTCCCGCTTAATCCCTATAAAGTAGCTCAAGATTAAAAGGTCTGGAATACTATTTCGAGGCTCCATCCATATCACACTTAAAAATTTCCTAGGGGGTGACAGCAAAAGACCCATGGAAAGGAAGCAAGGTAAACAGTATATTATATATAAATTATCCCATGCCAAGAATTGAAAGCTAAAAGGCTAAGAAGAGTCAAAACTCCTAAGGAAGCAATATGTATCAAAACAAAGTACTAAATCATATGAGTATAAAATTGCCAAAATTTATTCTCCGTCTGTGAGCTGAAAATTACATACATCTCTCACACAAAAGGACACTATGGATAGAGGAGCCTGAATGAAAAATTCAGAAAGAAAGGCATCAGGAGGACGAAAATGGATGAAAAAGTCCAAAAGCACAAAAAAGGTGCAAAATGGCATGGGAATGAGGAACAAACAAATATTTCTGTTTACCATATGTTACGTCCAAGATGGAAGCTACCCGAAGACAGAGGCAAAAATGAAACTCATATTCCTGGCCTCGAAAGAGTTATCTTGACTTTGAAATCTTGGTTTCCATTTTCCTAAATTGGACTACCCTCAATGATTAAAAGTACATATATCTACCTTTTGGGAAATCCATACATCTAGAAGAATTCAACATGTTGGTTTTATTGTTAAACAGTCGGTTACTTAAGGAAGAGATTGTCCAAAGATCTAGGTTCACCAGGTAGTCACCAATTGTTGCAACTGCAACTGTTTTTCCCCAAATTTCTTAAATTTTATTCCCCCCATCATGATTTAGTGTTGTTTTTAATCGTTGGATCCTTGAACCTTTTTGTCGTGCTTTAATTTTGGATGATTTTTGGAGAGGAACTCTTGTCCTGTTTCAAAAATTGTTTGTGTTGGAAATCGTTGTGGGTTGCAGATGTTCAAGTTGGGTTCTTGTTAGTCAGAGATGAGTCGGGTCAGGTGTTCTTTGAAAAACATTGTTTCGAAGGTGAAACAGTTTCACTCATTGCCGATTTTTAAAAAAATTTCATCACGTAGCGCTTTTGTTTCTCAGTTTGATCGGAGGCTCTTGTCTGTTTTTTTTCCGCCGTTGCGGCTCCCAAATCGGCTAGACACCCGATGTGTAAGTGCCCCACCCACCGATGCATGTCAGCCTTCTAATAACATGTTTATAACTTTTTTTCTTCCACCGTTGCAGCTCCCAAACCAACTAGCTACCCGAAATGAAAAGCGCTCTGCCACCAATGCCGGTCTCCTGTTCGTAGTCTTTTTCTTTTCCACCGTCGCGACTGTGCGAAGCACTTGGCTTCCGATGTTGTTGTCTCTCCGACTTTCGATTTGAATTTTTCCTGCCTTCAACATAGGTATTAACTCTTCCGAATCCGACTTGCTTAAGTGTTTCGTAGCGTCCATCTCCTGTTAAAGCCCGACTATGCGGCTGTGGGTAGGTCTACCCTGCCGTGTTAGCAGTAATGCAATGCATGATATTTCTTGTTGATCATCCATTTTATTGGTAGAATTTAACGTTTCGTTTAAAATGCAATCCCAATGAATGATGCACATTGATTGATCGTAGGTGGGCTCAAGGGACTGTGAGGTGACCATGGCTCGAAGGCATAGCCTGACATTTTTAACAAAGATCAAACTGAAACCGACAGGGTTGCCAGGAGGAAAAGCAAAGGAAAAGACAAAATGAATAGCGACAAAGGCACAGACCCGAAAGATCTATCCGTTAATAGTCAGATCATGAATGCGTACAGAAAGATAAAGAGAAAGGATTCGAAACGTTTGAAGAGACCGAAAGGCCACATGTTTGGAGGGCAGCCCAAATGATCTGCTGTTGTAGTTTAAATATTTGAAAGTTAGAACTTATGAGGGATTTTTCCCTCTCAAAAAACTTGTAAACTATTGCTTGTAAGAGGAACTATTTCGTTTTACAAACCAGAGACTGCAAATTTTTCCTGTTGGAGAAAGTGCTATGTGGAATGTATCAATGTGATTAAATGAGCAATGTTGAATGTGAACTATTTCGTTTTCAACTGTGTCTCATTAGCTGTAAGAGCGTTCTAACTTCCTGAACCTATGTTCTTGTCTGAATGTTCTTCAGTACCTTTACGATGTTTTTCCACTATGAGTAATGGGAATTTTAATTGTTTATGAGCTATCTTATCATATAAACTTTTATTCATGTTTATCTGTTTGGTTATAAGAATAGCTATCTGTGATTTTCCATAACACATGGACAGTGATGCATTACTTATGAATTAATACCCAGCTCTCTAGATATAGTAGATAGTATTTATTTTCTTGCATATATGTGATTTGGATGCTTGTGAGTTCTAAGACGAGAGGTAAGAACCTGCGCATCACATTGTGACTACTCTTTGCATATTTATCACCCTGCATTGTTAATTAGGCACATGCATTTCATACTTAAGTCAAAAAATACAAAAACATACACGGTGGACCGGGCTGCAACCGGTAAAACCTTTGTTTTGTTACTTGACTTACGGTAACCGGACCGCAAACCGAACGGATTCCCTACACCAAATAGTCACGGGATAGTTGGGAATGTTGACTGGGGAGAATCCCTTGTTGTTGTTGCCTGTGAATTTCCAGGCCTCAACACATCCTTATGCTTTCGAATATCTGATGTAATTATATATTTGGATCACCTATGAATTCATGAGGTTGGATGATTTACACTTATTCAATAGAAGTTTTTGTTATGCTCCATATTCAATCTCCTTTTTGTGGAATTTTTCATATTTGACTAGTAATTTTGTGAGTGTAATTATTCTACAGTGTGGGATTAATTTCCACATGGTATCAGAGCCTTGGTACTTCTATTATTCTCCTTCCAAATTGAAATTAAATATTCAACAACACCAACTAGGGGTGCAATCTCCTGGTTGAAGGGTGTAGTTGTTGAGATATGGATTAATCTCAAAGAATCATCTTGACTACATTCAACTCTTTCAAATGGAAGGAAGAGATGGAGATTTTGTTGAGGGGTAAAGGCATCTTCAGAGTGACCATGGAAAATGAGGATGATCCCAATGCAACGACAAAGAAAATTAAATGGAACAATAGGAGGGATGAGGTCTATGGTCTCTTGTGTTTGAGCGTTTCAAGAGACCTCATTTTCCATCTTGATGGGTTGACATCCACAAATGAAGTTTGGGAGAATATTGAGACTATATTTGGGAATGAAAATGAAATTATGGGACATAGACTCGACAATGAGATGATATCATTGAGTCCCAGTAGCTTCAAATCCTTGCAAGTCTAATTTTCCAAGTTTAAAGCCCTTGTTCTACAGTTAAAATAGTGTGGAATAAAAAATAAGGATGAGCAACTAGTATTGGCCATACTTTCAAAGCTTGGTCTTGACTAATCTATTTTTGTTTCAAAATTCCATGCCACCAAACTGATAGCATGATCTTGGAAGATTCCTAAGCTTGATGATTCATGGAATCCCTCACTCAGGAGCATGGAAAATTGGTTATCATGGGAACCATAAAAAATTCCAAATACCATGCTTTGGTTAATGGATTTTTGAATATGGATTCGAAAGGAAAGAAGAAATCTAATTCAAAGAAGCGACCACCAGAAAAAAAAAAGAGATACAAGTGGAAGTATCAAGAGGAGTCCTCAGGATCCAAGAAGAACTTACAAAAGAACAATAATAAAGGTGAAATGAGCAAGTGCGCATACTACAGTAAGGGCTATCATCCTGAGAGCTATTGTACGAATATGCAAATTGACATGTTGACTCAACTCCTAGAGAAGAACAACATCTCCCTTCTTGAATGCACAAAGAAGAGGGAAGGAGGATTAAATTTAGATGACAAGGAGAGAGTTCATGCCTTGTTTTTTATCACTTCAAGATCATCTACCTGTGGAAATTGAACCCAAGAGATAGATCAATTACTCTTAGAAAATTGCTAATCAAACATGCAAAATTCACACAAAACGAGATTGAAATTGGAGAATAACTTAATCCTATATTGAATAAGTGTACATTATCCAGCCATATGAATTAATAGGCTGCTCAAATATATAATTACATGAGATATTCTAAAGCACTAGGTTTCTATTCGAATTGGTCGAAAAGCAGGCTTACTAAAACAAGTCAAATCCCCCATAGGTGCAAAAGGGACTTTCCAAATCCATGAAGATCATCACTAATTAGCTAAAGAAATTGGGTAAGCTAATATGTGGTGGAAATAAAACTCATTCATGCTTTTTTATGGAGAAAAGGAAGGAGGATGACATGGTCAGAAAACAAGGCAAGTTCCCATAGACTAGCTTTTCCTTTTATTCCTTAAAACAAATGTAAAGCAAGGCAACTTTCAGAAAAACCAGATATGCACTTTAAGGAACTAGGAATAAAGAAGACATGATAAATATGCTTCCAAGATAATTCCAAAGTGCTCCATGACCCATTTTAGCAAGTATTGACTTCTAGGAACATGTAGAAGTCAACTAGCATAGATAGGGAATCTAGGATTCTAGGAATAAGACAAAAATGATTTAATTAATGTCAAATATGGGTAACTATGGGTTGATTATTCTAACACCCCCTCTTAAGCCTGAATTTATGAGTAAATATCAGAAAATTATAGGGCTTAGAAACAAGTATTAGTCACCCTTTTACATACTGCATGTCCATACAACCAAGGAAAGAGGCAAAAAACCAATGGGAAAATCTTCCCTTAAACATGGACAAGAAAACAAAATTTTGAAAATATTGTCATCGATCATTCTTCACCACATGATCAGAAATCCCCTATATTTATTTGATATTACTGAAGGTCTTCTCACATAATACTTTGGTGAAGATGTCTGCTACTTGTTCTGAAGATACCATAGGAGAAGAACCTGCTTCTTCAAGCTTATATTCTGAAAGGAATGGAGTCTTGCTTGGCTTGCAATATTTCATACTGAACTTGATGAGAAAATATGAAGCATAATTTGACTGATGAAACTTGATTCCATGTTGGTATTGAGCAATTTCGAGACCCAAGAATTGGCTCAACAATCCCAAATTTGTCATAGAAAAGGCATGGTTTATTGCATCCTTCAAGGAGACAATCTCTTTCTTTGAACTTCCTGTAATCAGAAGGCCATCCACATAGAGAAAAATAATCATTAAAGAACCATGAATCAGATTCAAATAGACATTAGGATCATCCTTTAATCGAACAAAACTTAGTGACAGCAGAAAGCCATCAATCTTGGCATACCAAGCCCTAGGGGCTTGCTTGAGCCCACACAATGATTTCTTCAACCTGCACACTAAACAAGGATTAGATACAAAACCTTTTGGTTTTTTCATATAAATATCTTTATTCAAATCTCCATTCATAAAGGGACACTTTACATCAATGTGATGTACCTTTTACTGCTTCGAAGCTGCAATGGCTAGGGAAAACCTTATGGATTCCATCTTTGCCATTGGTGCAAAGGTCCCATTGTAGTCAATACCATGTACCTAATATTATTCCTTGGCTACCAATATTGCCTTATATTTCAAAGGTGAACCATCAGCAACAAACTTAGTTTTGAAGACCCACTTACAATTCACGAGCTTTCTCCCTCGGGGGAGATCAACTAGTTCCCATGTGTTGTTCTTCTGGAGCAAGCTGAATTATTATTTCATGGATGTTTGCCATATTGGATCATGTTTTGAATCTTAATATGTATATGGATCAGAATATATCATCAAATAACACTTCTCAGCAAAGAGAGGATCTTTCACACAAAGTGCACTCTGAAATTGAGATCTAGTCCTCCTAGTGTCATCAGGATTTGCAGCTAGTTCCCCAGCTGCATGAATGGTCCTTGCTGCCCACTTTGGTATTGTAGGTATATTAGGATATGCAATTAATTCATCATTATCAGACATATCAGAATTAGAAAACTCATTAGTCTCTTCACTTACAATCAATGGTTGAGGTGGTGAAGAGGACTCTCCAACTTTAACTACTGCTGAAGGCTCTTCTTCGAACTGAACACTTATTTCAATGAAATATTTGTTTGTGCTCAAGTTTATCAGATTGTACCATTTTGAATATTTAGAATACCCAACAAATAGGCACTCTTGGATTTGGAGTTGCAAATCCTTCCTCTTTTCAATTGGAATTCTAGCCCAAGCCTTTGAGCCAAAAATCCTAAAATGGATCACATCTGGCTTGTGCCCACTCCAATATTCGAAAGGAGTCATACCACCAACATGCTTATGTGGCACCCTATTAAGGATATAGGATGCACAGTTTATAGCTTCAGTGTGAAAGTTTGGTGGCAAAGTTTTAGCCTCCGTACAAGTTGCCATCTCCTTCAGTGATCTGTTCTTTCTCTCAGCAACACCATTTTGCTATGGTGTGTAAGGGATAGAATGTTGCATCTGGATACCTGCATATTTGAAATATTGGATGAAATTAGAATTGAAATAATCACCACCATTGTCATATCTAAGGATCTTGAGTTTCCTTCGAGACTGGTTTTCAACCAAGGCTCTAAAGACTTTGAAAAGGTCAAAAACTTCAAACTTATGCTTTAGGAAGTGAACCCAACAATACCTGGAAAAGTCATCTATGAAGGTGAGTGCATATTTGGCTTGAATCATGGAAATATGAGTGGATGGACCAGCAATGTCACTGTGTATCAAATCAAGAGGTGCAGAGGTTCTCTCATGACTAGCTCTCTCATACTTGTGGTCTGGGTGTTTTCCTAGGATACAACCTTGACAAAATCCCTTAGAAAACTTGATATTTGGTAACCCTATGACCATGTATTTTTCACTCAAATCAGAAATATACTTGTAGTTAAGATGACCAAATATTTCATGCCAAATCTTGCTTGCTTCATTAGCATGAGTAAGAAGAGTAGAGGGGTTTGAGTAGAGTAGAAAATTGGAAAACTTGTATACCTTCGAAGTGTGATCAACAAAACCTTTTTCTATGACTTTACCATTCAAAATATAAGTGATTTCAACTTCATTGGGGGAGAAGATGAATTTATTTGGAGACCCAGCGTGAGTCATCTGATACACTGACAAGAGATTAGAGGCAAGACCTGGAACATACAACACATTATTGAAATTACCATGGTTAAGATCAATACTACCCTTTCCCATTAGAGGAAATTTGGGGCCTAAAATGGGTCTCCTAAGGAAAATAATAAAATAATAGTTAAAATAATAAAATAATAGTTATTAAGTTTGGAGGAAGAATGAAAAAAACTACTTTTTTGTTCGTATTTTCGACATATCTCCCTATGTTTTTACTCAAATTTTGAGTGGGAGAGCTCATTGGATGCGGACTTTAATTCCACATCCAAGGAGTACCCACAATGCATAATTTTGACGGACCCCCCTGTCGAGCACCCTAAATGCAGATAGATTGTTATCAACATACAGAGCTTACGAAATTCATTGTCAACCCAGGGAAGTCTTTTGTTTCAAAGGGTAAGTGCAC
>LPNX010954979.1:18134-46680 GCA_001517045.1 Pseudotsuga menziesii
ATGACCAATTTCTTTCCGAATTTTATAGTTTGAAAAGGGAAAATGATGAGCCAATTACTAAATTTAATTGGAGGTTTCAAAGTTTTTATATCAGTATGCCTACGGAGATTAGACCTTCAGAAAAACTTGCTATGGTATATTATGTTATGGCTCAACATTCAGATCTTGTCTTGTTCCTGTTAGAAAGAAAATCATCATCTTTAAGACAATTGTTTGAGGATGCAAAAGGAGTGGAGGAGAACATTCGAGCTTGCAAAATGCTTCGAGATCGGGCTCATGTTGAAGATATACAAGCTTATGAACAGGAAGAAGAACGTAGGTATCATTCAGATTTAAGACAGTTTCCTTCATCATTTTCATATTTTCATATGAACAAGGATATAAATGATGCTTGTGTTGATTCTTCATATCAGTTTGCTGACTTTTTCGAGGATAACATGCTTTCAGTGGATTATAGTAGAAATTTTTTAGTTCCTGCTATGAGATTATCATGTTATGAAGAAGAAGTTGTTGCTCTTCAACCTCTTACTATTGGTATAAGAAATAAGTTGCCATTCTTGACTTATGGTCACTTTCAGAATTTTATTTGTTCAAGTTTTGATCAAGGGTTTTATTTAAAGGTCGAGAAGCAGTTTGAAAAGCCCTTGGTTTCCATTATTGATCCAAAGTTTAAAAAGAACAGCAATGGAGAGGAAGAGAATGCTTCACTTTATGATGAATATAATGAAGACATTGAAGTTTTAAATCAGAAATTTCATGATCCCATGGCTTCTTGGATGGAGTTGTATTTTTCAAAGGTTTCTAATACTCCATATTTTGGCATACTTACTATTTTAAGTCATAAGTATCAGCTTCCTACAGACTCTTTATTGCATTTATCACATCTTTTGTGGGTTTTCTCAAACAGTAGCATGCATGAAATCATGATTCTCAGTCAAATGATTTCTTGGCTTCACTGGAAGTATGATTACACTTGATTGGGTTGTTTCCTCCAATTAGAAGTAGGAGTAAATATCAGAATAAGCTCGCTATATGAGCATGTAGATTATTTTCAGTATGCTGGTTTGTAGCAGTATTTTTTCATTTCAAAGGTATGCGTTCAGAGTTTGACAAAGTTGCAGAGATTTGGTAACTGACTCCATTACCCAATGAATAAGGCACAAGGTCTACAGGTTCTTGAAGCCTCACAAGGAGGACTTCATCCCGCAGCAAGAGCCAGATGTTATAACTAGATCTTGTTCTTAGTTTATCTGTTCCTTTTGTTTTTTTTTTTTTTTCAACCGTTGGTTTAAAATGATTTTATATTTTATGTTGATTTTAAGAATTTTTGACAATCAATAATTTCGGTTGGAATTGATACTTTTAATGGTTGAATCATTTCATTATTTTAGTTTTAAGGTTTGTCTTTTGGGCTTATTAGTTAATATGTACATCTTTAAGCTTTCAAAAACTTATAATAAAAGTTCATTCCAAGTTTTGATTTATAATCTAACTCTCATTTTTGAGTCATTTGTCAAATATTTTCATGAGGAGATTCCTGTAGCAGCTCTGTTTTTCCTGTTTTTGTCATTGTTGTTGGAAGAAGATTACGAGGAGATGGAAATGAATTCAGGAAAACCAAAAGAGGTTTTTGTCCACAACAGACTCATTCACAAAAACCTCTCTCAGTTTTGCAACAGCTATTATCGTTTGAGAGATTCGAATTCATCTTTGTGGCCTATTTTCAGGGTTTGAATTATTTAATAATTTCCTGTTTTAGTCACAAATTTGCAGAACATATTCCGATCAATTGAAGAGGAATTTTGAACAACCAAGAGAGATTTTTGTTTATAACATACTCATTTAAAAAAACCTCTCTCAGTTTTTACACAGGTGTTTCGGATCGAGAGATATGAAGGCATCTTTGAGACCACAATTTCCAGAAATTCGCCAAATTTCCCCAAATCCGATTTGCTATTTTTGGGTTAATTATCTTTAAAGATTTTGAGTTATCATGTAACTAATTGATGTAACTATTTCAAATTTCGACCTAGAAGGTAGTTATGGAACTACTTTACTTTTGTAATGATAAAAGGAAGACAAACATACAGTTTTGGGGGGAGGATTTTTCACTCAAGGAGAGGCTTTGGAGCTTTGATTTCTCAAGCTAGCACTTATAACTCTTATGTAAGTGGATGACTGTTATTGATTATATATAAACTGATAAGCCATTTTACCTGTCATGCTTTTTCATTTCTGATCTGTTTGATTGCCCAGTCTACAATTTCATTTCTTGTTTAAGTTTTATTCATGTAAATGCTTGTAGCCTGTGGGTGGAATTAGTATTTCATGTGTAATGTTTATGGATTATTGGGATGTGTTTGATCCCCAGTTTATCCAATTTGCATGATTCAGTTCTGTATTAGTTTGTGGATGTTTATTTCCTCCTTGATTGATGAAGTTTTCAACCAAAACCATAAAAACCTGTTTTATTTAATTTTACTTTTGAGATTGTGTTGGCTTGTTCTTCTGGTAGTCTAAGAACAATTTCTGGCACAAACACCTGGCATCTCATCATAAGACCAAGCAAAAATATCACGAAATTCCTTGAATAGCTCGGTATATTCGAGAATCTCCATTTGGGAACAATCCGCCCCAATATAGACATTCTCTATGGTGCCAAGATTTCGAGAGATGTTGATAGAAATCGTGGAAGATATGTTCACCATGTTCCCATCAGCCATCTGACTAGGAGAGCTTAATGGAATCATGGGACTACCAACTCTCTGACTAAGAATCTCCCTATAATCCTCATACTCCTCCTATGATCTATGATGGAGTTCCTCCCATGGTGGCTCATCACCCAACATAGCCTCGATGATCGCTTCATCTGAAGGGAAAAATGTATCAAGGCAGTCATGGGCATGAGAAGACTGTACTGCCCATGCGGGTAGCACATAGGGGTCTTCCTCTTCCGTCCACAAAGAAGAAGAACAAGGCTATGCAACATTCACAAGATTGGCTTGATAAGCTATCATGGTTGCAGGAAGCGGCACGTTGGTTTCGACAGGCTCACTGGAAATACTCAGTGTAGGAAGAATCCAAGGATCTCCCATATGATTCGTGTGAAAAGACACTAAGGTCGTAGAAGTCGAAGCCTTATCAGAACAAGATCCTATCATGAGGATCGATGCAGGACAACTAAAGCTTCCCATGAGGGATGGATACATGCCTACACCCACACTCCTAGTTGCCGGCTGAGAGTGTTCAACGACCGGAACCGAAGTTCCTGAAGATGCGGTAATAGGGGAATTCTTGAATTCCATTTGATCAATCGTTACAATCTTCCCGTTATGAGGAAATCATACAACGCAAAACACAGAAGAAGCAACGGCTTGCATACTATACATCTAGTTCCGACCCAGTAAGATATTGTAGTCGAGGGGCGCATCAACCACCTGAACCTCTATCGCAATGGTCTTCCCTCCCAAACGGACTTTAAGAGAGGGAATGATGCTGTGCGGCCTAAAATATATCCCATCAAAAGCAGTTAACATAGTCGCTGACTTCGACAACTGAGGAGAACCAAGACCCTTCCGACAAGACAAAGACATCACAGATGTAGTAGCGCCCTCGTCAATCACAGTGCACTTGACGATCATATTAAGACATTCTACGTGTACCAAAAGCGACACATAGTAGGGAAAGCGAGGCTGATGAATCGCGGTTTCAAATTTGATCACTGAGGAAGAATCATCACCATTCACACCAAGAACAGAAAGAAAAGCTTTCCTTTGTGAAGGACAACTCTGAAGCACTTCCAATGCAGACATCGCACAAGGAGTATGGCCCAAATCCTCGACAACTGAATAATTCTGGGCGGCTCAGGCATTTGGATTATGCCCCGAGCGCTTGAGTACGCCCTTAGGAATGCGAGGTGCAGCTTCAGGTTTATCCGCAGGTTTCTCAATGCGCAAAGGAGTTCCTGGTGGATCGGGTTCTTTGCCTGGGTTGGGTTGTGATGATCCATAATCTTTCACACAAGTCACAACCTTAGTAGCATGGACCATGTTAATGCACCCACGAGCACTAGCCTCTAGTGGATCATTCTCACTAGATTGCTCCTGGGAATTCGAGTTCATATTTTGGTTATGCGGTAAAGGGTTCGTTAGCACAGCTGGGCCTTGTGCTAAGAGTCTCGAAGATTCATCAATTCTAGGGCACAAGTAAGTGAGGTGATCATCCTTACATAGCTTGCAAGGGAATTTAACCTTACGTTTCGCTTGCTTGTCCCCATCAGCATTCTTATCGTTCTTGTCATTATTGGAAGCATTCTCATTCCTATTCCCACCCTTTCGATTATTATCCTTACCCTTTTTCTTATTCTGTTCGGGTTGCTGGTTACCCTTCTGGTCCGACGATTACACAGAAAGTACACTCACCATTTGGGCGGGTTGAGACAAAGCCGTAGCTTGTCCTGAAGCATACTGGTTGAGCGACAATTGACTAACTTGTTTTGCAACCGAATCTGCAGGTTTCGCACTTGCACAACCCACAATGTCATCGGCATGTGGTCCAGGTTTAACCTTGGGATCGAAACTAGAACGAGGAGCGTTAGGAATAATCTCATACAACAAACCGGACTAAGCATAAATCAAGTCCAGCTCCTGCGCCCTAAAGATTGCTTGTTCCTTATTCTGCACTCCGGATGTGGAAACATCCTTCGCGATATATGGCAATAAAGACTTGAGGAACCACAAGAGAAGGAAATCTGGCGGTATAAAGGCTTTAATTAATCTATTCCATCTATGCCACTCCTGAATATGATCAGAAATATGGGTGGCTTTATCTTGCCGAAATGTCGACAAGAGTTTAGTACCAACATCATAGCACACTGGTAGCTGGAAGTGATTAAGAAAAGTCATCGCAAGATCGTCGAACAAGGTAAAGGATCCCTTTGGTAACTCTATATACCATTTTGCAGCACACCCTATAAGGGTGTGTTGAAATAGTCACAAGCGGACTGAGTCCTGATGTAACGAATTCGAAGAGCACCAAAGGTGAAACGTGGTAACGTGTTCGCTCAGATCCTCTCCCGGTTTGCCTTCGAACTTAGGTATGTCCGAAGGAAGCTTGGTAGGGACAGCCGGCCAAGCCGGGTCATGAGCCATGGGATTGTTCGTAAGTCTCTATAAGTCAGGAAGGTTAAGCGTCGCGAGGAAAGGGAGCTTAGCATGATGGGGTCGATGGACCGCTCCCTGATTCACATAGGTTTGAGCACCACCATGGCCTTGGCCATAGTGTCCTCCTCCTGTCTGACTTGTATAAGGTGACGTGGAAGTACCATAGTAAGGTGGAACTTGACTAGTAGGAGCTACAAAGCCATAATTAGGAGAGTAAGAAAGTTGTTGATACCCGCCTCTGTAAGGTGAAGAAACCTGTCCATACTGCGGACCGTAATAAGGTCCATAGGTCATCGCATGCGATGTCCCCTGGGACACTCCGTAGGTAGGAAGATAAGCTCCGGAAGGGGAATGTACATACCAGAAGTAGGTATATATGCCCTGGACGTAACAAGATGACCACTATATGGGTGAATATAGCCTCCTGAAGCAATGGGTGGTATATGAACTTGAGACACAATCAGCCTAGTAACCGTAGTACGGACTTGACTCGTAGCCATATATTGACTCGAAGGACCACGTGGATAAGGTGGAGGATGTACATTTGAAGAACTCAGAACCGAGGAAGAAGGAATCTCAGTAATAAGATATGTGCTAGTGCCTATCGTCACTCGTCTCGGACCTAGTATCCTAACCGGATCGCTAGCCCTAGACCTAGGAGGGGGATAAGATGGAGCTTCCACCACTGGGACGGAAGGTGCAATGTGACTAGTACTCCCAAACCTCTCCACAAGGTAAGGAATGGGATTTCCCCCAGGCATAGTGCTAGGCTCAAAATCGGATTCAACATGAAATGTCAAATCGTGCATAGGAAAACCAGTCGTAGCATAACAACCGTAGCTAGTGCTAGGAGGTTCAAAGTGAGTCTCGGCATCGTCCAACATTCCATACCTGTAACGTGTCAACAGGGAATCATCCCTACGGTGAGTAGGTCTATCATGCAAAGATCCTATTTGGGAAATCACAGGACCGAACTCAGCTAGGTCAGGTGAAGGATCGTATGTAGGAGTAAGTTCCCCATCGTCAATATGAATGGGAGGAGGTGGCTCAGGAATAGTCTCTGAATGGTCCACCATGGTGTGTGAATCTATGTGTGACATAGTCCACCTAGACTGTCTAGGCCCCTCTCTTAAAGGAGGAGGAGAAGTGGAAGGCGAAAGTCCTGCTAACCGACGAGAACGGCATGGAACCGCACTTGAATCCACAATGACTCAACAAGAAGCAAAGACTCTCCATTTACGTAAACCCTAGGCCAACTAGCGTGCACATAGCAATCACTAACAAAATCTAAAGCCAAATGCAAGAAAACAAGGGCTGGATAAGTGAGCTCCCAAATGTGGCCGGTATGTCTCTCCTAGGAGAGGCTTGAGAGGCCCTTGTCACCACAAGCGGAGGTACATAACCAATTATTGTGGCCCTTAGCTTCAACGCGTAAAGCGACTGTGATGTCAGACCCCAACCTGGCCAGGACACATGCAGAATAACCTCTACACGTACCCCCTCAATATCCTAGGTAAGGCCACTAAGGTCACCTCAATATAATCAAAGCTTAGGCGGACAGTTGCAGGCGGGATTGACAGTATGGGCAGGGTAGAAAAGCCCGAAAATCTCGAAAGAGCCCCCAGATACGAATACAATCCTGGCAATATCGCCGGTGCTACTCAGTTATGACTAGGGGTCATACCAATAAATAACTGCTCACACTGCCTCGTGCTTAACTCCCGTTTGAGAGGAGGATCCTAAGAACGATGGTTATACCAAGGATTTCACACACTCCCTGGACAGACACCTAGATGTTGTTGTTTAGTGATCTTGGAGAATTGTCTTACAATGAAATATTCCAAGATCCTAAAACCTAGGCTTGTTGGTGTATCCTAGAAAAGAAAAGAGTGTAATTCATTTTAATTAGTGTTGATTTTAGTTGGCTTTATTACTCAAAAATAGGATATGGTCGTGCAACTAGTGGTGTTATGACGTAACAAGAAGTAAAATGCACACCGTAACAATCAATGCAAATGCATTGTGTCCATGTAAACAGGGTATGCTACTACGTGAAATGCACAATTTTTCTTCAAATGATGAATGCAAATCTTCCTATATGAAGTCCTAACTAGTACTCCAAAGCAAATCTAGATCTAGTGCAAGTACAATGCAAAGTGCAAAATGCAATGCATTATGATAAGCAAATGTTTTTGGATTTTTTGAAAATAAGAGATGCAAAAAGAAAAAGAATGATTCTACCACCCTCAGACTCTGCAAGCACACTTAAACAACATCCAAGCACAGCACCAAGGTAAAAGGACTCTAATGCACTAATCTCGAACAAAAAACAAAAATGCCATGACAAGAACTTACCTAAAAAAAAAATTTAGGCTAAAAAAAACGTTTCCAGTCAGAACTAGAGGTCAAAATAGACTCAGGCAGTGCCAAAGGAGACTCAGCAACTAACAGCATTCACCCAGCAACCAATTAAATTCCACAAAAAAGGAAAAAACCAGGGTATACGCGACTGTTCGCAGTAAACCCGTGTGTATACGCGGTAATCCCAGAGGAAACCGCGTGTATACGCGACTGTAAATAAAAAACCCGCGTACAGGAAGAAAAGGTGCATAAAACAAGGCAAATAGACAGGCTGAGATAGACTTCACTCCAATCAGACTCTACCAGGCATACGTGCCCCCAGACCCAACACAGAAACAAGAGAGAAAGAGCAATTCAAATACATTGAATGCCAAGAAAATCACCCCCAAAGGACTACTACTAGGAACTCCCCAGTGGAGTCGCCAATTCTATTACGGAGAGAAATTCCTATGGCTTGGGGTACCACAACAGATAGCTATGACTCCAGAAATCAATCTTTCCCAATATGCAATAGAAATAAAATGTCTAACACTAAAGGATCAGACCTCGTACCTTATTCCGGATGGTTGAAGTAGATCCCCGTTGAGCTTTCCAATCTTCAGCTTGAATTGATATAATACTTCCTCAACAACAAGTAAACAATACAAGCATACTATATATCATGGTGTTAGATCTATTCTAGCATATATAATCAATAATGTAAAAGCATTTGACATATTCCAATGGATACAATATTCAATCAAATACACATCATTGGACAAGGAAAGATAGTTCTTATTAATATAAATCAGAGATTACAAGATAGATACAACCTCTGACGGCATGTCTGCGAAACAGAGAAACTGAATCCCCCACTTGGGCCTCCACCACTTCAATCCTCCATCTTTCGATAGCAAGCTCACTAGCAAAAGGCAAGCTTGGGAAGAACACAAAAGTGCTCCAAAGGGACAAAGGGATGCAGACTCAAGTATAATTCTGGAAACAATGGACTATAGTTTTGTTGCTTTCAATCTCTCTATATGCCTTCAATGTACCAAGGGGTTCCTTATATAGTTTCACAAGGGATAATGAAGGGTCGAATCCGAGCGATCTCAAGGCATATGGAAGGCCAGGAGTCAAATGAGTCGGATCCAAGTCAAGGAAAACTACAAAAGGATTTGGACTTATGTACACATCCCTATGTATGCGGTTATAGGGGTCAAACTCGCGTATGTACGCAGTTATCGGGGAAAAATCCACGTATATCATCTTTTATATAGTTTTTAGGGATGATCAAGGAAACGTCAAAGGATAAAATATGGTCCATGGGGTCTAAAGAGTCTGCAGCGGGACATGGGAAGGCCATACAATGTGTGATTCACCTAGAGTGGTGAAATCCGCTATAACACTAACTATCCGATGCCTGCAGAAGATCCGACCCCCAACGTTTTATCGTAAAAATTTTGGTTTGTGTGCCAGAACCCCTTGATTGTAGGTTACCCACTATTGCAGCTATGTAGCCCGCTAATGAGCCGATGTCAAGTGTTTCGATCCATTGATGGGGGTTTCTATGTGCCCGTTTATTAATCATTTTCCCGCCGATTGTTATGAGATCATAACTGTTTCCGTAAGAGACTTGTGTGCCTTGTTTTTAGGTTGAAATTTGCGCATAAGAACCTAACTCCAGTTTTCTCTTCTTTAGTACTCATTTTATTGATATTATAATTTATGTTCTTAAAGACAGTCGAAACAAATGATAAATTCTTGTTTGATCGCAGATAGACATGGCAGTTTTTCTCAGATCCCTTTGAATATTATGGTGGCAAAGAAGATGCAGTTGGAGGACAAAGCATGTTAAAGCATAAGGTGGCAGAGTCGTTACTTGAGGAAGAAAATTATAAGGGTCTGAAGAGGGACCAAGGAATGGTAGGGCGTAATCATTAAAGAGCAAAGGCCCAGGATTGGGCGGTTTGTCAGTTACCTAGCTGTGCTCGTTTTATAAAGGTATTTATTTGAACGTAACATGGAATTATGAGCATTCGCAAAATGACAAGACTAGAGATTGAAACGTTTGTGGGGCAACCGAAAGGTTGGGTTGGTTCTTGTATAAATGGGAAAAGAGAGAAAGAGAAGGGGATTTTTCTCGGAGAGACTTGCGAACTACTTGTTGTAAGAGGAACTACTTCGTTTTGCAATAATAAAATTACAATTTTGCTTGTTGGAGAAATTGCTATGTGGAATGTTCAAATGTGATGAAATGAACAATGTTGAAGGGGAACTATTTCGTTTTCGGCTGTGTTTCATTAACTGTGAGATCGTTCTAACTTTCTGAACCTATGTTCTTATATGAATGTTCTCTGGTTTATTCTGTGATAATTTCCACTATGAGTAATGAATGTTTTAACAGATGACGAGATATCTTGTTGTGCATTTCTTTATTCATGTTTATGTGTTTTGATTCTAAGAACAGATATCTGTGATTTATCTTACAATATGAATAGTATTACATTACTCATGAATTGATAATATTTCTCCCTAGGGACAACTTAGTTAATATTGTTTTTTCAGTTGTGTGTGATTTAGATGCGAGAGAGTCTAAGACGAGAGGTAAGAACCTGCGCATCACATTGTGACCACTCCTCGTATCCTTTATCAATATGCATTTTAGATAGGCACTTGCATATCATACTTAAATTCAAAATACAAAAATATACACGGTGGACCGGGCCGCAACCGGTAAAACCCTTTGTTTTGTTACTTGACCTACGGTAGTTGGACCGCAAACTGGATGGATTCCCTATACCAAACATTCATGGCATAGTTGGGAACGTTGACTTGGGAGAATCCCTTGCTGTTGTTTCCTGTGAATTTCTAGGCCTCAATAGTTTCTGGCGCTAGTCGAAGGAGGGCCACCTATGCATGGCTGGCCGGGGAAATCCATTTCCTCGAAATTACTCCACCAGTGATAGTTTTGAAAGAAGTTTATTTCCTAATCCAAATACTGAAGAGAATAGAGAACATTTGTTTTCTGTGGACAACCAAGTAGTCAATGATCTGAGAAGACACACACGGGCGTATGTAAAGAGTATTGGAGGATTACCCATCATCCCTGATTTAACCCGAAGAGAATACAAGAAGAAAGATCGTCCCATCTTGGAAGATTCAGTGTTGGTTGGAGATTTGGAAGAGTTAGTAGAAGTAGCATTACAGGAAGCTATTTAGCCTTTGAATCAAGTAGGCCCAAACACACCTTACTGTTCTCCCATGCATACTCCCATTCCTTCACCTCCTCACTCTCCACCCAGAATCATGGTAGGTGTTAATGCCAATCAACCACTTAACCCACCAAACCCACCACCAGCTTGGAAAGCCAGATCACCCCTGAACTTAACACCTCCGTTGCATGACTTACCTCAAGATTTTGAGAAGATGCTGCCCAAGTTTGATCCAAAGGAGAAGATGTTAGTAGATGACCATTTACAAAGTTTCTATTTGACTATAGAAGGATCGAGGGCTGGGGAGCATGAGGATGTAGTTTGTAGACTTTTTTTGCATTCCCTGAAAGGAGCAGTAGCATCATGGTATTTTGGTTTGCCTGGAAACTCTATCCCAGATTGGGATACCTTTGAAAGGATGTTTAGAAGTAAATATGCAACCCAAAAAACTCATGCGGCTCTCATGAAAGGACTGTGCACCTTAAAGAAAGAAAGAAAAGAGAATATGCATAGTTTTACCCAAAGATTCGCAGGTTATCCTAAGAATTTTTTTGAAGCTGACAAACCCTCAGATGAAGTTCTGATTGAGTATTATACTTCAGCTCTAGGGCCTGATTTGGCCATGTTTTCCAAAATGAAAGCCAAACCTACACTAGCAGAGACTTATGAAGAAGCGGAGAGAGTAGACGCTGAAAAGGAAAGCATCGAAGATTATCCTAAGCAGTAAGGAGAAAAAAATGTTGGGAGGGAAGATTTGTTATTTACTAAGCCTAAAGAGGAGAAATCACCATATTTTGAAGGAATGGAAAAGATGATGCATAATCTCTCTAGCAGAATAATAGCCTTGGAAAAGGAAAAGGAATCCCATAAGTTTTATAAGTCTTATTACAAGAAAAGGGAAGATAAAAATCAATCCCAACCCCCTCCGTACAGTCCTGCATCGATGAACTTAACGGAGATGGGGATGGATAACTTTTGCACTTTTCACCAACAACCCCATTCTGAAAAGAATTGTCCTCAATGGATAAATTCAATGATGTTGGTAATGAATCATTGTTGGATTCCAAATTAACCGAGGATAATGATGAAGAAGGGAAAGACAACAATAAATCAACAGAAAAACAAGAGGATGAGGCCATGGTTTTATGGGACTGTGTATCGTTGTTTAATACCAAGGAAGAAAAGGATTTGAGACATGAAGATATCTTGGAAACAAATGTAACGACGAGAAGTCAGGGGTTGATTAAGGAAAACAGTCTTATGCTCCCAAAGATTAAGAAACTTCAAAATAATGTTAAGAAATTTCAAAAAAACACCTCAGCTAATAAAATTCCAGAATTTACCACCACTAGTCAAAATCCAAGACAGATCAACATGCCCACTAAGCCCATTGAAGAGAAAACAAATAACGTTAAAACGAATCTCACAGAACATAAGATGGATTATGACATCGTGGAGGATATGAAAAAGGTAAGGGAAAATATCTCGTTATTTGAGATGTGCAATGTGTCGCAGTAGAAAGAAAATTTATTGAAAGCACTTGAAATATCAAAGGAGAAACTTCCCACTCACAATCAGCCCCACGAAGAAGAAATTGGTGAAGCAAGTGTGGGAGGTAAGCCTAAATGCAAGACTCCACCTTTTCTCCTTACTTTTGAAATTTTCAACCACAACGTGCACAACTGTCTAGTAGACTCGGGGGCATCAGTCAACATTATGCCGCTGTCAGTCTGCAAAAAGATAAATGGACAACCTAAACCATCTACCTGGAGGGTCATTCAGCTGGATAGAATGAATGTGAAGGTAATTGGGGAAATGGAGGATGTTCTCATTCGCTTATCTTCAAATGATAAGGTATGTCAATTCATTGACATTGTGGTAGCTGACATACCTGAAGCTTATGGACTTGTTTTGAGCAGAGATTGGTCAGCAAAGATGAGTGGATATTTTGCCTCGGACTGGTCACATCTATGGCTACCTTATAAAGGACTCCCAAATCAAATTAAAGTTTTAAGAGAGCCCCACATGAAACACAATGTTACCCAGATCGAAGGTAAAAATGAACCAATGAATTCTGTTTTGGGAAATTACTTTATTGAGCTAGAACTGGGAAACTATCAAGTGGAAGAAGCCAGCGATACATCAGATGCTCAACCTAATATTTTTCATTTTTCATAGGCTGATGAAATTGATTGTAAAATAGTAGACTTATCTAGAAATGTAGATGTTGATTCACGCATAGTAGTGATAGGTGATTTTTGGACGTTTTTCTTTGATGGGCCTAAAACTTTGGAAGGGTCAGGAGCTGGCTATTTCCTGATTGATCCTAAGAAAAATAAACATTTTCTTTCATGTAGGTTAGAGTTTGAATGCACCAATAACACAGCCGAATATGAAGCACTAGTTCAGGGACTAAGAAAAGCAATTGAGTTAAAGGTAGAAAATCTGAAAGTGTATGGGGATTCTGAAATAGTTGTAAAATAGATTTGAAATCAAATACATTCCATTTCCCCTCATTTAAAAGCTTATCAAAATGAAGTATGGGATTTGCTTAAATGTTTTCATGCATTTAATATCATATCGATTCCTAGACTTAAGAATGCAGCAGCTGACTTATTGGCCACCTCAGCTACGAGGCTTGTGCCCTCTAATAACCGGTGTTCTATTGAATTGATTTTCAGGCCTTCAATTCCAGATATGATTACCAATTTACGGGTTTTTGATGATGATCAACAGATTCTACAATGCTTGACAAATGACGAGACCTTCAAAGGGGAAATTATTGACGATGAAGAACATCAGTCCAAGCTAAAATTCGACAATTTTATTCCTAAAGAAGTCAAGACTTTAGAGTGAATGTTTGATCTAAAAGCCAATGAATGTGAAGACTCATAGCTCGTCTCTACAGTTCGAGTTGATTAATTTGGGGACTGAAATTGAGCCTAAATATGTGAATTTGGGAAAGTGTTGCTCTCCAGGTGAAAGGATTAAGTTCATCAGTCTGTTCAAATAATACAAAGATGTCTTTGCCTGGACGTATGAAGATCTGAAGACATATGACACCAATATTATTCAGCATGTTATCCCCATCAGATCTGGAGTCAATCCTTATCAACAGCCTTTAAGGAAAATGCATCCAAAATTGGAGCCTCTGATTCAGAATGAAGTAAAGAAGCTTTTGGATGCTAAAATTATTTTCAAAGTTAGACACTCGAAATGGGTTTCAAATCTGGTCCTAGTAAGAAAGAAATATGGAGAAATTAGACTATGTGTAGATTTTAGAAACCTAAATCGCACTTCGGATAAAGACAATTATCCTGTCCCACCCATGGAATAGATATTGCAAATAGTTTTAGGTTTTGAATTATTTTCTTTATTAGATGGATTCTCTGGCTACAATCAAGTGTTAGTAGTTGAAGAAGACATACTTAAAACTACATTCAGAACCAGATGGGGGAATTTTTCTTACAGAAGGATGCCCTTTGGACTCATAAACGCTGGAGCTACTTTCCAGAGGGCTATGGACATAGATTTTTGTGGTCTGATTGGCTGCAGTGCTGTAGTATACCTCGATGACATCACAAAATTCTCAAATAAAAGGGAGGAACACACATTCCATCTAAAACAGATTTTTGAACGCTGCCAAAAATATGGTATCTCGTTAAACCCCAAGAAGTGCGTGTTTTTCATTACCGAAGGAAAGTTACTGGGTCACGTGGTTTCTAAAAAGGGGATCTCCATAGACCCAGAGAGGATCAAAGCCATCGAACTGATTCCCTTACCCCATAATAAAAATGGCATGCAATCATTTATGGGGACAATAAATTTCGTGAGAAGGTTTGTGCCAGATTTCGCTCAAATTGTTAAACTTTTGTAGCAAATGGTAAAGAAAAGTGTACAATTCAAGTGGATTAATGTAGAGAAGAATGCATTTAGTAAAATAAAGACAGCTGTTGCGCACGCACCCTCCGTCAAAAGTCCATATTTTGAGAAAGATTTTATTTTGTACACTTTCACATCTGATGATTCACTAGCAGCGGTGCTTACCTAGAAGGAAGATGGGGGAGATGAGTTCCCCATATAATTTATGAGAAATGGTCTTTAAGGGGCCAAATTGAATTAACCAGCTGTGGATAAACAAGCTTACGCAGTGTTCAAAGAGGCAAAACAATTCAGACCATATATACTTAAGAATTGGACAAAGGTAATAGTTCCACACCCAGTTGTGAGGTCTCTTTTCGTACAAAAGGAGTTAGGAGAAAGAAGAGGCAACTGGGTAACAGCTCTACAGGAGTATGACCTTGAATTCAAGCCAGCTTCCATAGTTAAAGGGCAAGGATTGTGCAAACTAATGACTGAAAGTAAAGACAATGAAGAAAATGATTGGGAAGACGAAGCTGAGTTACATTTGATGGATGTATGTCCTCTTTTCACAGCTCCGGACTCTTGGTATCGAGACCTTGTGTATTACCTTCAGGAGGGATTGTTACCGGAACATTGAAATTCTAAGAAAAGAAGAGCACTGCATCTTAAATCAGCCTCATACCAGATTGTTGAAGGAATATTATTCAGAAAGAATTATGATGGAGTTCTTCTTAGATACTTAGAGAAAGAAGATGCGAAGAAGGTCATGATAGACTTACATGATGGGCCTGATGGAGGACATTTTTTTGGGGATACAACAACCCATAAAATTCTCATAGCTGGATACTTATGGCCCACACTATTCAAATATGCACATGCCCATGTCAGAAAGTGCGACATCTGTCAAAGGTGTGGTGGAAGACAAGTTAAAGTAGCAGGACCATTAAATCCTGTGATGATAACAAAACCTTTTGAGCAGTGGGGAATGGATATCATTGGAGAGATAAATCCAAATTCTTCCTTGCAACACAAGTATATTATGACGGAAACTTATTACTTCACTCGTTGGGTCGAAGCCATTCCGTTGCGTAAAGTGAGTGAAGATGCGGTCATGGACTTCTTGCAAGATTATATTATGACCAGGTTTGGAGTTCCAATTTCTCTAGTTTTCGATAATGCTACTTATTTTTCCTCTATTATATTAAATGCATTTGCTCATGAAAAAGGAATTAAGTTGCATTACTCTGCAAACTATTATCCACAAGGAAATGGTTTGGCTGAATCTACGAACAAGAATTTGATTAGAATCTTAAAAAAGACTGTGATAGAAAACCAGAGAAGTTGGCATTCAGCATTACCAAATTCTCTTTGGGCTGATAGGGTCACCCCCAAGAATTCGTTAGGTGTGTCCCCATATACCCTTATTTATGGAAAAGAGGCCATTCTACCCCCCAATATCATGCTACCCTCTTCCATAATAGCTCAAGAATCAAGGGGATCAGATAATGAAGTCTTGCAAATGAGGATACGTAATCTTTTGAAGGAAGAGGAATCTAGATCCAAGGTCAGAGAGCATTTTAAACAACACCAGGAGGTAGTGAAGAGGTGGTTTGATAAGCACAAAGCTGGGACAAAAGAATTTGAAGTAGGAGATTTGGTTCTTAAGTGGGATACCCTCATGATGAGAAGAGAAAGCACATGAAATTTCAACAGTTATGGGTAGTCCCTTTCCAAATTGCGGCAAAGCTTGGCCCCTCAACCTATAAGTTGTAGGATTTACAGGGATGGGAGGAGAACTTACCAGCAAATGGTTTAGTTCTTAAACCTTATTTTTCATGATTTTGTTTTATTTTGTTCTGTTTTGTAAATAAATAATTGACTTGTTTTGCCACTTTGATTTGTTCCTTTCCTGTTTGTTTAGTGTAGTTTTCTTCTGATTCCAATAACGGAATAAAAATTTTGGTTGCATTGAGAGCATCAGAACCCTTGATAAAATGAGATTCTTTGGGCATTAGACTGTGTCTTATTGTTTGAATATGATGGAATTTCTTCTAGTAAGTAGTTTTCCTAAGTGTCTATGAACACATTGAGGTCCAGCGTAATCCCTGAAATAACTCAGAATCAAAAGGTCTGGAATACTATTTTGAGGCTCCATCCATTTCATATCTAAAATGTCTTAGGGGGTGACGGCAAAAGACCCATGGAAAAGGGAGCAGGGTAAACAATATATTATATCTAAATGATCCCATGCAAAAAATGGAAAGCTAAAAGGCTAATAAGAGTCAAAACTCCTACGAAAGAAATATTCATTAAAACAAAGTACTGAATTATATGAGTACAGATTGCCAAAAGTTCTTCTTCGTTCGTGAGCTGAAAATTAAATGCATCTCTCACACAAAAGGACACTATGGATAGAAGATCCTGAATAAAATTTAGAAGAAAAGGAATGAGGAGGACTCAAAAGGACATAAAGTCCACAAATGAAAAATGCCAAGTGGCATGGGAATGGGGAACAAACGAATATTTTTGTTTACCATGTGTTACAATCCTTTGGCGTCTAAGCTGGAAGCTACCCAAAGACAAAGTTAAAATGAAATCCGCCTACTTAAGCCTCAAAAGAGCTATCCAAACCTTGAGATTTTGGTTTCCTTTCCCTAAAAAATTGGACTATCATCAATGATTACAAGTACATATATGTGACATTATGGGAATCCAGACATCTAGAAGAATTCAGCATGTCGGTTTCATTGCTAAACAGTCTGTTGCTTAAGGAGGAGTTTATTTAGAGATCTGGGTTCACCAGTGAGCTGCCAATTGTTGTATTCACAACTTTTGTTTTCCCTACTCTGCTACATGTTTGGATTGTTTGAAGCCAGTTTTTTCTTGCTATTTGGGATTTCGTTTGGGTCTGTGCATGTTTTGGACTGTAAGTCTTAGCAGGTTTTACGATGTTTTATCGTTGAGGTTTAAAATGGGATTGTCATTTGCCATTTTTCGGAGGTCAGCCTGCGTTTTATTGTTGGAAATAGACCTCACTTTTCGATTTTTTCGAAAAAGTTAGGACTTTGATCGGAGGTCGCAGGCTAATTGAGTTCCGCCATTGCGGCCCTAGAATAGACTAATTGCCCGTCGGACTGTTTGTCCTTTCGTCAATATCCTATTATTTGTTTCTCCGATGTTGACTAGTCTGCGATTTTTTCTTGACCTTTTAACTTCCGCCGTTGCAGCTGTGTAGCTCACTAACTATCCGATGCCTGCAGAAGATCCGACCCCCGACGTTTTATCACACAAATTTTGGTTTGTGTGTAGGAACCCCTTGATTGTAGGTTACCTGCTGTTGTGGCTGTGTAGCCCGCTAATGAGTCGATGTCAAGTGTTCTGATCCACCGATGGGGGTTTTTTGTGCCCGTTTATTAATCGTTTTCCCGCCGATTGTTATGAGATCGTAACTGTCTTTGTAAGAGACCTGTGTGCCTTGTTTTTAGGTTGAAATTTGCACATAAGAACCCAACTTCGGTTTTCTCTTCTTTAGTACTCATTTTATTGATATTATAATTTAGTTTCTTAAAGACAGTGGGAACAAATGATAAATTCTCGTTTGATCACAGATAGACATGGCATTTTTTCTCAGATCCCTTTGAAGATTATGGCGGCAAAGAAGATGCAGTTGGAGGACAATGCATGTTAAAGCATAAGGCAACAGATTCATTACTCAAGGAAGAAAATTATAAGGGTTTGAAGAGGGAGCGAGGAATGGTAGGGCGTAATCATTAGAGAGAAAAGGCCCAGGCTTGGGAGTTTCGTCAGTTACCTATCTATGCCCATTTTATAAAGGTATTTATTTGAACGTAACATGGAATTATGAGCATTCACAAAATGACAAGATTGGATATTGAAACGTTTGTGGAGCAACCAAAAGGTTGGGTTGGTTCTTGTATAAATGGGAAAAGAGAGAAAGAGAAGGGGATTTTTCCCGGAGAGACTTGTGAACTACTTGTTGTAAGAGGAACTACTTCATTTTGAAATAATAAAATTACAATTTTTCCTGTTGGAGAAAGTGCTGTGTGGAATGTTAAAATGTGATGAAATGAATAATGTTGAAGGGGAACTATTTTGTTTTCAGTTGTGTTTCATTAACTATGAGATCGTTCTAACTTTTTGATCCTATGTTCTTATATGAATGTTCTCTGGTTTATTCTGTGATAATTTCCACTATGAGTAATGAATGTTTTAACAAATGATGAGCTATCTTATTGTGCATATCTTTATTCATGTTTATGTGTTTTGATTCTAAGAATAGCTATCTATAATTTATCTTAACATATGAACAATATTACATTACTCATGAATTGATAATCTTGCTCCCTAGGGACAACTTAGTTAATATTGTTTTTTCAGTTGTGTTGATTTAGATGCGAGAGAGTCTAAGACGAGAGGTAAGAACCTGTGCATCACATTGTGACCACTCATCGTATCCTTTATCAATCTACATTTTAGATAGGCACTTGCATATCATACTTAAAGTCAAAATACAAAAATATACATGGTGGACTGGGCCACAACCGGTAAAACCCTTTGTTTTGTTACTTGACCTACGGTAGCCGGACCACAAACCGAATGGATTCCCTATACCAAATAGTCACGGGCTAGTTGGGAACGTTGACTGGGGAGAATCCCTTGCTGTTGTTGCCTGCAAATTTCTAGGCCTCAACAGATGTATAGGAATCCTACAAAGCTAATTGAATCGACAATGAAGTATGTTTAGAGTCTCGATGTTTATATTTTTGAGGTTAATTTTTTTTTGAATTGAAGTGTCATGTGTGTGACCTGTGCATTCCCACATTCACTTGGTCAATTTAGTACAAATTGGGATGAATTGACCATTTTGTTACTGATCCATTCAGTCATACCCTGATTTTCTTGGTTTGGTACCAAACTTGTCACTCCAATTGTTTCAAAGGCTGAGTTAGCTCGGTTGGGGGTCAACTCGGTTGACTCGGCCACCTCGGTAGAAAAACACTTGATTAAATATGCAACTATTATTGTTGAAAAGGGGGTAGGCTAGTAAAAGGAAAAGACAATGTTAGGAAAAGGAAATGCAAGCAATAAGTGAGAATGGAGAATTGTATGTAACTAAAAGAGGGGCATACATAAGAATTCTTAGGGCATACATAAATTTTTGCATACAATCCCATTAGTATCATAAATTATGGGAGAGATCAGAAAAACATCCCTACACAGATATTAACTGATAAGTATGGTTTTGGTGTTTCATTTGGAGAATAAAATCCTATAACAATAGTTGTTATCATGACTCTTAAAGGGTCCTAGATGAGATCTGTGCACTTTTAGGCAGTTCAACTTTCAAGCAAAAAAATCCATAAACAACAATTATGTGCACCCTAAAAAACATGGAAAATATCATAAAACATATTAGGTAAAATGGATAATCATCTACAACATCACAAAATCATTCATGGGAAAACTAAAAACCACTTAAAGGAGATATGTTCTTTGAAGGAGATAGTCCATTAAAGGAGAACCTCTAGGTTTTGTGTAGACATACATTGGCATAAATTGTTATATGTGATGCATATGCATAACATATCATCTCAAGCTTGACAACGTTGAAAGGCTAATGTACAATGACCACAAGCATACATATGAAGCTTATGAAGCCTACCCAATTCATGTTAGCAAAAGGAAATGCAAGCAATAAGTTAAAAGAGGGTCATACATTAGAATTTTCAGGGCTACCAAATACCCACACCTATTAACCAAACTCATTCTTGACAAGCTTTTTCTTTAAATTTTTTTTGGCTTACAAGTCTTACCAAGTTTTTTTTCTTATAAGTCTTTCCACATTTTTTTGCTGGTATTTTGCTATGCTTATGCCAAATTTTTTTTTGGCCATGGTGCAGGTAGAACCAAACAGGTATTTGTCAGACCTGTCTTCCTCTAGCGAAGGGAGTTTGGGAAGGCTAGAGGAAAGTGAGACATCTAGTCGGTCTACATGGGCTAGATCAACTATATGTCAGAAGATCAGAAGAAAATTCGACAAACGCATGAATTTTTTTCTCCAAGGAGGGGGGTCATGTTCCTATGATGATGAGACAGTGGGAGACATAGATGTGCCCTTAAGGTACCAACACCTAGTGAAACAATGGGTGCCTAGCGATATTCCTAAAGTAAACACTAATTTTTTTGTGAATGAGAGGATATATAGAATTGCACCATCCTCATTGCATGGATTGGGGTTGTTTTGCATGGACAACATAAAGGTTGGATATGGTAGATGTACAGAATTGATGGAGTATGTTGGACCCTGTTACAACTACAGTGATTGGATGCGCTTGGTACAATATACACAAAGTATGCGTAGATATGGGTTGTCAGTGAATTATATACAATTGAAAGACAAAGCTCAAAATAAAGGAGCAATGATGTACATAGACGGAAGGCGGTAATATTGCGGGGTTTATAAATAGTACACAACCAGGGTCTACATTAAAAAAACCCAACTGCATATTCGAGTCGCATGAAGGAAACCGTGTCTTTGTATGTGTAATTAAATCAATAGCTGCTAGCAAAGAATTGCTTATTGATTACAATTTGAATTGTGTAGATACAAACCATGTTAGTATGGTTGTGGTACAACAAACAATTTAACCACTCTTTTATTAATTGTTTCAACATCTATAGGAATTTTTGTTATCATATAATTGAAATTATCTACTTTTGATGTTTCCTTATGTAACTTTTAGTATGTTTTTGATGTAGGGTTCTCTTAGGGGCACCTCCATCTCCATAGATGTTTGTCGACCCGAGTTAAGGCAACGGGTATACATCGATATTGCCAATGTAATATTAAATTTAGGATGGACATACATATACGCTTTTATGTATTTTCATTATTATATTAGGCTTGTTTATATAATATTATCTATTTTCCATGCAGAGTGTTGATCAGGGAAGCCAACCGGCTATTGATAAGCCGATTACAGCATCAGGGCAACAGGAAAACATGAATGTAATTTACCATTTCAAATACTTTAAAATCGTAAATGTGTATATCATGACGCATTATGTTTATTTTGTTATGTATTCTTTCGTTTTTATTTTTGCATTCATGATGGTAATGTTGTCTACCTTTTTTGCAGATTGACCGGGGAAAGTCCCCAGCTGTTGACCAGACGACTAGAGCCTCGAGGCAACCAGTAAACCTAGATGTAATTCCACATTCTAAATACTTCAAAATGTACACATATAAAACATGTAGCATAGTGTTTATTTTTGTTCTGTATTTGTTAGCTTATACATATTGCATTCATTGTGATAATGTTCTCTAATTTTTTCGCAGGTGGCTGATCGAGGTAAATCACCATCTGTTGATCAGACCACGCCCTCGTCTAGGCGTCAGGTAATCCTAGATGTAATCCCTAATATAATTATTTGTGCACACTATATTTTCAAAGACTAAGCAATTTTTTATATATTTCAATTGCAGACAGGGGATTCCATTTATCAAACATTGTATCAAAACTCTTTACAAAATGAGGTCTCTCGGTTGATGAGAGATAGTGAAATTAGAGAGTCTGCAAACCCGTTGAGGGTACTGTTATAGCTAATTTTATCACACATGGTCAATCACATTTTTATGGCCTTCCTTGTCCCTCTGCATACTCCTTAGACCCCATGGACCATTTTTGTACCTTTGATGTTTCCAAGATCATCCCTAAAAACATTCAAAAATTGCCATACGTGACTTTTAAACCCTTTCTCATGTATATACACGAGTTTGACCCCTTAAACCACATACATCGGGATGTGTGCAAAAGGCCAAATTATTTTGGAGTTTTCCTTGATGTGGGTCTGACTCACTTGTCTCATGGCCTTTCATATGCCTTGAGATCGCTTAGATTCGACCTTTCATTACCCCATTGAAGAGATATATAAGGAACCCTTTGGATACATTGAAGGCATGAGGAATTGAGAGCAAGAAAACTATAGTCCAATGTTGCGAGAGCTTATACTTGAGTCTGCATCCCTTTGTCCCTTGGAGCAATTTTGTGTTCTTCCCAAGCTTGCCTTTTTCTTATGAGCTTTCTATCAAGAGATGGAGGATTGAAGTGGTGGAGGCCCAAGTGGGGAACTTAATTTCTCTGATTCGCAGATGTGCCAATAGAAGTTGTCTCTATTGTAATATCTATTTTATATGAATAGAAATATCTTTCCTTGTCCAATAATGTGTATTTGAATGAATATGTGATCCATGGATGATTTCAAATGCTTATATGTTATTGATTACATATGCTAGAGTAGGTCTAACATGATTATATATAGCATGCTTGTCTTGTTTATTGAATGTTGAGGAAGACATTTATCAATTCAAGCTGGTGTTGGAAAGCTCAACGGAGATCTACATCAACTGTCTTGAATAAGGTACGAATTGAGATCCTTTAGTTTAGATATTTGGTTTCTCTTGCATATAGGAAAGGATTGATTTCTGGAGTCAAGCTGTCTGTTGTGGTACCCCAAGCCATAGGAATTTCTCTCCGTAACAGAATTGGAGACTCCGTTGGGGAGTTATTAGTAATTTTCCTTTGGGGGTTTTTATCGGCATTCAATTTTCTTGAATTGCTCTGATTTCTCTGTTTCTGAGTCGGGTTTGGGGGCATGTTTTCCTGGTAGTGTCTGATTGGTGTGAATTTTGTCTCAGCTTATCTATTTTCCTTCATTTTTTATACATTTTTCTTCGTGTACACAAGTTTTTAACTCACAGTCGCATATACACACAGTTTTGACTGCTATATCCGCGTACATACACGGGTTTTCTGCATATAGTCACGTATGCCCTGAGTTTTTCCTTTTAGAGGAAGATTGATTGTTGCTGGGTGAATTTTGATAATTGCTGAGTCTCCTTTGATACTGCTAGAGTCTGTATACACCTCTGTTTCTGACCAAAGACACCTTTTTTAAGGTAATTTTTTTTTAAGAATGTTCTTGTCATTGTATTTTTGATTTTTTGTTTTGGGATTAGTGCATTAGAGTTATTTTTCCTTAGTACTTTGCGTGAGTTCTATTTGATTGTGCTTGCAGAGTCTGGGGGTGGTAGACTCATTCTTTTGCTTTGCTATCTCATTTTTATTCAAAAAATCCAAAAATATTTGCTTCTTTGCATCATTATGCATTGCACTTTGCATTTTGCATGGTACTTGCACTAGGTTTGCTTAGAGAAGTATTAGTCAGACTTTCATATAGAAACGATTGCATTTGTCATTTGAAGAAAATTTTGCACTTCACGTAGTAGATTGCCCTGTTTTTCATTCAACACAATGCATTTGCATTGATTGTTAGGTGTGCATTTTACTTCATGTTGCGTTATAACACCCTTGGTTGCATGGTCATCTACCTTTTTGGAGTAATAAAGACAAATAAAATCAACGCTTAATTAAAATGGATTACACTATTTTCTTTGATAGGGTACACCAACAAGATTAGGTTTTAGGGTCTTGGAATAGTTCATTGTGAGTAGATTCTCCAAGATCACTAAACAACAACATGTATGTGTCTGTATAGGTGAGAGTGTGAAATTCCTTGGTATAATTAGTGTTTCTCAGGATCCTCCTCTTACAAGGGAGTTAAGCATGAGGTAGTGTGAGCGGTTATTGATTGGGATGACCCCTAGTCATAATTGAGTAGCACTGGAGATATTTTCCAAGATTTTATTCGTATCTGGGGGCTCTTTCGAGAGTTTCGATCTTTGCTACCCTGCCCATATGGTCAATCTCGACTGCGATTGTCTTCCTGAGCATTGAATATATTGAGGTGACCTTAGTTTCCTTACCTAGGTTATCAAGGGGGTACTTTGCAGGAGTTATTCTACAGGTGTCCCAACCAAGTTGGGGTCGGACAACACAGTCGCTATATGTGTTGAAGCTAAGGGCCACAATAATTGGTTACGAACCTCTGCTTGTTGTGTATGGGAGTCTCAAGCCTCTCCTAGGTGAGACATACCTGCTTCATTCGGGAGCTCACATATCCTATCCTTGTTTGCTTGCTTAGGGTTTGCATAATTAGAGACTCTTTTTCATTTTTTGAGTCATTGTGGATTCGGGTGCGACACCCCGCCGTTCTCGTCGTTTAGCAGGACTTCCGCCTTCTACATCTCCTCCTCCTTTGGGAGAGAGAAATAGATATTCCAGGCAGACTACTTCTCACATTGATTCACACATGATGGGAGATCATGAAGATGAATTTCCTAAGTTGTCTTCTCCACCTCAGGAGGTTGGGGAAGAAGATCCTACTCCTGTGTATGATCCTTCACCTGATATACCTACACATTCTAGGTTCGATCCTTCACACGATATACCTACACACTCTAGGTATGATCACTCATTCACGAGTCACTGGTATTGGATGCTGAGCAACGAGACTCATAATGAACCTACGAGCATTAGTTATGTTAGTTATGACATGTTTGGTATCCCTGCACATGATCCGACACATTATGCCGAGTCGAAATTTGATCCTAGGACTATGCCTGGGGGAATTCTCATTCCTTTCCATGTGGAGAGATTTGGGAGCATGAATCACATTGCACCCTCCATCCCGGCGGTGGAGGCTACATCTCATGTTCATCCTAGACTTGGTGTTAGTAGGTCTATTCAGATACCAGAACCAAGACGAGTGAAGGTAGGGAATACCAGTTACATAGTTTCACATGTCCCTTCGTCCTCTATTCCTAGTTCTTCGAATGCTATTCCTCCCCATCATTCACGTGGTCCTTCGGGCTGGAATGTTGCTATGAGTCATGTGCATACTACTGCTACTCGCATAGTAGGTGTCTTAGAGTCAAGTACCTCCTGTTGTCTCGGGAGGTCATATTCCTACTTCTGGAGGTCATATTCCTACTTCCGGAATGTCTATTCCTACCTATGGAGTTTCTCATGGGACATCTCATGGGACTTCTTATGGACCATATTATGGACTGCAGTATGCACATATTTATTCACCTTATGGGTATGAGTATCAACAACCTGCTTACTCCCCAAATTATGTCTTTGTAGCCCCAAATAGTCAAGGTACAACACATTATGGTGCTTCCATGCCACCCTAAACGGGTCAAACAGGAGGAGGATACTATGGCCATGGCCATGGTGGTTACGGTAACCAGTCCTATGTGAACCAAAATTATCAGGGAGCGTCTCATAGACCTGTTCAACCTAGGCTCCCTTTCCTCGCAACATTTAATTTTCCTGACTCATTGAGATTAACGAATGATCTAGTATCTTATGACCCGGCTTGGCCGGCTGTCCCTATGAAGCTTCCCTTGGACATCCCCAAATTAGAGGGCAAACCAGGAGAAGATCCTAGTGAACATGTTACTACATTTCACCTTTGGTGCTCTTCTAATTCCTTACACAAATATTCGATCCATTTAAGGCTATTTCAACGCACCCTTACAGGGCTTGCAGCAAAATGGTACATAGAGTTACTTAGGGGGGAATTCACTTTGTTTGATGACCTATCTATGACTTTTCTCAACCACTTCCAGCTACCAGTGCGCTACAATGTTGGTACGAAACTCTTGTCGACATTTTGGTAAGACAAAGCCATGCATATCTCTGACCATATCCAAGAGTGGCGTAGATGAAAGAGATTGATTAAAGCTTTCATATCGTTGGAGTTTCTCCTCGAGTGGTTCCTTAAGTCGTTACTACCTTATATAGTGAATGATGTTTCTACATCCGAAGTTTAGAACGAGGAACAAGCCATTTTTAGGGTGCAGGAATTGGATTTGATTTATGCTCAATTTAGTTTGTTATCTGAGATCATTCCTAATGCTCCGCATTCTAGTTTCGGCCCTAAGATGAAGCCTGGACCACATGCCGATGGAATTGTTGGTTGTACGATTACCAAACATGTGGATTCAATTGTGAAATAGGTGAGTCAATTGTCTGTCAACCAATCTATCTTGGGACAAGCCACAACTTCATCTCAACCCACCCAAATGGCGAGTGTGATTTCTGTGCAATCGTCGAACCAGAAGGGTAACCAACAACCCAGAAGGAATAAGAAGAAGGGTAAAAACAATCGTAAGGGTGGGAATAGGAATGAAAATGCCAATTATAATGACAAGAATTCCTGAAATGCCGGGGGGGATAAGTAGTCTAAACGTAAGGTTAATTTTCCTTGCAAGTTGTGTAAGGATGACCATCTCACTCACTTGTGCCCTTGGATAGAAGAAGCCTCGAGGTTCCTAGCATAGGGCCCAGCTGTGATGACTAACCCTTTACCTCATAATCAAAATATGAACTCAAGGACCCATGATCAGTCTGGTGCAGATCAAGATCCGCCGAAAGCTAGTAATGGTCATGGTTGCATCAATATGGTGCATGCTACTAAGGTTGTGACTCATGCGAAGGACTATGGTTCGTAACAACTAGAACTTGGAAAGGAACCTGCTCCACCCAGGAGTCCTTTGCATATTGAAAACCCTATGGATAAACCTAAAGTTGCACCTCGCATTCCCAAGGGAGTCCTTAAGCATTTCAAGCACAATACTAATTCCCGTGCTTCCCAAAACTATTCTGTTGTCGAGGATTTGGGCCACACTCCTTGTGCAATGTCTGCACTCGAAGTAATTCAGAGTTGTCCTTCGCAAAGGAAGGCTTTGCTTTCTACTCTTGGTGTTAACGATGATAATTATTCCTTTGTCATCAAATTTGAAACCACAGGACTACAGCCTCACTTTCCTTACTATGTGTCTCTGTTAATTCATGTAGAATGTCTTAATAGGACTGTCAAATGCACTGTGATTGACAAAGGCGCTGCTGCTTCTGTGATGTCTTTGGAATGTTGGAAGGGTTTGGGTTCCCTTGAGTTGTCTAAATCCACTACCATGTTGATTTCATTTGATGGTATATCATTTCAGCCGCACAACATTCTTGCTTCTCTTAAGGTCCATTTGGGAGGGAAGACCGTCACACTAGTACAAAAGCGCGGATTTTTCCACGGAGGTTTTCCACGTTTCTTACTTTTTGGTGATAAAATCCGATGTAAAGGAACGAGGTGTCGCTGTATCCACGCCTAGCCGTCACTGTATCCACCCCTGGACTCTTAGCCGTCGCTGTATCCACGTTTAGACTCTTAGGCGTCGCTGTATCCATGCCTAGACTCTTTATTTTGGGAAGGAAAATATCGGCGGGAATTTTAAACTGGAAATTTTTTTAGGGGGAACCCATTTTCCCCATTTTCCCAACTGCATTTTCACCGGTCGTTAAACTATCGCTATTGTTTTTGACTCGCCTATGTGATCAAACCGGACGGCCATTGGATCTACCCAGTAGATCTATTCACAGGAGGGGCCGAGGCCACACAGAAGGCGAAGTGGAGGACCGATCGTGAAATTTCAGCTCTCTGGATGTTGCTCAATTTGGCAGTTGAATCGAGTTCCTGATACTTCTCTGACTCCGTCCATGTGCATTTTGCAGGAATTCGACGGTTTATAATTGATATTTAAAGAAGAGAAGCTTTACAAACCCTGATTTTATTGATTGAATCTTGGCACTCTGTTGTAAGGATTCGCCCGTGGAATCGCAATAAATTACGAATATCAGGTATGCAAACCCTGCTTATGTTTAAATGATTTTATATTTTACCTAGACTTGCCTGGAAAAACATACTACAAAACATGTTTCGAAACTAGGTAAATTGCGTCTTGATGTCCCAAGCACCCTAACAATGGTCGGTCATGAGCTCATTTACTTTTAGTTTGTCTTTTTCCATGTTGCATGGGCATGTGTTCTCCAGCAAACGTTGGACGCATGTGAAAACCAGATAATGGGATCAAAGATGGCGAAGATGGATTTCTTTCATTTTTCAAAAGAACAAAATTTATAAATTACCCCTCTCTATGAGCACTCGAGTTGCTCTAAACTACTGCAGGTTTATAATTGCCCC
>LPNX010954979.1:54455-206212 GCA_001517045.1 Pseudotsuga menziesii
ACCTCTCCGTGGATATAGCGACGCCTTTCCGTGGATATAGCGACGCCTCTCCGTGGATATAGCGACGCCTCGCCGTGGATATAGCGACGCCTCGCCGTCGCAGGTATTTGGATTGGGCTTTTTACATTCTAGGAAGGGCCGTCGCAATTGCGACGTATTTCCGTCGCTATTGCCACGCAATTAACGGGTCGTCGCTATTGCGACGAAATGACTGCCACGGGAAAAAAAACGCTTTTCCGTGGCAATATCCACGCTTTTCCGTGGCAATATCCACGCTTTTTCGTGGATATTGCCACATTTTTCCGTGGCAAAATTGATCACTTGTACTAGTGTCATGATCGAGGTTGAGGTGGTTGATGCACCCCTTGAATACAATATGTTACTGGGTAGGAATTAGATGTAGAGCATGTAAGCCATAGATTCTTCTCTATTTCGAGTTGTATGCTTTCCATTTAATGGGAAGATAGTTACGATTGATCAAATGTCATTCAAGAATCCGTGTGTTACCGCATCTTCGGGAGCTTCTGTCTCGATTGTCATGCACTCTCAGTGGACAACTGGGAGTGTGGGTGTTGGCATGTACCCATCCCTTATGGGATGATTTAGTTGTCCTGCACCTATTCTTATGATTGCGTCTACTTTCGGTGAGGCTTCTTCGTCATTGCGTTTGGTATCTTTTCGCACCACTCATATGGAAGATCCTTGAATTCTTCCTACACCAAGTCCTTCGAGTGATCCCATCGAAACGAACGTGCCGTTGCCTGCAACTATGATAGCATATCAAGCTAATATTGAACGTGTTGCAGATCCTAGTCCTTCCTCTTTGCGGATGGAGGAGGAGGACCCATATGTGTGTTGAGTCTTCTCACACACATGACTTCGTTGATAGTGTTTTTCCATTAGATGAAGCTATTATTGAGGCTATGTCTGGGGTTTAGCCACCTTGGGAAGAGTTGCGTCATAGATCTTACTTTCTTCTCGATCTTGACCGTTTGGAGTGTGAATACTTTAGGGATATTCTTAGTGAGAGAATTGGTAGTCCCATGGTTCCGTTAAGCTCTCATGGTCCGATGGCTGATGGAAAATTGGATAATATATCCCCTACCATTCCTATCAAGATCTCTCGTGATCCTGGCAAGATTGAGAATGTCTGTATTGGGGCAAAATGTTCCCATGCTGAGATTCAAGAGTATACCGAGTTGTTCAAAGAATTTCGTGAAGTATTTTCTTGGTCATATGAGGAAATGCTAGATATCGATCCTCACATTGTTGAGCATGAAATTAAAATTTATCCTAATGCTAAGCCCGTTCGACAACGCTTGCATGCGGTGAATCCTAGAAAAGCACCCGCGATTAAGGCTGAGATAGAAAAGTTGTTGAATGCCGGTTTTATCTATCCCATTCCCTTAACGAAGTGGGTTTCAAACCCCTTTCTGGTTGATAAGAAATAAGGAATGATCTGTATATGCACTGATTTCCATGACTTGAATCATGCCTGTCCTAAGGATAATTTTCCCACACCATTTATTGATCAAATTTTGGATGAGTGTGTGGGAAGTGAGGTATTTTCCTTTATGGACGGTTTTTCTGGATACAATTAGATACAAATCAAACTTGAGGACCAACATAAGAATACCTTTATTTTCCCTTGGGGTACCTTTGCATATCGAAAAATGCCTTTTGGCCTTAAAAACGTCGGAGCCACTTTTTCAGCGGGCTATGACCTTTGTAACTCCCCGATTTTGATCCCGTTTGCATTAATACATATGTTGTAAATAATCATGGTGAGGAGCTAAGGGCAAAGGCCCCACCATAGATTTAGTTATGTTATGTTTCGAATTGGAATGGTCATCGATGGTATATCGGGACATACGACATATATTAAATTGTGACATCATGTAAATGTGCATTTTATTTAAATAACCCAACCAGCTATGTTCACTGCAACTAATTTGAGATGGGGCATGATTCCAAAGGATAAGGAAGGGGAATGTTAAACCTTGAGCCATGGGGGGGGGGAAGCCATGTGTCACCACCCTATTCATTCTATTGTTAGTTGAGGCATCTAATTGATGGTAGTAAAACCACTACGTCCACGCCTGCACTCTCTCCACGTGCGATTGACGATTGTTCTTCCCACTCTCCCCCACCGCCGACTGTTCAGTTCCCTCACGCTGAGCAAAGTTAAAAGAGGGCTGCAATTCATTGATTGGGGTTCGTTCTCTTTCTTCCTCATCGATTGATGTCTTATGAGTTGGTTCATCCTTTGATCACAGAGAGGTAGTCTACGGTGGTGTTCAACGTCAGGTTCATGCCAGGAGTTGGTGTCTTTCTCCACCATTATTAGACTGTGTAGTGATCTATTATTCCATCGTGGAATCATGGTCATGATTTCATTCACAGTTCTATGCTTTGGCTCTGTCTTTTTACCTTCATGCACAGATTAAGAATTGGTTTCTTTCCCCATTACTGTCTGGGTAATTTCTCCAGCGATTGCCTTGAGGATCAGGTGCTATGGGTTCATAGTTGTTGTGGGCTGCTGTTGGCCATGATTGATTGCTGGACTGTGTTTTTCCCTGTAAAATATTGAATAGGTATTTGGATGCTTGCATGTAGTGGTTTTTTCCTTGGAATGCATTGGAGTGGTGAGTGAGGGCCTGAGGTGCTTGATAAACCTGGTGGTTGAGAACCACACAGACAGAGCTACTAAGCTGGATTTCTTCTCCACAACCCCTAAATAGCACTGGAAGGGAGATCAAGGTTTGAGGGACTGCATTGCAGAGAAGGGACTGATTTCCTTATGTTGGGTGTGTGTGGGTTTTCTAGAAGCCAGGATGGTTTTGGTGTTGGTGTCTGTAGCTCTTCACTGAGCTCAATAGCTTAACATTTATCCTTTCCCAGCTCCTGGATGGCCTGATAAACCCAACTTTGTTGGCTTGGCTAATCTGTTGTTCGCCTGATAAACCCAACTGCGTTCGCTTGGATGAACCGTGTACCCTTGTGGTGTTGTTATCCTTGGCTACGTGTAAGCCTGTTAGTTCCTTATTCCTTGGGGAATCATGCCTGGCTCGGGGGTGGCAGCGTTGCTGAGAGATTTAGGAGCATGCGGGCCTATGGTTGGGTGGAACGTTGCAGCAACGTAGCTGGTTATGGAACAAGCTCTTATTAAGATAAGTATTCTTACCTAACTTGTGTCTGCAATTATGTTTACTTTTGATCAATGCTGATATACATGTTAGATGTTGATTTGTATATGCATGAGTATTGAATGATATGTTTTGCTTCCATTGTGTATATGAATGATTATGCCTCATAATATGTTTGATGTTTTAAGTATCATGCTTCAGTATTACATATATGTATCTTCATGTTCGTTGGGCTAGATGCCCAGATGATTTGATATATAGTAGCATCCTATTCATCGGTTGGAGCATCGGGGACGTTACAGTGTGGTATCAGAGCCAGGAGGGATAGACAACTATGCATTCGACGGGTAGAGCCTCCGATCGTCAATCGCGCAGAATTTCTGAAAGTTTTCTGAGGAACGAGATTATCGACGATTGGAGGAGAATAGTCGTTGAACTCAGCGTTGGATAAGATATGGTTGAGCCGATACGATCGCAGGAGAAAGGTGAAGGATCACCAAAAGTTAGTTGGTTGAACCACCGACGACGATGGCGGAGTGGAAGTTTTCAAAAATTTTCTAAGGAAAAAAAATCATTAGCAATCGACGGACATCAGTGGTATTGATTGCCAATGAACAGTGGCAAGAATTAGCCGATAATGTGTCCTTCGTTGCAGCTATGTAATTGAATTTCCGCCCAACATATAGTTGCTCCGACAGTCGATGCAGCGGAAGAAGGAAAATTTGTGAAAATTTTCCTAAGTGAAGAAAACATCGGGCAATGTTAGTGGATCAGATCGTCGATAAAAAAAGGTTCAATGAAGATGAACAACAGTTGCGGCTACTTAGACAACTATCCCGTCGATGCATTAGTCTCCCCACTTGCCAATGCCAAGGTGTTTAGAGAACAGTGGTTCCGAGTTCCGATAACATAACTGTGGTGGCATGAAGTGCTCGGGAGTACCGATGCTACAGAAGAGTTAGGGATTGTGGAAACTGTTGTTGTGGATGCCTAGAGGAATAAGTGTTCCAATGCCACTGTAGGATGCCGCCCCGACCGCCGACAAATCTTTGGTTTGTGGAAATTATAACGGGATTGTTGGCCGCCATTGTGGAATGATAGACCATTGTAGGCCCAACACGCCGGAAGGAATTAGACGAGCAACTCGCTGATGCAACGAAAGAAATTGGAAGTTTTAGCCGCCGAAACGCTGGGGAGTTACACTAGTACAAAATGAGGAATTAGCTACTAGGTGACCAAAAATTCTAGTCACCATAGGTTTTTCAAGTGATTTACTACTAAATATGAGCAATTTTGACTGACCCAACTATAAACGAATAAAATTAATGACTAATTTAGTCACCAGTTAACAAATATGACTAGATAATAAGCGAGAGAGTTAAAAATGGCTAACATAAACGACTAATTTAGTCACGACACAAAAAATGACTAGCTAGAAGAATACGAATTAGTCATTTATGTTAGTAATTTTTAATTGTGTCATGGAAACTTGCAATTGTGACAATGAAGTGTTACAATTTAGTAAATTTTGTAATTTGTTTACATTCTATTATTAATATTGGTGCCATGCACCTCGATCTTCAGAGATCCAAAAAAACAATTGCACAAATTTGCTATTGACCATCTTTATCCCTGATGCACCATTGAAGCAAATCGTTAAGCACGTGCCAAAGGAAAATTAGGTTCCTACAATTATGAATTAGGTACTAGAACAAGTACCATATCGATACCTATAAGCATCATAGATATTTGTTTATCCTTCAATGTAAGAGTCCCAATTAGTCCCATACTGAGGTGCTTTTATAACTTCAATATAAATATCATGATCTGTGACTGTCGAACTAGCTGCACCAGTCGACGTAGCTTTACCAGGATCATTTCATTTAAACATCGTAGCAGTTGATCCAATAATAATTGAACCGGTGGAAGTGCCAAGAACAATATTTTAACCAATCAAAGACTCAATTATGATTAAACTGGCCTGTTGACCCAGAACCAGTCTCAGATCCATATGTAGTAAAGGTAGAGGCCCAATCCCATCTCGGAGTTTTAGGTAAATATTTCGATTCCTCAACCTCTTACAGGCATGACCTCATAGAATTTGATACGTCTATGCAGTGATGACCTCTCCTTATCACTATCAAGTTAAACCTCCTTTATGCATTAGTGGCCAGGTAAAATTTTCATCTGATGTCACCACCCACCTGATTCATGATGTGCACAAATTTTCTTGTCCAATGTCCTCGATCCAAGTTTATTATATATACTACTATAACAAAAAATACCATTAAAACAAATATTATATAATAATAAAACAAATATTATATTTATATAAAACACAAATTATTATATTTATATAAAACACAAATTAATTAAATTTTATATTAATCCTAATTTATAAAACCAAAGCCATTTATTCTCTATAGGTTTGGCTAAAGGAGGAGAAAAATGAAACCCTTCATCATTGTTGAGTGATGTCTAAGATTCATCAATAACATGGAGTTCTTATTCTCAACTCAAAAGGTAATACTGTCAAGATTCGTAAGTGCTTGGAGGACATGCAATGTTGCGTTTGACACACTAAATAAATTTTCAATGCAAATGTAAATGTTCTTCTATTGAAACTAATAGATGCATAATTCCTATAAAATGGAATCATGTATTATAATAGAGGGGGAAATTCTATGTGAGGAAATGCCCTTTATGCTTCCTGAAGAAAAAATGGTTGTCTTGTTGGAATGAAATTGTCCTCGTTATTTTCCTATTCATTTTCATTTTTATGTTGACTACAAGTTTCATCTTTTTCATTAAATGATGTGTTATGGTGCATAATGAATTGTCCATGCAAGTTTGGTAGGTGCATTGAATACATATATTGGTATAAGACTTCATTGTTTATGTTAGTTACGATAGATGTTAGTTGTTAATTGTTTATGCTAGTTGCTTAGTATAGATGTGCATAAAATACATAGATTGTCACTATGGTCACATTATGAGATTTTGTGGTTAGGGGATTTAGGGGTTAGGGGGGTTAGCTGGGGTTAGAAATAAACAAATGGGTTTAATAATCAATGCAATATATAAGCTTGGTTCCAATACCAGTTCATTTTCAATATTTTTGTTTGATCCAGAGGAAATTGAACTAATGTCAATTGCGTGATCAACCAATGGGTAAAATTTGTTAGAATCTGAACATGCTAGGAATTGAACCCAGGGCCTGCCCTTGGCTGGTGGGTTGCTTTACTATTGAGCTCTCTGTCCTTTCCATGAAGGGCATCCTTAATGTTTTGTGTTTCCGTAGAATCATGCATTGCCATATGCGACATGTTTTTTTGCTACAAAAGAAACTAACCTTATGCTGTTGTGATCCACAAGTGAGCCTTGTTTATGAGCTTTGGACGAAGTGTTTGCACTCGTAGGACTATTGCAATGGAAATGTTTTTGTATTTTATTTCTTGGGGCATCTGCAATTCATAACACCGAGCAAACAGAGTGTAAACTATGCTGTGAGTTGATCATGAATCTAGTTCCCTCCCCGTTGTGGGCGGATTTAGTCAAGCATGACAAATTTATCTCATTTTGTTTCTTGGAAGATCTGTAATTCATGATACTTAGTAAAACTATACATGGTAGTCCTCGACAGTCTCACTCCCAAGGGTAAGTGCCCAATCCCGTGTGACATCAGGTACATGTTCTTACAGTTGGAAAAACATGAAATAAAAAAATATATATAAAACTTTAAAAAACCCTAACACAATGTACTAACACTAAGGCAGATCTTTTAGTGACCCTTTTTTTAAAGTATTATTTCATTTATTTGTTCTCACAACTACCCTTAACATGAAAACTAGTTTCCCTTATTTAGTACAAAATTCAAAGACTTAAAACTTTTGTTGAGGAGGACTCAAACAACAACCACAAAAACTAACAAGATTACTACTCTCTGTATACCACATGTGGCTCCACTTCCATTCACTGAGTCATCTGGGTAACAAGCTGCGATGCAACATGACATGTAGGTGACTTGGTTGTTGTTAAAAATTTGAGTACATGGTAAATTGATTAGCACTCAAAAACTAAAACCCTAACAACTAGGAAACTAAAAGGATCAGGAACCAGATTTGTTGTTGCAGGATCATATCACTGGTTGACCAGTCCACATTTGTAGGGGAGGAGATCCCCTTTAGCGTGTTGGATTTGACATACCACCCATGCTTAACCTCCATGTTGTTGGAAATATGACAAAGAGAGACACCCTTCCCCTTAGGGCCGCTTGTTTGAGAAATATACAGTGTTCCATGGGGACGCGTCCCCTGGGGTCGGGAACATGCCCCCTCACTTCTCCACGCATCCGGGACAGGGAAACTATTGGGGAAACGTTTCCCCACATCCCCCTTTTTGGGGAAATGTGAAGAAATGTGTTTTCCCAAGTTTCCCCAGGTGCGGAACATGTTTCCTCTCTAGGGGGGGCTTCTAGGCATCCCCCCACGCCCCCCACATCTACCTTCATGGAGGAACACCTAGAAACCCCTAAATTTTAGATTTTTTATTTTTTAATAAAAATAATTACATAAAAATTAAAATTAAATTAAACTGAATTTGATTAAAATTTTAAAATTTTAATTAAATTAAATTATAAATTGAATAAATTATAATATTGAATTAGATTAAATTTATAAAATTAAATTAAAAAGTAAAAAAAAAACTCAATTAAATCATAACTAAACTAAATCCTAACTCATAAAACAAAATTAAAATTACTAAATCCTAACCTAACTTCCTAAAACACCCTTAGGATTTCACTTCACCATTTCGTTGCAAATCATTTCATAAACTTGGCAGTCATTACTGTGGAAAGCCCTGTTAACCCAAAAAATCCCTCACTTAGCTCTACATGGCCTACACCACCGAAAAATCCCTCACTTAGCTCCCTTTGGTACTACTTTAAACCAGTTAGTAAGGAAATACTCATGCCAAATTGGATGCGGTAAACAATATCTTTGTGGATTATTTATAACCCACCACAAATTGTGCGACGATTTATGAAATAAATACTAGCTTTCCCAAACTGAACGACATCATCAACAACTGCAACATACAGGTGATTTTCAAGAGTTTACTATTGAATTGATTCAGGAGATTATCGAAAGAGTGTTGCAATCAAAACTCTAGGAGGGATGCCACTCATACATTACAGCCATGGAAAAGAAGACTGAGACCCCTGCACCTATCAAGTGCTTTCATAGAGGACAATCCTACATTCCAGGCTTGAGCTTGGTTGTACCTCAAGGATTAGATCATATTCATCGCCATCAATGTGTAGATTTCCATGTATTTTTGTTCCTTGGGGATGGTCTGTACAAAATCCTTCCACAGATTGATAACATGTTCCATGCAACTAAAAAATATTATATGGAAGATTCTAGTCACTATAACTACTAAATTTGAGGAGATTTTCTAGCTCACTATAACATACTTCAAGACTACCCCATACACAGTCCGATGTTAGCTCCAAACTCAGACCTCAATTTGCTCACAAATTTGCCACTGTCTTGCTTAAATGTATTCTTCAATGCTGCTGCTAACCTATTGTTGCATCAAAATTTGAAAATGATTTATGATTAATGTTGATCCTTTTTTTTCTCTCTACGAATTGGTTTTGATGCAGATCAATTAAAGATTGGATAGATGAAAATAACAACCTATCTCAGCTATATGAACATCAATTAAAGACAAGATAGACTCCAAGATATATAGCAATCGGTCTTAGCTATATGAATTGGTCTATTACACCACTTCAAAAACATCAGTTATATGAACATGTTTCTTGCATCTTTAATTGCAACATATAGCCTCCTTTGTGCATAACAAGGAATACCTGGCATTATAGTTGTTATAAAAACCTCTCTAAGATGGGATGCCCTCAAGAAATTTTCTAAAAGAGTGCAACACTCCTTATATGGACTTACATTTTGAGCATGCCATGAAGACAATCAAATATTTATTGATGTTTTAGGTGTTTTTGTTCATGAATGTGCAAGAGGTGGTTTATAAAAAAACAGGCTTTAAAGTAGCCTTTGTTGTCACATATAATTTCCTTTTAGCCTGGGCCTCCCATCTATAAGGAATTTTACTAACGTATGGTGACATATTGGGTTTAACACTCTTCAAGTCTCATCTTATGCATGATGTCTAAACAAATCACAAACATTGCTGCAACCTAGAGAATATATTACGTTTCTTCTATCAGTGTAGTAGGAAACGTTTAGGGCCCAATTTAACTAATGGTTATATCTCTTCAAATATTCATTTGACTAGAACTGAGTCTATTGGTTGTCATTTTGGAACAGAGGGAATATTGACTACTAAAAATGCCATCCATTTCCTACTCTAGAACAACAACAGTTAAGCCCAGAAAATGCCTCCTCTAGTGTTGTTTAAAATTCCAAGACATGATTGAAAAATGGCTACCACAAATCCATTTAGCTACATGTTGCACCTAGAATATGACTAATGAATGTATCCTTTCACAATCCTGTGAAATGTAGAAATGCCCAAAGCCTCATCTAAGGATTGGCCATTAGGTCTGACTCTTGAGATCATCTTTGGAAGTGGTATATGATTCTAATATTGGGTTTGTTTCTTCGTGGCTTTTGGAACTTTTTTTTCATTGCTTCCATAATACCTTTGTGCAACCTAATTTTTTGTTGAATTTGTACTAGCAACACTAGTACTTGATCCAATGTTTAATTGCCACATTTTACTTCAATCAATTCTTCCTTTATCATCATCTGACACACTTGGAATTCTAGTGATCTGAATAAGTAAGTGAAGTAGGTAACTCCAGAAAAATGAGCGAGAATGAAAATACTTACTTGACTCACCCTCATTCAGTCAAAACCTTGTTTCTTTTTTTATGTAATGAATTTGAAAGGATTCCTTGATCCTTCTTCTATCTCCACTAAGTTACACAATTCATAGTTGGTAATGATTTCTTTCAAATATATATTGAGATAAACACAATGCATAAGTAATATTGGGGACTTGCCTGGGAGAAGTTCACCTAATTTGGATGAGGCGTGGCATTCATTCCCACCTATAGTGTTTGTTGCTTATGTTACCCATTGTATTTCTCCCAGATATCACATGTGAATGATGATATGGACCTTGCACTTTGTACATGCCAACTCAATATTTCCATTCTAGTATATTGTTCCATTTCTCTATTGTATCATCCAATAAAAGAAATTACAGAAGAAGGGATTCCAATTTCTATGTACCAGCCATTCCATTAAACAATTACACACAATATGTGCCAAGAAGGTTCCCTTTTTTTGTCTAATTATGTAGTCCTAGGTGCACCTTCCTTTGGAATTTCAAAAAATTATGTAGTCCTAGGTGCACCCTAGATTTTGCATTCATTGCACCATGGTTCATCTTCACATTAATTCCAAGTTCCAACATAAACACTGCAGATCCTTTTCCCTTCTTGGTCGAGTCTAGGAACATCAATAGAGTGCTTTCCTTACATAACTCATACATTGGGTTTATTGTCAGCATCCAATAATGATAATTTCACTCTAGGTTTGAATTTGGTTTCAGTTTGGTCTCAAATTCCAGAGTGCATAATGAATCTAGCTCACTCCAATATTTATTAATGTTTTAGGTGTTTTTGTTCATGAATGTGCAAGAGGTGGTTTATAACAAAAGAGGCTATAAAGTAGCCTTTGTTGTCACATATACTTTCCTTTTAGCCTGGGTATCCCATCTATAAGGAATTTTACTGACATTTGGTGACATCTTGGGTTTAACACTCTTCAAGTCTGGTCTTATGCATGTTTACTAAACAGATCACAAACAGTGTTGCAACCTAGAGAATATATTATGTTGCTTGTATCCGTGTAGTAGGAAACATTTAGGGTCTAATTTAACTAATGGTTATATCTCTTCAAATATTCATTTGAATAGCATTCAGTCTATTGGTTGTCATTTTGGAACAGAGGGAATATTGACTACTGAAAATTCCCTCCATTTCCTATTCTAGAACAACAACAGTTAAGCCCAAAAAATGCCTCCTTTAGTGGTTGTTTAAAGTGCCAAGACATGCCTGAAAAATGGCTGCCGCAAATCCATTATGCTACAGGTTGCACCTAGAATATGACTAATGAATGTATCCTTTCACAATCCTATGAAATGTAGAAACACCCAAAACCTCATCTAAGGATTGACCATTAGGTCTGAGATCGTCTTTGGAAGTGGTATATGATTCTGATATTGGTTTGTTTCTTCGTGGCGTTTGGAACTTTTTTTTTCATTGCTTCCACAATAGCTTGGTGCAACCTAATTTTTTGTTGAATTTGCACCAACAACACTAGTACTTTATCCAATGTTCAACTGCCAAATTTCACTGCAATCAATTCCTCCTTTATTAGCATTTGACACACTTAGAATTCTAGTGATCTGAATAAGTAAGTGAAGTAGGTAACTCCAAAAAAATGAGTGAGAATGAAAATCCTTACTTGAATCACCCTCATTCTGTAAAAAAATTGATTCTTTTTTTATGTAATGAATTTGGAAGGATTTGTTTATCCTTCTTCTATCTCCACTAAGTTACATAATTTATAGTTGGTAAAGATTTCAACTTTCAAATAGATACTGAGATAAACATAATGCATAAGTAAGATTGGGGAATTGCCTGGGAGAAGTTCACTAAATTTGGATGAGGTGTGGCATTCATTCCCACCTATAGGTTTCATTTCTTAGGTTACCCATGTTACGGAGAGAAATTCCTATGGCTTGGGGTACCACAACAGACAGCTTGACTCTAGAAATCAATCCTTTTCAATATGCAATAGAAATTAAATATATAACACTAAAGGATCAGACCTCATACCTTATTTCAGACGGTTGAAGTAGATCCCCATTGAGCTTTCCAACTTCAGCTTGAATTGATAGATTACTTCCTCAACAACAAGTAAACAATACAAGCATACTATATATATTGGTGTTAGATCTATTTAGCATATATAATCAACAATGTATAAGCATTTGAAAACCTCCATGGATAAAATAATCACTCAAACACACATTATTGGACAGGAACAGATATTTCTATTAATATAAAATCAGAGATTATAATGGATATAACCTCTATCAGCATGTCTGCGAATCGAAGAAACTGAATCCCCCACTTGGGCCTCCACCACCTCAATCCTCCATCTCTCGATAGCAAGCTCACAAGAAAAAGGCAAGCTTGGGAAGAACACACATGTGCTTCAAGGGACAAAGGGATGCAGACTCAAGCATAAGTTCCGGCAACAATGGACTATAGTTTCTTTTATCTCAATTCTCTCATATGCCTTCAATGTACCATATAGTTCCTTATATAGCTTTTCAAAGGGGTAATGAAAGGTCAAATCTGAGTGATCTCAAGGCATAGGGAAGGCCAGGAGTCAAGTGAGTCGGATCCATGTCAAGGAAAATTCCAAAAGGATTTGGATTTTGTACACATCCCGATGTACGTGGTTTTAGGGGTCAAACCCGCGTATATATGCGATTAAGGGTTTAAAAGTCACGTGTATAATTTTTCACATGTTTTTAGGGATGGTCAAGGAAACATCAAAGGAAAAAAAATGGTCCAAGGGGTCTAAGGAGTCTGCAGAGGGACAGGGGAAAGGCCATACAAGTGTGATTCACCTAGAGTGGTAAAATCAGCTATAATAGATGCCCCCTAATGTGTGAGGTCAGAGGGGTTATACGATGGCCGAAATACATTATAAGTCCATCCCAGAAGTGGAGTGATGAAGAATCCCAAATGGAAGACTAGCCACCCAATCAGCATAGTACAATGATACAACTCTACACATAACTGCCAATACATATAGCAGTCCCGGATACATAAGAGTACAATGGCCATGAATAGGCATGATACAAGATATCACATAAGTGGTCATCACCACGTACAATATACATAGATCAGAATCTCCATGATGAAGATATACAAAGGACCATGATCTCCATAATAGCTAAAGATATATAATGGATCGAGATCTCCATAATGGCTGGAAATATCTGACATATATTGGAATCAAGTCACGAGAGCTGAAATCTCATGAACACTGGCACGATCAAGGAGGTAGCATATAAGAGATGCCACCAATTTGGAAGGTCTTCTAAACAAACCGATACGAGCACATGTCATACTATGTGAATAGAGGTGTTGAGGTCGAACATAGTAGTCCATCGTCTGATTACCGATCATTGATGTATACCGTTAACAAATGCGAGATCACCCACCGATAATGAAAATGGGAATCAAGGTACTAGAGTGCAAACTAGCAAGTGTGAATAAATGTGTTGAGGTTGAACACTTGAGAGGATCCATTGATCAGGGGACATTGATGTATTCCCAAAGACTGTCGATAGTGAGAGAACCTGCCACTGATTACTGCAAGTCTCAAGGCACTCAAAATGACTCTAGATTCCAATCCCAGAATAAATGATCTGAAGTCGATGGGATGAAATCCGCTGGAAGGAGGGCATTAAGGCATCCCCCATCATCCAACACGATGTACTCAACAAAGCTGTATAATGTGGAAGGACTCGATCATAAGGTGCATGAACTAGTAACTGTACTGGGAATGGCCGACTTGCAAAGTCAAGATAACTGAGGAATGGCTGACTCAGGTTTCAACTTCCTTCGAACAAGAGCATAACGATGAATGGTGACTGAATAAAGGAAGCATAGACTCGATATACAAACTGGGACATCTCTGCGACACAGGAGGCATCGACGGAGGCTCCATAGGGGTTGGAAGCTTAACCAGTCGGTGGAGATAAATTCAGATAAATGAGTATAGCTCCTAAATTCAAACTACAAACCCAACCAATGGATGTGATATACAGTGCTCTTTTCGAAGGTGACACGACTCGACAGCTGCCAAAGATAACATTTTTCCTTGTTTGGCTTTTTGGTTTTTTGATTTTTTTGGACTTTTTCAAATATTTAAAAAGCTTGAAAAAGAATAAAACTGCTTTATAGTTACAAAGTAGGAGGAGACGAGTGTCATAGGGGAAAACAAACTAGTTCTAAGTAGTGGAACATACCTATTCTCAATGCAAGGACACATGTGTAGGATATCGACACTCGGGGGAAAATCCCCTCCTGGTAAAAAGGGAATCAAGCTGCAAAGGATATATAAAATGGCTCTGCATGGCTAGACATGAGACAAGCTCAGGCTATATGGTTGAAACGCAATGTCAGGGAAGCTGACATAAAGATCAATAAGGTAGGAAAAGATCATGATAATGCAATTACAACTTGACATAAGAAAGTCCTGAGGGAAATAGGCCAACAAAAATATCAAGAGGAGTATGAGGCTCTTGCGAAATGTCATGGAAGTTATATACAATGGACTCCCACACCCTAAAGGAGAAAACATCAGCATGGGCACCAAATGAAAATAAGGCGCTAAATAGGGTACCCATGTAAGGTCAAGCTCTACCACTCATACCATGCCACTTCTAAAACAACAAGAAGGTTCTGTGACATTATAGAGTGGGTTCGTACCTAAGGCTATGATGGAACGGTCATATGGTCATGCAAAATGCAAACAGTGATGAAACCTAACCTATATTCTAGTTTAGACATGATACCTGAGATCGACGCGAACGGGTCAATCCAACGGCTGAAACGACACTCAAAAAGGTCTCCTACATCATGAATTAGGTCCAAAACGGTCCAGAATGATTAGAAATAGTCCAAACTATAGGAAAGGGGGTAAAAATTTTCAAAAAATTTGAAAAATTTCTATAAATAGTAAAAAATTCAAAACATTATAAAACATTTGAAATTTTTACCCAATTGAGCTCAGATTTTCAACAGCGAATTCCAAGAGATCTAGCCGGCGGAATCCACTACCGTTTCTTCTAGGTAATTACCCATGCTCTTCTCTTCCATTTTGATGTAATTTTTATGAAATTCCATGGTCATTTGAGGTTTCTAGGCCAAACTAAAAAAGGCGCTACGTACCACACAAAAATCGAGGGTTTTTCCACGTATAGGGCTAGATATACATGGAAAATGCCCTCACAGTTGCGTACATACGTGGCTATTTTGAAAACAGTCACGTATGCGGCCGTGCATGAGGTTTTTTAAGTAATCTAATGGGAAATCTTGCAATTTTTTGTGCAGGATGGTCCTAGAATGGAGAGAGCATGAACACGGTGATGTAGAGGAGGCGGTAAGGGCCAATCTAATGGCTCAACAAGCTCTACGTGCATGTGGACTCTACAAGTTTTGGTGTCTTGGTGGCTTGACGGCCAAACCAAGACTATTGCAGAAGTTGGTGGATTACTGGGATCCAGAATCTGAGTCCTTCCAGATAGATGGGATGTCCCTCACCATAGAGGTGGAGGACATATAATTTATTACTGGACTTTCCCGACGGGGGGAATTAGTGAACCTTCATTCTCGTGGTGGGCCCGGAGGTGGCCTGACTATCAATGAGTACATTGCTGTGTACTGCTATCCAAACACAGAGAAGGAGGGGATTCAGATCCCAACCAACTCTATATAGGTGCTGGGCCTAAAGGCCATCCTATTGACATTGGGCAGGATAGCAGGCTTGGCTTCACTCCACCAGGCCTCGCGACCTCTGATGTTCTATGCAGTGGAGTGCATGAGACCCACAGTCTATGACTCGACTGCATACTCATTAGGATTTATTTTGTTACTTTTATTTTTGAATAAAACACATTAGATTAACATCCCATCAATTATTAAAAAACAACTTTGACTTAATTGAAAGATTTAAAAAAAATAGGGATAAAAAACTTTAAAACATGTTAATCTATTTTAATCTCTCATTTTCTTTGCTGGTAATCAGTCATAGGTTGTTAAGCCCATTTTCCATTTGATGAGATCTTGATTTAACTCACGTGTTATGTGTGTATAATTTATTTTTAAAATTTCATTTTCTTTACTACGAGTTTTCTCGTAGACTTTGAAATCCTTCGTTTTTGTGATTTGCTCAAATAAAACTCATGTATATATTATTTTGCTTTTTCTTTTGATTTTTGTTCTCCTTTTGATTTTTCAAAAGATGGAAAATTGATTCAGATCTGGGAATGTTTTTATGTCATAAAATTGGAATCTGATTATATAAAACATGAAGAAAGCTAGACTTTTAGAAACCTGTTCTTATCTCAGAAATCAAAGAAAAAGAAATTGAACTGTTGCAAACAAAAACTACTAGATGAAAACTTTCACTGTATTTCATTTCTTTTATCATTATCCTCAAATTGTTGGATTTAATGGGTATCAAAGTCATTATTACTAGGAATTCTATTACTTATTTAGAAATCAGTTCTGGGAAAGCAGTTGCAATTTAATAATAAAATCAGTTATCTATAGATCCTTTACGCTATCTTACTCGTAAAGAGTTTCCTATTACGTTCCCCCATTATAAACATGCAAATATCTTGTGGATGAGCACTTAAATGCTGAGTATGAAACCTTCTTTAAACTTATTAGCTTGGGATATAAGCCGTTGGGTAGAATGGGTTAAAAGACGTACCCTTTCGAGGCTATGGACGCCTGCGGGAAGGAGGGCTCCATCTGTGGCATAATTGGATTCCAAATCATAAATTGTTATATATACAAAAATTTATAAGAATCCAAGGTCATCCCTCACTCGTGAAGAGGTTCCAATGCAGCTTACCCATTAATAAATTGAAAAGTTCTAAATATTCGTGTTTTATCTTATCTTGGGACTAGAACGGTAGGATGTATGGTTAAAAGTCAACCCTTTCGAAGCTATGGACACTTCCGGGGAGGGTCATGACTGTAGTATTGGGATCATATTTTAAAAATCTGGTCAAATCTCAAAATTGCGTTGTATTTCCCAGGGCTAATTTCTTTTGGAGTCTTATGTTTTCTGAAAAAAAAACTTAAAATTTGTATCATTTTTGAAGGTAATCTCTGGATAATGATAAAAGAATTGAATTTGGTATTAGTTTGAAATCTAGTCTTATCACAAGGCACAGTTCTTTTATCTTCAGGAAAATGCTAATCTGAGATAAAGAAAATTTTTCTTATCTTGCTACATAAACAAGTCAGTTTTCATGTCTTCATAGAGATAATTGTTTCGCCCAGTCAGTCACCATCTGTTGTGCCCCTACTCAACAGCCTTAAAAAAACATTATTTCATCAAATAAAATTGTATTTTATTTTGATGAAATGTTTGAATTTCATATAGCAAATCTAAAGAATTGACAACTACTGAAATGGTGACATTTCTGAAGCTACTGAAACATGAAGTTCAATGTTTTTTAAAGAAAACCTTTACGAACTATGGATTAGTTGACAAAATCACTACTTTGAAATTATTTTGAGTGGATTTGCATTGAAAATCAAGGGATAAGTGTTAATAATTTGTCATAACCTAATCTTGAAATCTTATCCAAATATTTATCATTTGATTTTACTATGTGATTTTGTTATCGTAAATATTGATAAGGTTTTGAAATTGGAAGGCTGATTATTGTATTTTTGGCACCTTATAAATGGATAATTTTGATTCAATTATTCAACCTGGTAATTTTGATTCATAAAACAATTGATATTGGAGGATAAACCATGCATTCAAGTTAAGAGTTTGAAAGATATATTACTAAGCCTATCCTATTATTTTTGATACATTATTAAAAGTGTCGAATAAATAAAGATCAAATAAGTATCTTTTCAATTAATAGACTTTATTTTTTTATTTTTTTATTTATACAAAATAAATAAACCTTTTAATTATTTTGTATAAATATAATGTATAAATAAAGTTCTTTGATCTTTTTAATATTTACCTAGAATATTAGGTATAATTGACACTTTATTCTAATTCTATCATATTTGCAAAAATACCATTATCTCAAACCAGGAATCAACGTAAACTTTATAAATGACTTTTGTCGAGAGTTTGAAAACACCAACACAGCTGGATTGACAGTCACGCTGCTTTGTTATATGATAAACCTCACGGCGATCTCAAAGAATATTTGTATCAGATATCACATAGTTCGTGAGCGATTGTTGAAATAATGATAATCTATCAACGAGGTAGATTCGCCGGAAGGGAAGAAATTATACTGATTACGTGCGAGATCATTGCCCAAATCTGCTGAGCTATACGAGATTGCGTAGAGATTTGTTAGTGAAATATTCAACTGCCCAGCTCATGGATGGATTTATTATCATAGCTATTTTTAGAGTATGGTTTCTGGCAGAGCGAAGAAATGATTGCTTAAATTCCGGAATTGTGGACACCGTGGCGAGAAGGCTCTGAGTTAACAATTATGGATTTAATCACATTAGCAAATATTTATTTCCAGATTCCATGAGGCCGTTACAGTAGAAAAGGGGGTTTTGTTACTTTTCAGTTGCTTCAAGTGCAAAGATTCCAAGAATGTTAATTTGTTTGGAAAATTTGTTGAATAACCTGCTATTTGAAGGGGAGTCTCTTTGTTATTTTACCATTTGAATTTATTCTTTCATTATTTAACTATCGTTTTATTTATAGTGGATGATCATTTACATAATTTTATATGCAGGTTGGATGTTATAAGCTCAGGACGGGGGTTAAAACAATCAATTGGTTGACATGGAATTTACCCGCCACGAGGTTTACCGAGTATCTCCTTCATAAGAATGCGATGAATAAGCCAGAGAAGAGACGGTTTGATCCAGGTATTAAAGATTCCAATTGCTCCATTCATAAAATGCCACCAATCGCAAAATTATGATTAAAATGCCAAGCCTTTGTGGTATCAAACTGTCTTTCCAGAGATCCCGAGTTGAAAAGGGATTCTACATAAGTAAGGTTACTTACCAAAGCAGTGAATATGAAGCACATGCTCGTCGCCACTGATTTCGTTGCAGGAGAAAGAGTTACCAGAACGTAAAAGGATTTGAAATCAATTGAAGAAGATTAGGTTCCTGAGACCATGGAGTTAAACAAATTCTCATCTCTTATATAAGAAGTAGTGATTCGACTGACAGGGGGAGGAGAGGGGGCTCAGAGGACGGTGGGAGATTTGTCTTTCACAGTGCAAAGAGCAGACTGGGAGTTGCATTTAACAGGCCAGCCAGGTTTTTTTTTTCTTGATGTTCTGATTGAGTTGCTTCTAGTGAGGATCCTTTGAGGTCGATAGTTTGAGGAACAAGAAGACATGACTACTGTTTGATTTACCTGTGACTTTAGACAGTTTCCTGTCAGCAGCTACAGTATTTTGAACTGGTGATGCTTAATATATGTTTATAGTTTTTATACTTTGCATATGGTTTATGGTATCTCTCAGTCTTGTCATCCTTTTTCTTACATTATTAATGTTTGCTATAATTTCTTTGATGAATTATGCGAATATATCTTGTGTAATTATTGACTTATTCTGATGTCGGTTTTGCTAATGGATGTCATGTTGTGTAATTAGTGATTGACATCAAAACATATGTGATATATGTGCCTGTTGTATAACCTTGTTACTTTCTGAACTTCTTTTGAATATTTGCAAGATTATTCATGCAGTAGTCCCATTGGCAGAATTTGATTTCAGGTTAATATTCTTTTCATTCTTGATCAAGATAAGACCAAGAATAGATTAATAGCTGTTTCTTTTAAATTATTTTATGAAAAACAGCCAGTGAATCAGATCTTTATATGCATATCACATTCAGGTTATTTTCTTATCTTATGATCAATGTACATGTGTTTATACTATCTTTTTGTAATCTGTACATCCTGCTAATATTCGATTAACTTGTTTCATTCTTGTATTATAGATTGATTGAGGTAGATTAATTTTTAATTAGTTTGTAATATATTAATTAAACAGTAATTATATTAACTAATTTCCTTTACATAATTTATAGGGATAGTATAGATCCAATTAACCAGAACAGTAGTTTTAGTTTTATCTTTTAGTTAGATTTTCAGGCTAACAGAGCCTTTAAACCTGTCGGGAACAACCATTCAAATAGCTTGGAACCTGCCCTAAGGATCCCGGTCTGGGTTGTCTTCCCCCGTTACGTGCATAGTCATCTATGCCCGTCAACAATGGCGCTAGAAGGAGGGCCTGATCAGCAAGAAGGCCATTTTGAGTTGGTTGATTTTTGATTTCATTTATTTTTATTTTTACTATGAAATGGATGATATTACTGATTTAGATCATGCTTTCAACTTTCATACATCTGGCGAAATTTTTTCTCCAGAGATGTCTAATTTCTTGCGAAGACTGAGCTTCAATGGAGAAGGTAAGATTTCTGCTTCTCATCAACTTTCGGTATTTAATTCTTTTTGTGATTGCATAGATCTATTTGATGATGTTGAGAAATGCAAACTTTTTGCAGCTACTTTCACAGGAAGAATTCTGATTTGGTTTAAGTTCTTGCCAGCAAAATCCATTCATTCATGGGAACACTTCACGAAGTTATTTCTTAATGCTCATGAGGATTATAGCTACAAGAAACTTGGACTTGAGTTAGAAAATCTTCGTAGACATAAAGATGAATCTCTTGATGATTTCTTTTCCAGATTCATGTTAATATGTTGCAGGTTTCATGAAAGACACCAGCTTTCTGAGAAAGACAAAATGGATTGGTTTCTTTATCTTATCTCTCTCTCTGATTTTCATGATTTGGAAAAGAATGAAAATTCTGCAATAGATAGCATGCATGTTAGTGCATTAGTTGAAGATGATTTAGAATCTATTCTTTCTAATTCCACTGCTGAAAATGAAATTGTTGAAAATCGACAAATCATAGAATTTTATGACATGTAATTTCAAGAACAAGAGAAAGGGGATGATGATTCAACTTTTACATTAAGCGATAATTTTGAAACTCTTGTTGTTCACAAGACAATGGAAGATAAACAAAAAATTCTTAATTCTTCAACTGAATGTGTTAGTGATGATATAATTTCATCATCTTCCTTTCATGATGAGTTAGTTCCTATCATTCTTTCACAAAATTCATTAGATCATAGTTTTACTAATGATGCTTCGGTTAAAACAGTCAAACAAACAAATCATATCAATAGAGAAGCATTTACCTTTTTATACTCTGACTCTTACTACTCTTTGTATCCTGATGTTTTTGCTGATCATAGACTACATTTACATGTTAATGATTTTCTAAGGAATACTTCATTATGGTCAGATTTTGATAGGATACAAGGAAATACATTTTTTTAAGATGAAGAATATTTTGATATCCATTCTGATTTATTTCAAATTTGTCATGAAGAAGATCTTAATTTTTCTACTATCGTTACTTATCAGACTCACGCATGTTCATCCATTTTATCTTTTGTCAGTAAGGATTATGATTCAATCTGTAATATTGAAAGGGATGCACAATTTATTCATGATGTATTGAACATTAATTTTCTTCATTGCAACATGATAATCATATCTGAAGATAATGTCATCAATTTTAAGATAATACCCAAATATCATTCTGTTCTTCTTGGATTTAGTCATGATGATATTGTGTTAAAAGATACATTTTTTATTGATCCTTTTTCATGAATTTTGAATCATACTTCTGATAAGATTCTTTTTAGTCATGATTCTCATGAGAAATCTATCTTCTTCCGACTTGATTTTTATGATCCGATTTATACATGGTGGGAGGAATCATTTATTAAAAGGTTTCCATGTCATCTTTTATGCTTTGTACATACAAAATTTGATTTATTTTCTTTTCTTCATTTTGAATTATTCCAATTTCCAATACTTATACATGACTTGTTTTCTCTGGCAGGTTTCAAGCTATGCGAATGGCTTCATTGGAAATTTTCATTTACTTAGTTTGTATATATTTTATTTTATTAGTTTAGGTTAGGTTTATAATTTAGAATGATTTGTGTTTGTTTACATTTGAATAAATGCAGATATATGGAGTTGCGACAACATCATTTTAAGAATGAGATGACGATATCATTATCAGGGAAGCAGTTCTTTACTTCCTCTCGTTTTTTTTAATCTTCTCATTAAAAGAAAGAACTTTTCATCCTTTTATAGCTGCATACTCATTAGGATTTATTTTGTTACTTTTATTTCTGAATAAAACACATTAGATTAACATCCCATCAATTATTAAGAAACAACTTTGACTTAATTGAAAGATTTAAAAAAAAATAGGGATAAAAAACTTTAAAACATGTTAATCTATTTTAATCTCTCATTTTCTTTGCTGGTAATCAGTCATAGGTTGTTAAACCCATTTTCCATTTGATGAGATCTTGATTTAACTCATGTGTTATGTGTGTATAATTTATTTTTAAAATTTCATTTTCTTTACTAAGAGTTTTCTTGTAGACTTTGAAATCCTTCGTTTTTGTGATTTTATCAAAATAAAACTCATGTATATATTATTTTTCTTTTTCTTTTGATTTTTGTTCTCCTTTTGATTTTTCAAAAGCTGGAAAATTGATTCAGATCTGGGAATGTTTTTATGTCATAAAATTGGAATCTGATTATATAAAACATGAAGAAATCTAGACTTTTAGAAATATGTTCTTATCTCAGAAATAAAAGAAAAAGAAATTGAACTGTTGCAAACAAAAACTACTAGATGAAAACTTTCACTGTATTTCATTTCTTTTATCATTATCCTCAAATTGTTGGATTTAATGGGTATCGAAGTCATTATTACTAGGAATTCTATTACTTATTTAGAAATCAGTTCTGGGAAAGCAGTTGCAATTTAATAATAAAATCAGTTATCTATAGATCCTTTACGCTATCTTACTCGTAAAGAGTTTCCTATTACGTTCCCCCATTATAAACATGCAAATCTCTTGTGGATGAGCACTTAAATGCTGAGTATGAAACCTTATTTAAACTTATTAGCTTGGGATATAAGCCGTTGGGTAGAATGGGTTAAAAGACGTACCCTTTCGAGGCTATGGACGCCTGCAGGAAGGAGGGCTCCGTATGTGGCATAGTTGGATTCCAAATCATAAATTGTTATATATACAAAAATTTATAAGAATCCAAGGTCATCCCTCACTCGTGAAGAGGTTCCAATGCAGCTTACCCATTAATAAATTGAGAAGTTCTAAATATTCATGTTTTATCTTATCTTGGGACTAGAACGATAGGATGTATGGTTAAAAGTCAACCCTTTCAAATATATGGACGCTTCCGGGGAGGGTCATGACTGTAGTATTGGGATCATATTTTAAAAAACTGGTCAAATCTCAAAATGTTGTATTTCCCAGGGCTAATTTCTTTTGGAGTCTTATGTTTTCTGAAAAAAAACTTAAAATTCGTATCATTTTTGAAGGTAATCTATGGATAATAATAAAAGAATTGAATTTGGTATTAGTTTGAAATCTAGTCTTATCACAAGGCACAGTTCTTTTATCTTCAGGAAAATGCTAATCTGAGATAAAGATTTTTTTGCTTATCTTGCTACATAAACAAGTTAGTTTTCATGTCTTCACAGAGATAACTGTTTCGCCTAGTCAGTCGCCATCTGTTGTGCCCCTACTCAACAGCCTTAAAAAAAACATTATTTCATCAAATAAAATTGTATTTTATTTTGATGAAATGTTTGAATTTCATATAGCAAATCTAAAGAATTGACAGCTACTGAAATGGTGACATTCTTGAAGCTACTGAAACATGAAATTCAATGTTTTTTAAAGAAAACCTTTGCGAACTATGGATTAGTTGACAAAATCACTACTTTGAAATTGTTATTTTGAGTGGATTTGCATTGAAAATCAAGGGATAAGTGTTAATAATTTGTCATAACTTAATCTTGAAATCTTATCCAAATATTTATCATTTGATTTTATTATGTGATTTTGTTATCGTAAATATTGATAAGGTTTTGAAATTGGAAGGCTGATTATTGTATTTTTGGCACCTTATAAATGGATAATTTTGATTCAATTATTCAACTTGGTAATTTTGATTCATAAAACAATGGATATTGGAGGATAAAACCATGCATTCAAGTTAAGAATTTGAAAGATATATTACTAAGCCTATCCTATTATTTTTGCTACATTATTAAAAGTGTTGAATAAATAAAGATCAAATAAGTATCTTTTCAATTAATAGACTTTATTTTATTATTATTATTATTTATACAAAATAAATAAACCTTTTAATTATTTTGTATAAATATAATGTATAAATAAAGTTCTTTGATCTTTTTAATATTTACCTAGAATATTAGGTATAATTGACACTTTATTCTAATTCTATCATATTTGCAAAAATACCATTATCTCAAACCAGGAATCAACGTAAACTTTATAAAGGACTTTTGTCGAGAGTTTGAAAACACCAACACAGCTGGATCAACAGTCACGCTGCTTTGTTATATGATCAACCTCACGGCGATCTCAAAGAATATTTGTATCAGATATCACATAGTTCGTGAGCGATTGTTGAAATAATGATAATCTATCAACGAGGTAGATTCACCGGAAGGGAAGAAATAATACTGATTACGTGCGAGATCATTGCCCAAATCTGCTAAGCTGTACGAGATCACAGAGAGATTTTTTAGTGAAATAGCGATTCGACTGCCCAGCTCATGGATGGATTTATTATCACAGCTATTTTTAGAGTATGGTTTCTGGCAGAGCGAAGAAATGATTGCTTAAATTCCAGAATTGTGGACACCATGGCGAGAAGGATTTGAGTTAACAATTATGGATTTAATCACTGTAGCAGATATTTATTTCCAGATTCCATGAGGCCGTTACAGTAGAAAAAGGGGTTTTGTTACTTTTCAGTTGCTTCAAGTGCGAAGATTCCAAGAATGTTAATTTGTTTGGAAAATTTGTTGAATAACCTGCTATTTGAAGGGGAGTCTCTTTATTATTTTACCATTTGAATTTATTCTTTCATTATTTAACTATTGTTTTATTTATAGCGGATGCTCATTTACATAATTTTATATGTAGGTTGGATGTTTTAAGCTCAGGACGGGGGTTAAAACAATCAATTGGTTGACATGGAATTTACCCGCTACGAGGTTTACCGAGTATCTCCTTCATAAGAATGTGATGAATAAGCCAGAGAAGAGACGGTTTGATCCAGTTATTAAAGATTCCAATTGCTCCATTCATAAAACGCCACCAATCACGAAATGACGATGAAAATGCCAAGCCTTTGTGGTATCGAACTGTTTTTCCAGAGATCCCGAATTGAAAAGGGATTCTGCATAAGTAAGGTTACTTAACAAAGCAGTGAATATGAAGCACATGCTCGTCGCCGCCGATTTCGTTGCAGGAGAAAGAGTTACCAGAACGTAAAAGGATTTGAAATCAATTGAAGAATATTAGGTGCCTGAGACCATGGAGTTAAACAAATTCTCATCTCTTATATAAGAAGCAGTGATTCGACTGACAGGGGGAGGAGAGGGGGCTCAGAGGACGGTGGGATATTTGTCTTTCACAGTTCAAAGAGAAGACTGGGAGTTTCATTTAAAAGGCCAGCTAGGTTTTTTTTTTCTTGATGTTCTGATTGAATTGCTTCTAGTGAGGATCCTTTGAGGTCGATAGTTTGAGGAACGAGAAGACAAGACTACTGTTTGATTTACTTGTGACTTTAGACAGTTTCCTGTCAGCAGCTACAGTATTTTGAACTGGTGATGCTTAATATATGTTTATAGTTTTTATACTTTGCATATGGTTTATGGTATCTCTCAGTCTTGTCATCCTTTTTCTTACATTATTAATGTTTGCTATAATTTCTTTGATGAATTATGCGAATATATCTTGTGTAATTATTGACTTATTCTGATGTCATTTTTGCTAATGGATGTCATGTTGTGTAATTAATGATTGACATCAAAACATACGTGATATATGTGCCTATTGTATAACCTTCTTAATTTCTAAACTTCTTTTGAATATTTGCAAGATTATTCATGCAGTAGTCCCATTGGCAGAATTTGATTTCAGGTTAATATTCTTTTCGTTCTTGATCAAGATAAGACCAAGAATAGATTAATAGTTGTTTCTTTTAAATTATTTTATGAAAAACAACCAGTGAATCAGATCTTTATATGCATATCACATTCAGGTTATTTTCTTATCTTATGATCAATGTACATGTGTTTATACTATCTTTTTGTAATCTGTACAGCCTGCTAATATTCAATTAACTTGTTTCATTCTTGTATTATAGATTGATTGAGGTAGATTAATTTTTAATTAGTTTGTAATATATTAATTAAATAGTAATTATATTAACTAATTTCCTTTACATAATTTATAGGGATAGTATAGATCCAATTAACCAGAACAGTAGTTTTAGTTTTATCTTTTAGTTAGATTTTCAGGCTAACAAAGCCTTTAAACCTGTCGGGAACAACCATTCAAACATCTTGGAACCTGCCCTAAGGATCCCGGTCTGGGTTGTATTCCCCCGTTATGTGCATAGTCATCTATGCCCATCAACAAATCCATAAAATCAAGCCCCACTTAGTGAAGGGACCGGTGGTGATGATGGGATGTAACATGGTAAATTTCGAGCACATATTACGTGCAAACACCTGGTAAGAGTGGAACCTCTTGACCGCATCTACACAATCCTTAAATATCGATGGCCAAAAATAACCCACTCTTAAGATTTTTTGGGCTATAGAAATCCCAGATAAATGACCACCACATGCCCCTCCATGGCAATCATTCATCACCACCTCAGCCTCTTCATGGTAAAATCAGCTATAACAACCCTTTGTATTTCTTCCAAATCTCACATGTGAATGATGATATGAACCTTGCACTTTGTACATGCCAACTCAATATTTCCATTCTGGTATGTTGTTCCATTTCTCTATTGTATCATCCAATACAAGAAATGACATAAGAAGGGATTCCAATTTCTATGTACCAGCCATTCCATTAAACAACTACACACAATATGTGCCAAGAAGGTTCCATTTTTTTGTCTAATTATGTAGTCCTAGGTACACCTTCCTTTGGAATTTCAAAAAATTACGTAGTCCTAGGTGCACCCTAGATTGTGCATTCATTGCACCATGGTTCATGTTCACATTAATTCCAAGTTCCAACATAAACACTGCAGAGCCTTTTCCCTTCTTGGTTGAGTCTAAGCACATCACTAGAGTTCTTTCCTTACATAACTCATACATTAGGTTTATTGTCAGCATCCAATAATGATAATTTCACTCTAGGTTTGAATTTGGTTTCAGTTTGGTCTCAAAGTCTAGGGTGCATAATGAATCCAACTCACTCCAATATTTATTGATGTTTTAGGTGTTTTTGTTCATGAATGTGCAAGAGGCGATTTATAACAAAAGAGGCTTTAAAATAGCCTTTGTTGTCACATATACTTTCCTTTTAGCTTGGTTATCCCATCTATAAGTAATTTAACTGAGATGTGGTGACATCCTGGGTTTAACACTCTTCAAGTCTGGTCTTATGAATGTTGTCTAAACAGATCACAAACAGTGCTGCAACCTATAGAATATATTATGTTGCTTGTATCAGTGTAGTAGGAAACATTTAGGGTCCAATTTAACTAATGGTTATATCTCTTCAAATATTCATTTGACTAGCATTCAGGATATTGGTTGTCATGTTGGAACAGAGGGAATATTGACTACTGAAAATTCCCTCCATTTCCTACTCTAGAACAAAAACAGTTAAGCCCAGAAAATTCCTCGTCTAGTGGTTGTTTAAAGTGCCAAGACATGCCTAAAAAATGGCTTCCACAAATCCATTATGCTACATGTTGCACCTAGAATATGATTAATGAATGTAGCCTTTCACAATCCTGTGAAATGTAGAAACACCCAAAACCTCATCTAAGGATTGACCATTAGGTCTGAGATCGGCTTTGGAAGTGGTATATGATTCTAATATTGGTTTGTTTCTTCGTGACTTTTGGAACTTTTTTTTTCATTGCTTCCACAATACCTTCGTGCAACCTAATTTTTTGTTGAATTTGTACCAGCAATACTAGTACTTAATCCAATGTTCAACTACCACATTTTACTGCAATCAATTCCTCCTTTATTAGCGTTTGACACACTTGGAATTCTAGTGTTCTGAATAAGTAAGTGAAGTAGGTAACTCCAGAAAAATGAGTGAGAATGAAAATCCTTACTTGAATCACCCTCATTCAGTCAAAAACTTGTTTCTTTTTTTATGTAATGAATTTGGAAGGATTCGTTTATCCTTCTTCTATCTCCACTAAGTTACACAATTTTTAGTTGGTAATGATTTCTTTCAAATAGATATTGAGATAAACACAATGCATAAGTAAGATTGGGGACTTTCCTGGGAGAAGTTCACCGAATTTGGATGAGGCGTGGCATTCATTCCCACCTATAGTGTTTGTTGCTTATGTTACCCATTGTATTTCTCCCAGATATCACATGTGAATGATGATATGGACCTTGCACTTTGTACATGCCAACTCAATATTTCCATTCTAGTATACTGTTCCATTTCTCTATTGTATCATCTAATAAAATAAATGACAGAAGAAGGGATTCCAATTTCTATGTACCAGCCATTCCATTAAACAATTACACACAATATGTGCCAAGAAGGTTCCCTTTTTTTGTCTAATTATGTAGTCCTAGGTGCACCTTCCTTTGGAATTTCAAAAAATTATGTAGTCCTAGGTGCACCCTAGATTGTGCATTCATTGCACCATGGTTCATCTTCACATTAATTCCAAGTTCCAACATAAACACTGCAGATCCTTTTCCCTTCTTGGTCAAGTCTAGGCACATCACCAGAGTGCTTTCCTTACATAACTCATACATTGGGTTTATTGTCAGCATCCAAGAATGATAATTTCACTCTAGGTTTGAATTTGGTTTCAGTTTGGTCTCAAAGTCCAGGGTGCATAATGAATCCATCTCACTCCAATATTTATTGATGTTTTAGGTGTTTTTGTTCATGAATGTGCAAGAGGTGGTTTATAACAAAAAAGGCTTTAAAGTAGCCTTTGTTGTCACATATACTTTCCTTTTATCCTGAGTATCCCATCTATAAGTAATTTTACTGATATGTGGTGACATCCCGGGTTTAACACTTTTCAAGTATGGTCTTATGCATGTTGTCTAAACAGATCACAAATAGTGCTGCAACCTAGAGAATATATTATGTTGCTTGTATCATTGTAGTAGGAAACGTTTAGGGTCCAATTTAACTAATGGTTATATCTCTTCAAATATTCATTTGACTAGCATTTAGTGTATTGGTTGTCATGTTGGAACAGAGGGAATATTGAATACTAAAAATTCCCTCCATTTCCTACTCTATAACAACAAACATTAAGCCCAAAAAATTCCTCCTCTATTGGTTGTTTAAAGTGCCAAGACATGCCTAAAAAATGGCTACCACAAATCCATTATGCTACAGGTTGCACCTAGAATATGACTAATGAATGTAGCCTTTCACAATCCTATGAAATGTAGAAACACCCAAAACCTCATCTAATGATTGACCATTAGGTCTGAGATCATCTTTGGAAGTGGTATATGATTCTAATATTGGTTTAAGTTCATATCCAAGGTTGTCAAGAGATAAATTGTGGTAAGGGATACAAATCGTTTCCATCATTGCGAGGATGGAGTTTGTTCATGCAGGGATTATTGGGGACAATAAGTTGAATGAGTAGCAAACTAATCAATGATCTTTTGTGGGTACTCTGGGTTCACATATGTGTTGAGTCTGTGATTATGGTAGATAATTTTGACAAGAGACCCCCGCTAAGTTTTGAGTTGTAAATTTCAATGTAAACCATGATTTCTGAGTGGAATATTTTCCTAGATAATATCCTCATTGGGAAATGTTTTTGTAAAATTAGAGAGCTCCAAAATGTTAGGAAGTCTGCCTATTTATGTCTTTTCCTCTTCTTCTAGTCTGTGTGATAGCAATTGCTTCTACCAAAGGATGAGGAGATCACAAATACAGAGCTTTGAAGTTATCTTTTTACACATAGCAGCCTAGACCTCCACATATTATCAACTTAATCATGTTCTGGTAGGGATGAGAATTCCTTAAATACTTGCACCTATTCCATATAGGATAGTCTCCTATGTCAACCTGCTCAAAGCACGGGTCAGTTCCTTATGTATGCTTAAGTGCATTGGAGAATTTATCAACACATCAAAGTGAAAAAAGTGTATTTCTTGGCACACACAACACGTGTCCGTCCTGAATTCCTAGTAACTAGGATACCATTTTCTTAAATTGTAGCTACATCATAAAGACATGGTCACCACTGCCTTGTACTTAACTATGTAATGAAGAGTTACGAGATGCACTAATTCACTTGTAATTATATTAACATTAATGATGATCCACGCCTATCACTATTTTTCGGAGTAGGGAGGCATTCCTTCTAATAAATTTAATTATACGACTTGAAAATGTTTCTTTTATTTTTGAAAAAAAAGACTTAACACTATTATATCCCTTATATTGCTCAAGCATCGGAGGGGTGTAAAACCAAACCAGACACCTTAGATTTATTGTCCTCTCATCTGGAAATGCATTTTTAGAAAAAACTTTGGCCAGTGTTTTCATTCCTAGATCGAAGATTGAGTGAAATTGTGAATTTGAATATTTTGGATTGTATGGGCTTTCTTTAGAGATCGAGGCTACTTTGGGTAGGTTATAGTAGTAAGAGGATGTATAGTTTTGGAATTTATTCCCCTTTAAATGATCAGATGTCAATGTTTGGAAGCCAATCTCAAGAATTTTACCAGTGAGGTTTGGTTACATTATCATGAACTCCTCACTGAGCTGTTCATTCTAAATATGTCTGTCAGTGGAGTTCTTAATGTACATTTCAGTTGAGTAATATCTAGAAGCTGAGATCCAAGGGTTTTAATGAGAGAAAGTATTGGGGATCCTCTATTCCAGTCCAATTATGTTTTTGTTCCCCATACATCAAATATGACAAACCATTGTTTACATTCAATAACTCCATGTCATTCCAACTTCCCTGTCTATTTAGAAACCTGCTAGGAACAAGTCTTTTATCTCTCCTTCCAACACTAGAACCACCATGAAAGAGGATTATGCTGCTCATAGAAGAAGTTGGTGTTTCCTGAAGAAAGTCCACATAAGAGGTTGATCCTTTAGAGCTTTTCAAATTCGATATTTCTGATAGACCAAGTCTACTATTATTGCTCGGTTCTCCCTTATGCAATGTCGCTCTAACCTTCCCAATCTGACCCAATCCAACAGAGAGATTACGAGTTGAACTTGGATTCCATGAAGCAATAGAATTTGGCTGCACCTTGCATGTCTTCTTCAATTTTGATGAGTTGGAAGCACCCAGTTTAGGAATTACTGATACTAACTTTGGAAATAGTGACTTGCTTTTTGAGGGACGTCCAACAATTTTGGAGGATTCCCCTGGTTCCTTATCTTCAATTCGGTTATATTTGAGAGTAGTCACTATGGTACTACCCCCAATTCTTGTAGGGTAATGAGTAGGGTAATAATTTTTGTGACTTGTCATGTCTACAACCTTTCCCAGTGGTGTTCTACCATAAGAATTTTGCTCCCTGGAAATGACCATTTTATTATGATCTTATAAACATTAGGTAAAGCAACAGTAAAGACATGCTTTTTCCTATAAGTTTTCTTTGTCTTCAGTACCAAAAATAGAGGACCCTGGGTGCTACCAAACTCCTCATAGAACATAATACCTATCTGACATTCCAAACTAATCCTCCTTAAATTTAATTTAGTTGTCCCTGGTCATTAAATTTAATTTCCTCCAGAATTGAGTAACCACCTGATGTTTCTGTACTGTTGTCTATCTTCCTCTTCTTTCTTTGCAATTCTTTCTCTTTCTTCAATGGCAAACTCTACTGCACATTGAATATCTTGGCCATACATTCTTAAATCTCTTCTTGACTGCTTTGTCATAAAACCTATATTGAGAAGTGTTGACAAAGATTCAACTGAGACTTGAAGCTGGCCACAAAAAAAGACATAGTTAGCATAGTGAACATAGAAGTGCCATTATAATTAACTGAATATTTGTAAGAATAAAAGATAATTATGAATGAAATATACAAGGAAAAGTTTGCAATTAAACAACATAGTCCACTAATCAAATGAATTTCACTGTTAATGTAAATTCAAAGTTTGGACTAAATACCTACTGATATTTGGCTTGAGCTGTTGTTAGTGCTTTGCAAGAATCTTCCAATAATCCTGTGTGGTAAGCCACAACACCTTCTTGAAGCTCCAGTCATGTGTATCTGTCCAATCATTATTATTTAGCAATTAAATCTATGAAGGACACCTCCTAATGCAATCCAAATGTGGAAATGAACAAATCTATACTAACAACATTTAGGTCCACTCATAACATATATGGCATATTCAAAGTATAGTCTCAGTATGACACGGTACCTAGCTGTAAGGAGAACAAATTTAAACTCCTAGAATCCAAAAACCATAAGCTAGATGACGTTTAGAATAAATATCTAGTAAACTATACCTAAACAAATGATCAGTATGAACATATTCCTTAAGGATAGGATCAAGCTTGAAAGAGAGTTTACGTGGCAATTTCTGGACAAAATCCTCCCTGTAGAACCCTATCTCTCTCCATATTTCCACCATAGCAATGTTCAAGCCCTTTGCGGGACTCTTTTAACCACATTCCAGCCACAACCAAACACGATATGTCACACTGCATGAAATAACACCACACTGTGTCTATTTGTAGTAGCGATGCATTATCCACCCTCTAATTAGATAGGAATGGAAAAGTTTGTATACACCTAAATTGAGGAGAAACAGGAATAGGAAGCCTACATATAAATTTGGAAAATTTGAGAACTAAATAGATAACTCACCTTGATTACTTTTCGATCACAAACAGAAAATGCCTCCTGCAGGAAAAGCAATTATCAACAAATCCCACAAACTAATTTTCACAATGTCCATCATAACTTGTCCTCCAATAGCGGGATTGATGATATAACAAGCATAATTTTGAAAATACAGCTACAAGACCATCAATTTTCCTTTTTTGCACTATTAATAGAAATATTCATAATTTGTTCCAAGACCTTCATTTCCTAGTCTAAAACAACGAAGGTAATCAGAGAACAGAGGCCTGAAGTCTATTCAGTAAACATCAGCAAGTGGACATCCATATGCTAGCTGTATGAGGGCTATTAAAACATCAGCAATGAGAAACCTGCATGTTACCTCTCCCATGGCAATAATATGAAGAGCATCTTTAAATTTTCCATTTTTAATGAGATGTCGCCCCTTTGCATGAAGCATCAAACCCATAAAAAGGGCCTTGTCACATTAAAAGCATCCTTTTTATTCAATTTGGTCCTCATTTTAAGCTCCAGAAAGTAATAAAGTTCATATGATTAGATTAGTTGCAGTGCCCTGACCATATTATTTCAACTAAGACCAGAAGTACTAACATGTAAACTAGTGAATGGCATAATGAAATTGCAGTATACTATTTATATTGCAAACAGTGCAGATATAACTCTTGATCCCTGGTTTTGAGTCTTCCCAGGATAGGTAAATGTATATATTGATTTCAAACTCTGAAATATCAACTATTTAATTTTTTTCTAGGAAAAATAAATGAGAGCATTGAAAGTTAAAGAACCAAAAAATAAAAAGTAAAATCACACCTTTGATCTGTCTCGGTACCAACTTTCATCTTGCCTCTGCTTTGATTCTCAAGTTTGATGTTGAAGTCATCAACTTGAAAGGAATTATATGTATGTCTCTTTGCCATTGCATCTACTGCAGCTCTACAGGACAAGTGAGAATATATATGTTTCAACAGAAAATAAAATATAAATTGAACACCATTAATGAAGCAGGTATCATAAAAGAAGAGGTATTCTCATACATGACACCCAATTCCATATCTAATATCAAAATGAGCAACAATAAGCAATGACATTTACAATTTAACATGATCCAAAATAGCAAAGAGAGTTGTTTTGCAGTTGGGAGTGGTTTGTGGCACATCATATAGTAAAGGAATTATGGCCCTTAGGATAGCTTACAGAATTACTCATGCCAACTTCATATTCTTATCGGTTAGTGGTAAGGATTTCCCTTAGGTTGTATGGCAGAAAATCTCTTTACCCAAATACATGGGAGGATGGGGATTAAAGAATCCACATTGCTTTGCCAAAGCACCAGCAACCAAAGGTATTTGGAGACTTATAAAAGGGGTGGGTCTATGGGAAAAAAGTGATTACTCATAAACTCATAAAGCCTCTCACTGTAGAAGAAAGGATTCAGAAAAGGGACAAAATCATAAAAATGGGTCTTGTATGTGGAAAGATGCAATTCAAGCCTTTAGTCTTGTTGGGGATTGGAGGGTTTGATTTTTCAGGATATCTGCAAATATTTCCCAAATTTGGGAAATTTTGAACCATTTTATAGGCAGAACATTGTGTATGCATTTGCAGTAATAGTTTGGGAAAGTTTGAACCATTTTATAGGTAGGACATTTTGTATGCATTTGCAGTAATAGTGTTGTGGATACAATATTGTGATCAAGGTTTATGACAATTAGTGCGAGGCTTCTTTACTATGGTAGTATCTATTCTGTAGTTGATGAATTTGGTAAGCTGAAGACTTCTTAGATCAAGATTTGTATGGATTGAATTGATATTTATGAACTGACTCATGCAAAATTTGTACCATCATTTCATTCTTTATTTTCACATATATTTGAAGTATGAATGTTGGTTTACATAATGTTCTGTTATTGCAAGAGTATTGATATAAGTTTTGGTCAATATTCTTGTGCAATTTTGTTTATTGAAACTAGGATGTTGTAAAGCTGGTGGGTCATATCTGTCTTATTTATTTTCCAGCTAAGATTGAGAGATATCTTCGATTATTTCAAAATATGAAAATAATAAGAATAAAAAAATATAGTTCTTTCAACAATTTTTGCATTTAATTTGGAATAGTTTTTCCAATTTATGAAAGTCGGATTAAATAATATGGTTTCATAAGGTCAAGAATAGGGATGCAATTTATTGTTAGCATTCTGGTGTAATTTTTTGGATGTCATGATATATAGGATGTGTGAAAGCTCAATTTCATTTATTTTCATTTCCCCTCTAACATTATCTTGACTATCTTTCAATGCTCATTCCTTCTTGGCTTCAGACATTCATAGAGCCAGTCCACAAAGATTCTTTTCCACACTAGGAAATCACATGATTTTCCTCATTCTAGTTCTAGAAGAGACTATTGTTTCTAATATCTATTATCAATAGTTCTACCCTAATCCAAGAAGATGCGCCAGCCTCTACCAACGATCAATCTTTGCTACTGGTAGATAAGGTTATGCAGGCATGTTTTTGATGTATCTTAGAGTTGATACAAAGATCCATGACTTTTTGGAAGGGGTGTGTCTTAGCTGAAGCCAATGGAAGATGGTTTTTCAACTGTGTTCAGTGGGGTTCAACCCAAGACTCACCATCTTATGCATGCATGTGATGAAATATTTATGTAGTAAGTTAGTAACCTGATCCTAGACTTGGGACACGAGCATTGTCTTCAAACATGGCTAGGTTACCTTCTAATACCCCATGCAGATCCCCTTCTAAATCAGCGATAGAAAATTGTAAAACTCAGCCTGAACCCCAATGAGACTTCAATTTTTTTTCATGAACAACAATAAGGAATATGGATAAAAATTGAAGATTCTTGGGCTTCGATGAATTATATTTTACTTTTTGTGCAAACTGCCTGATGAGGACGCATTCAATAAATTGTGTATTTTGAACTGGGAAGCTAAGGGGATCTCTTTTTGGGAAGATTCCTTATAACATGTCACCAGAATACGTGCCCACTACCTTGTTGGGATTTGTGCTAGATTATTGATTCTGGATGTGGGCAGTTAATTTGTAATTTGTGTTGGCTTAATACCCATGACCCGATCTTCACTAATAAAACATTCTAGAGGGTGGGGCCATAGTTTTGAGGGATTTCAGTCCATTTTGTTGTTTTCCTTCAAATATATATATGCTCCAAATAGTGGTTTAAGATGATTGAACTACTGTATTTATTTTCTTGATGACCATGTAACTAACAAATCAACTTGGATGATGAAAAATGGGAAAGAAAAAGAGAAAGTTCCAAATGAGTTTATATGAATGATTATACAATTAAACATCTAGGGTTTCTACTTCTCTAGAGGATTACACTCTGCCACAATTGCAAGCAAGTTAAAATTCCAAACTGTTGCTAATGTTTGTCATATTGTAAGCAGCTGGGAAAAACATTTCATTTCTACGAGGGAAGTACTTCAGTAATTGCTAGTTTCTAATGTTTAAGTACTTCACTAATGATTATCTAATTATATGATCTTAAATTGTATGAAAACATTGATAGAAGTTTGATTATTTTATTTGTTGTGATATTTCAAAAATATTAAAGTGGCTTATAAATTTCTTTCCCATGCAGGTTCCATTACTTTCAAGCATGGTTGATGGGATAGGTTTTCAACTTATGCAACTAAGGCAGTTATATGATGGACCAATATCAAAAATCAAGATGCTGATGATTTGTCATATGGATAAGACAGAAGAGGTTTTGATCATAGAAGATGAGAATGACAATATTGTTAGATAGACTATGAAATATAATGATGCCCTTGTCCAATACAAAGGATGGATACCTTCTAAATTCTAGTTTATAAATTGTCCCCACATAGATGAGTGATTCATGTGTTCTAAATATTTTGAAGTAACCAAGTATATTGTCTTTCTATTTGATTCAATTTCCTAGGTTCAAGGGGCATAAAGTTATAAAAAACACATATTCATATGTTTTCCTACTCTTTTTGCTTAGCAATGTTGTCAAGCACATTGGGATCCTTTTATTGTCAAATTCCAAATAGGGAAATGTGCCATAAATCATGAGGTCCATGTACCCAGCTGACAAGAACTTCCTAGTGATGTCTTCATAATGACTAATACATGGCTTAACTCATTTGTCATGACCCACACCGTAATAAAATGATTGTGTCATAACACATCTGCCAATCACATGTGCATTCACTAAATACAATATAGACCATAAGATAAGATAAGATGAGACACATTAGTTTCCAACAGATGGCTGCAAATAAGTCAATGTGACTGTTAAGTACAACAGTGAGGAGTGTGAAATGGGAGTGCAAAGACAACTCCTATAAAAAGATGATAAAAGCATATATATTCTATTCCAATTAATACCTTGAGGCTAAGATGAAGGAGCTAGTTTGTGTCAGTTGCTGCAAATGCAAATAGATTTTTTGTTGTTGTTTATATATGTTTTGAGGTTGACAGTATTGATCCGTGACTTTGTGGACTATATTTGTCTCACTCTACCCTAAATGGGTCATAGCATCAACTGGATGGATATTTAGTTTTGACATTGAGGAATCATGCACATTGTTTCCCATAAGGTGTTCACTTAATTTTTCATGAGGGTTTATGAGTTGGTCTCTGAGTTTTCTGGGCAAGTCTAAAGTATGATGTTGTCTTTTTCTTAGTTGTAAAATGAATTCTGGGAAATCCATGCCACCTGTGGAAAATTAAAGGAAATGAACATCCCATGTAATTAATATCTGGGTAGTTTTGGGCCCTATAACAACAAGTTACAACAATAATTAAGCCAATATGGGTATTGTTTTGAAATTTATTGGGTGTGTTTCACCTTCTAGCTGCCTCGACATTCAATTTGGGCCATTTTTGTGGATGTGAGGCAGTTATGGGCACAAGTTAGGACTATCCATGATGTCCTCCTAGATCAGACAATGACAATATCTGAGATATGGGAAAATTAAAAGTGACTGTGGGTTTGGTGTTTATTGGGTAACTCCCCACAGATCAATAAAAAACAAATAAGATAATAAAAATGCTTATAATTTGATAAAAATAGGATTGGAACAAGTGCTCCCTTTGCTCCTCTATGGTTTCTCCAAAATCCCAACTTCCATTGTCTTCTCACGGAAAACCCCAACCCTAATTCCTTGCTTGCATCAACACAAGATCCCTAGCTAAGATACCATTTGACTAGGAACATCAGTAGAGGTTTCCACAACATTTTTATTTGACAAACAGGTTCTGTGGGAGTTAACTACATGCTATGAGAGATATTGAAGCTAACCTCTTGAGTGAATGGATGACCACCAGTTCCTTCCATGCATTCTTTAGCATTCATCAAGTCACTCCCAACTGTTCACTCAACACTCGACTTAGAATTGTGAAGACCATATTCAAGATGTGCAAACTTAACTGTTGTTGTAGCCATCTGTGAAGAAGCTACAAGTGATTGGCTTGAAAAAGTCCCACTTGAATCTTCCCTTGATGATCCATCTTTCTCACTTCGATCCACTCTCCAGCTCTGTTCTTCACTCTCATTGTCACTATCTCCATCAGAGAATCTAATCACAAGCTTATCATATTTCTGTTATGTTGTAGGAGATCTAATAGAAGGACGCAGATCTTGTAAAGTGGATAAGAAGACATCATTTTCCTTACGGCCACATAATGGAACTGATAGTGCACTAGAAAATTGTAGTTCTGTCCCATTTCTGTCGAATAAATTATTTGTGGAAATAAATTTCCTAGATGCGAGTGGGTGCAGCGATGGCTACTTTCTCTTCCTCTTCTTGTTAGTCATGGAAGCCATAGCCCTTGCTCTGAGTTCTTCAATGTCCATAGTGCCAAAGTTGACTTCTGCACTGAAATTCTTCGACTTAGCAAGTAAAAAACGTAATTGGGAAGGTCAGACCCTCTCTTACTCTTACCGTCTACTCTGCCCTGCCTCTATCCTCCCGCAGAAACATACCCTATTTTATAACGTAGGTTTTGAAAAATTCTTCATGAACCTTGAACTTTGTACTTGTGAATATAACTCCACACCAAAATACGAGACCCAGGTCTTAGTAAGGCTCTTATATTCCATTGAAGAAGCAATGCATCCCATGTGGGGAGTTAGAGTGGAAGGCTTAAACATTCCATAGGGTTTGAAGGGAATTGGAACTTAAAACTAATTCATAATCAGATAATCTAGGCAGGGCACTTTCACATTCCACTCAAGCAAGATGGAGACATACTTTATTACCCTTACGAAGAAATAGTTTCTTGTAGGCAGTTCAAATGGGGAACATGAACCTCATCATGATTTTCTCTATCCTTTGCTTCATCATAAATGTGCATTTCATGGTCAAGTAAATCTTGATAAGAATATGCCTTTATGCAACTGTGCATTATAAGAACACTGTAGAATACCGGTCTCTCCAACATTTTCGATAGGTTTAGTTAATCTCAAAAGCTTACTAGAATCTAAATTTTAGTGTAGTCTTATTTTAGTGACCATACATTCTAAGGAAAGTTCAGTTCTTATCAATGGTTATTTCTCTCTGTGAACTGCTGTCCAATCATCATGGAAGCTGTTTAAGATCCTATACATCTCAACACAGAGCTGATATATATTTTGTTATACATAATAGTTTGAAAGTTTTTCAAGTTTAATTCATGCTTAACCATTTGTCCTGGCTTTCAAATAACTGGTATCATCATCTAGAAGCCAAATATACAACCCTTTACAGGTTTCTCTAAAGACACAACGTTGTAGGAGCAGGGTATTTCTCTTTATATTTGTAACATGACTCTTTAATTATTGAATCCACTATTAGGTGCCCTTATAACCAAAGAATAATGATTCACAAAGCATAACTCCTCCATACAAAATGGTACCTTTGAAACAGTAAATGAATCAATGCTAAATACTTGCAATACTTGCAATACTTGCAATACTTGCAATTCCCCAAGTCAAAATACTTGCAATTCTTTGAATTCTAGGTCTAGAGATCATTTTTGCAAGACATTACGGTGTATAGGGAGTCAAGTCTCTAATTTTGCAAATGATAATCATCGAGTCTCCATTAAGAATAAGTTTCTGAATCTGCCTGGCTCTTAGAATGTTTATCACTTGATTTAAAGATAAAATAGGCTTCACAATAAGAGAACAAACCTTTTGTAGTTTGATCACAACCATAGACCTGCTTATTATGGAACCTTCTCAAAGAAAAGGTGAATATACTTTGCATAATTTTAAGTTTATTAATTATCAAAGCAACAGGTTGTGTTTTAATTTTTATAGCCCATGATGAGGAACATCTGAAACACCTTGAAGCTTATGGATTCTTAATATTGCAGTAGACAAGAGGGGAATTTTTGTTTCTGACTCTTTGTTTTTGATGCAGTGATGGCATTGGGCTTCGAATTCCTTTTAGGAAGGACTCTTCTTTGGACTATGAGAATGATAGCGATGAAGAATGGGAAGAGGTACTCATCACTAAATCTCTTTGGTAAGAGTATTTGTGGTATTTTATTATCTTTAGTTACAGGGAAAATTGTACATAGCTCTCAGGAATTAGTTTATCATAAATACTAGTTACTGGTAAGTTGTAATAGTAATAATTATGTAGTTTGTAGATTAATATCTATCATAAATTTGTTTGAATATCATCATTGTCAAGCAATAACAACTTCTTAAAGGGTGCTATCTCAATGGTAGAGTGCACGCCTAATTATAGGCATAAGGTTGGTGGTTTGATTCCTCCGTGCCCTATTATAAATTTGTGACTAAAAAAATGACTAAATTCACATATATACGACTATTAGTAGCTAATTTCTCATATCTTAGTCGTATTTAGCTTAGTCATTAATATGTTAACATATAGTAGTTTATTTAGTAGTATATTTAGTCATTAATGGTTGCAATCAGTGACTAAATCAGTGACTAAATCAATGACTCACTCAGTGACTAAATCAATGACTAAATCCGTGACTAAATCAATGACTAAATCATTAACTATCAATGACTAAATCATTGTCTATCAATGACTAAATCAATGACTATTAAGTCAAGCTATTAATGACTAGTGAAATACGACTAGCTATAAGATAGTGGAAATTTACTACTATTAGTCACTGACTCAAAAATAGTTGTTTATAGCCTGATTTTAGTCATTAATTTCTCATTTTCTACTAGTGTTAGTAGGGAAGAGATCCGATTAGAAGAAAACTTTGAAGAGTATGATCACATCGGAAAATTATTGACGATCAGACCATCGATTGAAAGAAATCAAGGGGTCATAACCCCACCATTGCGGCAATTCAAAGCACTATCCACCTGATGGATAGTAGGCTCGATCGTCGATAGATGACCGAGGAAACCAGAAGAAGATCACTTACCATCGTTGTGGCTACTCAATGGACTGTGCACCCGATGAATAGTCGATTTGATCACCGGTGCAGATCAAAAATTTAGTTGGTTTGATCGCCAAAGAATAGGAAAGATAGTTGGGAAGAGGTCCGATTGGGCCTACGAAAATTTGGGATTTTCGAAGGATTTTCGAAGGATTTTCTCAGTAATTTTTCAAGCAGTTTTCGACTGTCTTTCAGTAGGTTTTCAGCAGATTTCAACAGATTATCAGCGGTCACAGGGCTGAAAAGAAAGAGAGAAAAACTTTGTGTTTTAAGCAAAATTGTGTTTTATGAATTTCAAGAAGAGGAAGGTAAGTAGTTTTGGTTTTATATTAATGATATGCATCTAACAGTTTGTTACTAACAGATTGCAGAATTATAGACAACTTCCAAGAGCATGAATCTAGAAAGAACAGTGTGGTAAAGCTAGAGGTGGTTCAGTCATGAGAACCCATGATGGATATGATGCTCGGGATTCTTACGAGCGAGTAGAAGATTCCATGGGAGAAAATGTCTGTAATGGAAATGATGGCATAGAGTCTAATGGAAGGAGATTCCAGGGGACACCGTTCGAGGTTGCAGCCACCATGAGGAGCTTGGTTAAAGCCCAGGAAGAGCATCATTAGTTGAATGATTCCATATTGTAGAGTTTGACAAACTTGCAGAAAAAGATAGATTCTGGTTGGGGTACATCAAGACCAGAAGGGAGTAAGAGCAGCACTAGGAGAAGAAGAAGGAATTTAGTGGATCATCTGACTCTGAAGGATCCAGCGGGGATACAAGTTCATATTCTCATAAAAAGAAAAGAATAAGGCACTATAGGGATCGCTCTCGAGATGAATTTAGGAAAGCTAAACCTCCTATATTTGATGGTGAGATAAAGACGGGACAAGAAGCTGAAGCTTGGCTTCTTGGGATAAAGAGGTACTTTCAAGTGCAGGATTATTCTGGAAACATGAAGGCAAGAGTTTCCATATTCAATCTGAATGGAAGAGCATTGATTTGGTGGGAACACTTCAAGCAAGTAAAGAAGATCAGTGAAAGGAAACTGAAGTGGAAACAATTCAAGAAGTATTTCAGGCAGAAATACCTCTCTGACAGGTATTACGATGACAAGATTAAGGAGTTCCATGAGCTGAGATTGGGACAGCAGACCATGGATGAATATGAAAATAATGTTTTGGAATTGTTGAGGTATGTCCGGTACATCAGAGATGAAAAAGTGAAGATCCAACGGTTTCTGAGTGGATTTCCTTAATCCTATAAAGATAGAATTGAGTTTTATGAACCAATAACTCTCGAGGAAGCGATAAGAAAGGATAAATATTTCTATGAGAAAAGAAAAGGTAAACCTGATTACCATAAGGCATGGAAGGACAAGAAGAATGAGAAGTTTTACCAAAGAAGGAAAGGTTTCAAACCTTCTAGATTCAGGAATCAGCAGAAGCAGCCATCCCAAGCTGCGAGTAAGCCAATTGGAGTGTCAGGAGAAAATCCTAAAGAGCCACATCAGAATAAAGGTCCACTCAAATGTTGGAAATGTGAAGGACCCCACTTGCGCAGATATTTTCCACTTGAGAATGAAAGTGTAAGACCAACTTATAACATTCAGGGAGTAGAAACAGTGGGTCAAGTAGCAATAGCAATCCCTAGAATTTATATAGCACTGGAGGACCGCTAGGTAGATCACCAGTCAACTGTGGTTGAATTTGTAGGTAATATTGTTGAACAATCTATTTCTATTTTGATTGACCTTGGTTCTACTCAGTTACATTACTCCTAGAGTAGTGGAGATTTGTGCTTTTAAGAAGGACAAGCATAGGAAACCTTGGTTAGTTCAGCTAGCCATTGGGACTAAGAGAAGGGCCAGTGAATTGGTAGAGAAGTGTCCATTGGTTATGAATGGATTGATCACTTGTGTAGATTTGAATGTTCTACTGCTTGGTTCCTATGATAATCTCATTGGAATGGATTGGTTAGAAGCTCACCGAGTGAAGCTTGATTGTTATAACAAGACTTTTGATTGCATGGATGAAGAAGGAAACCCAGTAGTTGTGAAAGGAATTCCGAAGGTAATTTCAGTAAGACAGGTTTCAGCAATGCAGTTGAAGAATTTCTGTAGAAAAGGTTGCCAGTTGTATGCAGCTCATATTCTGGAACCAGCAAGAGATGAGGCTCCTAGGTTGGAGGACTATCGGGTGTTACAAGAATTCAAGGATGTGTTTCCTGATGAGATTCTAGGGCTTCCTCCAAAGAGGGATATTGATTTCACCATTGAACTTGTGCCAGGAGCAGCACCTGTGTCCAATACACCCTTCAAGATGAGTACACCGGAGATGCTAGAGTTGAATATGCAACTGTAAGAGTTGTTGGAAAAGAAGTATATCTGACCGAGTGTGTCTCCTTGGGGAGCACCGGTTCTGTTTATGAAGAAGAAAGATGGTACACTCAAGTTATGTATTGATTACAGATAGTTGAGCAAGGTTGCTGTGAAGAATAAATACCCTTTTCCTAGGATTGATGACCTCTTTGATCAAATGAGAGGAGCAAAGATACTTTGCAAGATTGACTTGAGGTCTGGTTACCATCAGGTGAGAATCAAGGATGAAGACATTCATAAGACAACCTTCAAGACAAGGTATGGACATTATGAGTTTATAGTGGTACCATTTGGTCTCACAAATGCACTAGCTACATTTATGTGCCTTATGAACAACGTCTTCAACAAGTATTTGGACAAGTTTGTTCTTTTTTTCCTTGTTGACATTCTTGTTTATTCCAAGAATGAGGAAGAACATGAAGAGCATTTGAGATTGACATTGCGAGTGCTCAGGGAACATCAACTGTATGCAAAGTTGAGCAAGTGTGACTTCTATAGAGATAGAATTCAGTACTTGGGTCACATTATCTCAGAAGAGGGTATATCAGTAGACCCTGAGAAGATTGAAGCCATTATGAATTGGCCTACTCCAAGAAATGTGATGAATGTAAGATCTTTTATGGGGCTTGCAGGATACTACAGGAGATTCATTGAAGGATTTTCCAAGGTTGCACATGCCATCACTTCTTTGCAAAAGAAGGGAGTAAAGTTCGAGTGGACTTCGAAGTGTGAATAAAGCTTCCAGGGGTTGAAGAATCTTCTCACCAGTGCACCAATATTGAAGGTTGCATACCCAAATAAAGATTGTGTGGTATGTACCGATGCATGCGGACAAGGGCTTGGAGGAGTCCTTATGCAGGACAACCACATGATATGTTATGAGTCAAGAAAGCTGAAGGAGCATGAGAAGAACTATGCCACTCATGATCTAGAGCTTGCAGCCATAGTACATGCTCTCAAGATGTGGAGACATTACTTGATGGGTAGAAGATTTGAACTCAGAACAAATCACTGTGGACTTAAGTATTTGTTTGATCAGCCTACTCTGAATGCTAGGCAAGCAAGATGGCTGAAATTTTTATGTGAGTTTGATTTTGAAATCAAGCACATAAAAGGAAAAGAAAACAAGGTAGTTGATGCACTCAGTAGGAAGGTACAAGAAAAGCATGTGGCATCTCTTAGTATTTTCCAATCAGACTTGAGGCAACATATTGGTAATCATGTTGCTGGAGATGAATTGTATGGGCAAGTAAAAGACAAATTGTAGCTGCAAAGTCTTGAGAAGAAGTACGAGGGATATAAATTGGAAGAATATGGACTTCTCACTTATAAAGGTAGAATTTATATTTCAAATGTAGCATATTTAAGGAGAATTGTTATGGATGAAATCCATCAAGCTCCGTATTCTGGTCACCCAGGGTACCAAAAGACAATTGATACAGCTAGAAAGCAGTACTTTTAGCTAGGAATGAAAAAGGACATGGCTGAATACATTTCAAGGTGCATGAAATGTCAATAGGTAAAGGTTGAGCATCAACATCCATCAGGTTTGTTGCAGCCTTTGCCAGTCCTGGAATGGAAATGGGAAGTTATTTCCATGGATTTTATTATAGGATTGCCGATGACTTGGAGACAACATGATTCCATCATGGTTGTGGTAGACAAGTTGACAAAGGCATCGCATTTTATACCAGTGAAGTCTACGCACAAGACTGATGTCATTGCAAATATCTTCATGAAGGAGATTTTCAAATTACATGGATTGCAGAAGGCAATAGTTTCTGACAGAGATGTCAAGTTCACTTCCAATTTCTGGAAGGGATTGTTTGCAGATTTGGGAATAGAGTTAAACTTCATTACTGCATACCATCCTCAGACAGATGGGTAGACAGAAAGAGTTAATCAGGTGCTTGAATATATGCTTCGCATGTATGTGATGGAAAAACCAACCAAGTGGGAAGATTACTTACACTTGGTAGAGTTTGCTTACAACAATGGACAACATGAATCCTTGGGGATCAGTCTGTATGAAGCTTTGTATGGAAGGAGGTGTAGGACACCGGTGACTTGGGATAACCCAGTGAACAGAGTTGTGCTTGGACCAAAATTACTCAAGGAAATGGAGCAAGAGGTTGTAAAGCCCAGACAAAATCTGAAAGCAACACAGGACAGACAGAAAAGCTATGCATATAAGCATAGGATGAACATAGAGTTTAGTGTTGGGGATCATGTTTACCTCAGAGTGAAAGTAAAGAAAAGTTCCTTGAAGCTTGGAAGTTGTGCCAAGCTGTCACCTAGATATTGTGGGTCATTTGAAGTGCTTGAAATAATAGGGCCTGTTGCATATAGAATTGCATTGCCTGCTAGTACTAGAGCTCATAATGTTTTTCATGTTTCTTTGCTTAAGAAATATGTACATGATCCTAACCATGTGATAAATTGGGATGTGATTCAGGTGGAACCCGAGGGAGAGTTCCGAATCGAGCCAATGCGCATCCTCGACAAGAAGGTCACAATGCTTCGGAACCGAGCCATAGGGTAGGTAAAGGTGCAATGGGAGCACTACGGACCTGAAGAGGCTACGTGGGAGCTGGAGGATGCCATGTGATTGGCACATCCATTTTTTTTCAATCCTGTAGAACACTGAAGCGGTACTAGTGTAGCATTTTGTTCAAATTTTGTAAAGCACTAAGGACAGTGCTATTGAAGGGGGAGGGGAATGTAACACCCTGGTTTTGACCCTATTTGCATTAATACATATGTTGTAAATAATCATGGTGAGGAGGTAAGGGAAAAGGCCCCACCATTGATTTAGTTATGTTATGTTTCGGATTGGAATGGTCACCGATGGTATATTGGGACATACGGCATATATTAAATTGTGACATCATGTAAATGTGCATTTTAATTAAATAAACCAACTAGCTATGTTCACTACAACTAATTTGAGAAGGGGAATGATTCCAAAGGATAAGGAAGGGTAATGTTAAACCTTGAGCCATGGGGGGGGAAAGCCATCTGTCACCACCCTGTTTGTTCTGTTGTTAGTTTTGTTGGAGACATTTACCACCATACACACTCTTTTTGGTCAAATTGGCCTAGTTAAACCACTATCCTAAGTATAATTGACATTAATTGACATCAGTGGAGCATTAATTGCCATCATCTAGTCACACCCATGCCTACCTACAGTCAAGGAGGCTAACTTAGCCTTCTCCTACAGTCAAGGAGGCTAACTGGAGCACTCCGGGGGTGATCTGAGTGATATTAATGCACCTAATTGCTAACTGGTGGTTACAATCAGTTCAACCAGTCAGTTGAGGTGCCTCCTCTCATTAAATATATTATTTAATGATTATTTATTATTATTTGATGATCTGGAGTCAACAGGGCCCCTCCAGAAACTTCTGATGGTCAGTTCAGCTTCAGTTAACCTCATCGGGGTTCATTGAAGTCTTGGAGCACTAGCACTTGATGGTTGGATTGCTATGACATGTGTTTGATCTCCTTCAGTTGAGATTCAGTCATTTATTGCACTTCAACTTTAGTTAGGGTTTGGTGAGTCAATTAGGGTTTTGGTCAAGTGGTTAACTGAGTGTGATTGAATGGCTAAGAGTCAGTTAAGCCAGACTCACTCACGATTTTGAATTTCCTCCTTAGGTATTCAAATTTCTCATTGATTCAAGCTATTGCTTGACATTTTTATTGTAACTATTCATTGTTTATTGAATATACAGAGAGGAAACCATTCTGGTTTCAATTAACACCATTTCATGAGTATTTGTTGATTATTGTTTCATGAGATTGATTCTTAGTTCCTAGATCATGTGCAAGAATTAATATGGTATCAGAGCATACAGCGGAAAAACTATCTATCTCTCAAAAACAAGCTTTTTGACATATTTCTCCATGAAAAGTGAGCAATAGCTCAAAAATCCAACACTGCACTATAAGCCAAGGCTTGCCACTTAATACCCCAAGTAAAGAACTTGTTGATCAAGCTTGCTTGATTGACTATGTTGGGTGTGATGAAAGCCTAAAATGTGTAGGTTGTCTGACCTTACGGTGCCTCTTTTGTTTTGATTTGTAGGTTTTAATAGGTACAACTTCGAATGGACTCATCAATCCCTCTTCTCACCCCATTCACAAGCTATTCGGAATGGAAGTTGAAGATGATTGCATCTCTGAAGAGACGAGGTCTCTATGAGGTGTCTATTGGACTTGGAAAAGAGTCTTATGAAAGTGAGAATGACTGGCTAAATGATAGTGACAGAGATTTTGGAGCAATAGGTCTGGTCCTTTCTCCTAGCTTGTACTACCTTATTTGTTCTGCTGAATACCCAAAGGAAGTCTGGACAAAATTGGACAGAACCTTTGGAAAGCACAATGAGGATCATAATAGTACTTTGGAGATCACATCCAACACCACAAGAGTTCTTTACTCAAAATTCTCAGCCTCTACTCTCTCTGATGAAGTTGTTCAAGATGAAGATGAAGTAGAATCTTCTACACAGTCAATTCGAATTGAAGAAAGTCTCCATGCATGACTCCTTCTTCTGATGCTCCGGAAGTTCATGAGATCTATGATATCTCATATTCTCATATTTCTGAAATAGAATAAGACATTCAAATCTCTGATATTGAATAAAAATACTGCTGCACTTCCATGCAAACATTCACCGGTGATTTTCCTTTGAATTCTGTGCAAAATTTACAAGTAATTGCTTCCGAAAGTGAAGAGAAATTTGATTTTTCTCCCGCTAATGTTGCTGCTGGTGTGAAAATATGTAAAAAATTGGATATTTTGGAAGAAATATCAGATTATAAGAGTGACATATTCGCTCCCCATGATCTAGATCTTCCAGCAAATTCCTGCAGGATTGCATGCACCAAAATTCAGAATTTTGAAGAAAAAGAAAACTGTGCATCTACCGTCTCGGTTGACCATAATTTTGGATATGATATGAAACTTATTGGATCTGATATGATCTTATTTGGATCTAATCTGATATTTCTTGGTTCAAAATTTCAGGTTCATAAACCTTCAGTACTGCTTGTAGCTATTCTCATCAATGGTGTGAAGAAAAAAGTACCGCAAGTCTCCTACAAAACTGCTGCTGGGGATTTGATTTGATTTCATAGTTTTGGATCTGTTGTGAACTTATTTAGATCTGATTTACATTCTGATATAATATTATTTTTTTCATATTTTAAAATCCAAGATCTTTCATTCATGCTTGTAGCTGCTCTCACCAATTCTGGTGTGAAAAATCAAGTACCACAGTTCTTCTTCAATTTTGATGCTGGGGATTTGGTGTTAGTTTCCTCTTATGAGGTTGCTGATATTTTATTTTGTGAATCATTAGATATTTCTAAAGCTATATCAGATTATGGAGCTCAAGCATTTTCTCTCCAGAGTCCCAGGGCTTCTCTACCTTTGGTCACATGCTCATCTCCTCACAGAACTAGTAAAGAGGGAGACATTCTGCATCCGCTTGGACACTTTCTCCTAAGATTTGGGGCTGATTTTACCACTCATGGTTTTCTGTTCAAGGCTACAAAATATCAGTTTCTTGAGTGTTCCACACATGTTTCTAATCCTCAAGAACCTTTGCTCTCTCTTCAGATGATTTCAACTACTCTACATGGGTCCAGTTTTCACCGTGCTCTTGTTTACATTTCTGATTCAGTTGAGTGCATTGTTCTTCTTCCAAAGTGGAATATTCCTCCAGAAATATTCATTTTGTTTGGATTCAGAGGTTCACATGCATAGTCTCAGGATGCTGCTACATAGAAGAACCAATTCTTGATTGAGGGGGGGTATTTTTCCCATGAGGTTTTCCCCGTTTCCTTGGTTATATTACGCAGTTACTTTATTGTATAGGGTGACCTATGGCTTTTGTTTCCAGGGCCCTAGCATTTTTATGCATCTATGTTTTCTAACTCTTCCTGAGTATAGCTTAAGGGGGGGTGTTGGAGACATTTACCACCATACACACTCTTTTTGGTCAAATTGACCTAGTTAAACCACTATCCTAAGTATAATTGACATTAATTGACATCAGTGGAGCATTAATTTCCATCATCCAGTCACACCCATTCCTACCTATAGTCAAAGAGGCTAACTTATCCTTCTCCTACAGTCAAGGAGGCTAACTGGAGCACTCCAGGGGTGATCTGAGTGATATTAATGCACCTAATTGCTAACTGGTGGTTACAATCAGTTCAACAGGTCAGTTAAGGCATCTCCTCTCATTAAATATATTATTTAATGATTATTTACTATTATTTAATGATCTGGAGTACACAGGGTGCCTCCACCAACTTCTGATGGTCAGTTTAGCTTCAGTTAACCTCATCGGGGTTCATTGAAGTCTTGGAGCACTAGCACTTGATGGTTGGCTTGCTATGACATGTGTTTGATCTCCTTCAGTTGAGATTCAGTAATTTATTGCACTCCAACTTTAGTTTAGGGTTTGGTGAGTCAATTAGGGTTTTGGTCAAGTGGTTAACTGAGTGTGATTGAATGGCTAAGAGTCAGTTAAGCCAGACTCACTCATGATTTTGAATTGCCTCCTTAGGTATTCAAATTTCTCATTTATTCAAGCTATTGCTTGACATTGTTATTATAACTATTCATTGTTTATTGAATATACAGAGAGGAAACCATTCTGGTTCTGATTAACACCATTCCATGAGTATTTGTTGATTATTCTTTCATGAGATTGATTCTTAGTTCTTAGATCATGTGCAAGACTTAATAAGTTTAGGCATCTAATTGATGGCAGGAAAACCACTACGCCCATGCCTGCACTCTCTCCACGAGTGATTGCTGGTTGTTCTGCCCACTCTCCCCCACCACTGATTATTTAGCTTTCTCACGCTGAGCGGAGTTAAAAGAGGGCTGCAATTCATTGATTGGGGTTCATTCTCTTTCTTCCTCACCAATTTCTAGCTTACAAGTTGGTTGATCCTTTTCTCACGAAGAGGTAGTCTGCAGTGGTGTTCATCCTCAAGTTCACACCAGGAGTTGGTGTCTTTCTCCACCATTATCAGACTGCGTAGTGATATGTTATTCCATCGTGGAATCGTGGTCATGATTTCATTCATAATTCTGTGCTTTGGCTGTGTCTTTTTCCCTTCACGCACAGATTGAGAATCGGTTTCTTTCCCCATTATTGTTTGGGTAATTTATCCAGTGATTGCCTTGAGGATCGGGTGTTGTGGGTTCATAGTTGTTGTGGTCTGCTATTTGCCACGATTGATTGTTGGACTGTGTTTTTCCCTGTAAAAGCTTGAATAGCTATTTTGCTGCTTGCATGCAGTGGTTGTTTCCTCGGACTGCATTGGATTGGTGAGTGAGGAGGGCTTGAGGTGCTTGATAAACCTGGCGGTTGAGAACCACACAGACAGAGCTACTAAGCTAGCTTTCTTCTCCACAAGCCCTGAATAACACTGGAAGGGAGATCAAGGTCTGAGGGATTGCGTTGCAGAGAAGGGATTGATTTCCTTGTGTTAGGTGTACGTGGGTGTTCTAGAAGCCAGTCTAGTTCTGGTGTTGGTGTCTGTAGCTCCTCACTTAGCTCACCAGCTTAGCATTTAGCCTTTCCTAGCTCCTGGATGGCCTGATAAACCCAACTTTGTTGGCTTGGCTGATCTGTTGTTCGCCTGATAAACCCAATTGTGTTGGCTTGGATGAACTGTGTACCCTTGTGGTGTTGTTATCCTTGGCTACGTGTAAGCCTGTTAGTTCCTTATTCCTTGGGGAATCATGCCCAGCTCGGGGGTGGCAGTGTTACTGAGAGATTTAGGAGCACGCGAGCCTATGGTTGGGTGGAACATTGCAGCAATGTAGCTAGTTGCAGAACAAGCTCTTATTAAAATAAGTATTCTTTCCTGACTTGTGTCTGCAATTATGTTTACCATTGATGAATGATGATATACATGTTAGATGTTGATCTGTATATGCATGAGTATTGAATGATATGTTTTGCTTTCGTTGTGTATATGAATGATTATGCCTCATAATATGTTTGATGTTTTAAGTATCATGCTTCAGCATTACATATTTTTATCTTCATGTTCGTTGGGCTAGATGCCCAGATGATTTGATGTATAGTAGCGTCCTTTTCGCCGGTCCGAGGATCAGGGACATTACAACCTTGATATTCGATGATATCAAATCAATTATTGAAGTCTTTTTGGATGACCATGCTGCTCATTCTCGTTAGAAGATGCGTCATTCCTACAATTTGAGATTAATGTTCGAAAGGTGATGCCATTACTTGGTCAGGTTAAATCATCATAAATGCGTCTTTTGTGTGACGTCTGGTCGCTTATTAGGGTTAATTGTCTCCAAGGAGGGTATAAGAGTTGACCCTTTGAAGGTTGAGGCAATAATTCAATTGTCTCCCCCGAGAAACATTAGACATCTTCAATGTTTGCAAGGCATGGCAAATTTCTTGTGGAGATTCGTAGTTAACTTTGCCAATTTGACTAGAGGATTTATGCATCTTTTGAAGAAGGACACTACCTTTTGCTGGGATGATCAAGCCTAGGATTCCTTTGATGCACTTAAGAGATCCTTAGCATCGGCCCCGGTGATTAGTCCACCCGACTATAGCCGTGACTTTTTACTTTATGTGGCTGTGTCCATGGAGACGATTGGTATGGTTTTGGTTGAGGAAGATGAGGAGCTCCAGGAGCATGTCATATATTATTTGAGCTGAAAACTTATATATGTGGAGATCCGTTATTCCCATGTGGAGAAACTTTCCTTAGCTACCATTCATGTGGTTCAAAGATTAAGACACTATATTCTCCTTCGCCAGACCTTGGTGGTAGCCCATGTCAATCCATTTCAGTTCGTCCTCACTAGAAGGATGATAGGGGGAAAGTATAATAAGTGGATTGTCATCTTGCAAGAATTTGATCTCGAGTTTGTTTCAGAAAAATCGAATAAATCGTTGATTTTTGCGGAGCTTATATCTGATTTCCCAAGCGAGGAGGAGGAGGAAGTTTGTGAAGATATGTTTGTCGATGAGCACATTTTCCTGATCTCAAATTTAGATCCATGGTTTGGGGATATTATCATATATTTACAAACATTGAAGGTCCCTACTCACCTTTCACGGGATGAACGACGACAATTACGTCACGTATCCAAGAATTACATCATAGTGGATAACACATTGTACTTCCATGGGGTAGATGCCATTTTACGTCGTTGTTTAACTCATGAGGAGGTTGAGATTGTGCTTAATGATTTCCATGGAGGGGCGTGTGGTGGTCATTTATCTAGGCTTTCTACAGCCCAAAAAATATTGAGAGTGGGTTATTTCTGGCCGTTGATCTTTAAGGATTGTGTTAATGCGGTCAAGAAGTTCCACCCTTGCCAGGTGTTTGCACACAATATGCTCACATCCTACCCTGTTACATCCAATTATCACCGCCGGTCCCTTCACTAAGTGGGGGCTTGATTTCATGGATTGCAACCTAGCTTCAGTTGGGGGGCATCATCATATTATCGTGGATGTTGATTATTTCACAAAATGGGCTGAGGCTATTCCCACGATTAAATACGACAGTGAGACAACCACACATTTCATATTCAACTAGATCATTACTCAGTTCGGTATTCCGAAAGATCTTGTCACTGACCATGGTAGGCACTTTAAGAATCGGATGATGGAATATTTGGCCTCGAAGTTAGGGTATAAGAAGGAGCATTCTTCGTCTTATTACCCTCAAGTGAATGGATAGGTTGAAGCAGTGAACAAATCACTCAAGTCCATTCTCCAATGAACCATTGCACAAAGCAAGACCAATTGGCATATCAAGTTATATCCTGCTTTGTGGGCTTATAGGACCGCGATTAATACTGCCACCGGTTTTTCTCCATATCAACTTGTACATGGAGTGGAGTCTATATTGCCAGTTGAGTATGAAATCCCTTCTTTAAAGCTAGCCATAGAGCTCTTACCAGACACTTCCCCATTGGAGGAATGTTTGGTCCATTTAGAGCAGCTTGATGAGTAGCGCCGAGATGCTTTAGTGGCTCTAGAAGTGAATAAGCATTGGTTTAAGGTCCAATATGATAAATCTATCCATCCAAGGAAGTTTAGTGAAGGAGATTTGGTCCTTTTGTGGGATCAAGCTAAAGAACCCTTAAGGGCAGGAAAATTTAACCCCATGTGGCATGGTCCTTAAACGTGTGTTAGAGAAGGGTGCATATGAGTTAGTAGATTACGAAGGGACATCCTTGACAGAGCCTAGAAATGGGCTCTATCTTAAAAAATTTCTATGCATGATTCTCAGCCAGGACTGACTATTGTATATTATTGTACAGTATTTTGCATAGTTAGGTTTTTCTTATGGTGATCGATTTTGTTGAGTAGCTTTCATTTCTTATGGTATATGTCAATGGAGTCTTCCATCTATATAGGATTCACGGATGGTGCTAGCCGCCACACTCAACACTCAGCCTCTGCTGCTTAGGTGATTTATACTCCTACGGGTCAGGTATTGTCTTCAGGAGGCGTATGTTTACGGCCCTCTTCAAACAATGTTGTTGAATATAGTGTCATTATCGAGCTTCTATGGGATGCAATTTTACATGGTGTTCTATCTCTTGAGGTATGTCTTGATTCGGAGTTAGTAGTGTCATATCTTAATGGCTTGTATCATGTTAGGGATCCAACATTATTACGAATATTCTTACGTGTGAGATTGTTAGAACGACAATTTGACAACATAACATATAGACATGTTCCAAGAATTTATAATCAAGTTGATGACTCAGATGCTAACTATGTGTTAGATTGGCATTTGTTTCACAGACAATAACATCATCACAAACATACATTTTTACACATGTAAATAAATAAACCGATCATCATAAAAAAATTTCATTAAACATCCAAAATGTGATAATACATAATTGTCATAATACAAAAATGGGGTTTCTGATCCACCAAAATATAAATACACGGTAGTAAAAAATGTATCACTCCCAGGTATCTAAGCCTGGGGAGGAGGAGGGGGGTTCTGATCATGGAATTTCACCACGGCTCTAGCTAGCCTTCGAAACAATTGCACCCATGCTTGTGGCACACCCACCACCTGATGCTGCATGGCCTCAGGTAGGTCCTCGACTTGTGCCTTGGGTACCCTATGTGTCAACCCCACAGAGTTGGTATGAATGCTTTGGAGTGTCCACTCCACATCCACACCCATAATGTCATCTCCTCTTCCCCTCCGTCTATGACGAGGGAAGCCTTTAGGATTCCGTGGTCCCACATCTGCATACATATGATAGGATGCCACTATGTGTTGTCATGCAAAAACATGTATTTTGAGTCTATATATATCAAAAACACAAAAAATTAAATAATTCACAAAACTTAAAAAGAGCGTTGGGATTCGTTACCAATGTCACCATATGCCAATCCTGGTGGTAGAGGCATGTCGGGATCTCCCTGAAAATCTATCCCCGCATAGGGGTAATCATTGATGGAAACTATCTGCCACTGCCACCATGGAAAGAAACCAGCTAGATAGGGGTTGGATACCCTACCTCCACCTAGTCTGCGCATCGCATCTTCCCAACATCATTGTGCTGGATCTCAAACCCCATTAAGAGGAACGTTAACTCTAGGGCTCAATCCCAGAACACGCTCAAAGAAAAACATGCTCAGTATATTGCTGAAATTGAAGTTTCGTACCCTGCCCATATTGCACTCGCTAATTTGGTGCTTCATGTTTCTCAATAGCGTAGTGCTCCAATCGTAAACCATGGGTCTCATGCACTCCACTGCATAGAACATCAAGGGCTGCGAGGCCTGGTGGAGTGAGGCTAGCCCTACTATCCTGCTGAGTGTTAGTAGTATGGCCTTTAGTCCTAGCACCTGTATGGAATTAGTTGGGATCTGACTCCCAACCTTCTCCATGTCCAGATAACAATACACTGCTATGTACTCATCTATGGTGAGGCCACCTCCGAGCCCACAAGAACGTAGGTTCACTACTTCCCTCCGTTGGGACAATCCATTAATGAATTATATGTCCTCCACTTCTATGGTGAGGGACATCACGTTGATCTGGAATGAATCTCAGTCAGGATCCTAGTAGTCTACTAGCATTTGTAGCAGTCTTGGTTTGGCCCTTAAGCCACCAAGACACCAAAACTTGTAGAGCCTGCATGCATGAAGAGCCTGTTGTGCCATTACATCGCCTCGTACTGCTTCTTCTACATCCCCGTGCTCTCGTTCCTTCCATTCTAGAACCATCCTGCACATTTATTTCAAGGTTGGGTCAATATATGTCTTAAAAAAACTTGAACGTGTCCGCATACGCGACTGTTTGCTAAACAATTGCGTATGTATATGACTTTGGGGCATTTTTTTGCGTATATCCAGCCCTATATGCGGAAAAATCCTTGATTTTTGCGTGGGCCGAGGTGCATAATTTAGGATGGCCTAGAAATCAAATTGGACCATGGAAAATTGAAAAATTTACATGTAAATGAAAGAGCAGGTCATGGGAAGTTACTTGGAAAAAACGGTGTTGGATTCCACCAGCTGGATCTCCCAGAATTCGCGTTTGAAGTTCTGAGCTCAATTGGGTAAAAATTTCAAATGTTGTATAATGTTTTGAATTTTTTACTATTTATAGAAAATTTTCAAATTTTTGAAGTTTTTTACCCCCTTTTATATAGTTTTGGACCGTTTCTAACCCTTTTGGACCGTTTTTGACTAATATATGATGTAGGAGACTGTTTTGAGCGTCGTTTCGACCGTTGTTTTGACCTGTTCGTGCCGATTTTAGGTATGATGTTTAAACTGGCATATAGGTTAGGTTTCACCTCTGTTTGCATTTTGCATGACCTTATGACCATTTCATTATAACCTTAGGTATGAACCCATTCTATCTTGTCACGGAACCTTCTTGCTGTTTTAGAAGTGACATGATGTGAATGGTAGAGGTTGAACTTACATGGGTACCCTAGTTAGCGCCTTATTTTTCTTTTAGGAGGTGGGAGTCTGTTGTATAGTATCGCAATGATATTTCGCAAGAGCCTCATACTCCTCTTGATATTTTGCGGGCCTTTTTCCCTAGGACTCCCTTATGTCAAGTTGTAATTGCATTATCATGACCTTTGCCTGCCTTATTTAGCTTGATGCCGGCTTCCCTGACTTTGAGTATCAGCCATATAGCCCGAGCTTGTCTCATGTCTAGCCATGCAGAGCCAATTTATATATCCTTTGCAGCTTGATTCCCTATTTTTACCAAGAGGGGATTTCCCCTCGAGTGTCGCTATCCTACACATGTTTCCTTGCATTTAGCATAGGTATGTTCCGCTGCTTGGAACTAGTTTGTTTTCCCATTTGACATTCGTCTCCTCCTAGTCTGTAACTTTAAAGCGGTTTTATTCTTTTTCAATCTTTTCAAATATTTGAAAAAGTCCAATTTTTTTTTTAAAACCAAAAATCCGGACAAGAAAAGATGTTACCTTTGGCAGCAGTCGAGTCGTGTCTCCTTCGAACAGAGCACTGTATATCACATCTATTGGTAGGGTTAATAGTTTGACTTTAGTAGCTATACTTGTTTATCTAAGTTTATCTCACTGACTGGTTAAGCTTCCAGTCCCTATGGAGCCTATGTCGATGCATCCTATGTCGCAGAGATGTCCCAGTTTTTCATATCAAGTCTATGTTGCCTACATTTAGTCACCATTCACCTTTATGCTCTTGTTTGAAGGAAGTTGAAACTTGAGTCGGCCATTCCTCAGTTATCTTGACTTTGCATGTCGACCATTCCCAGTACAGTTACTGGTTCATGCACCTTATGATCGAGTCCTTCCATAATATACAGCTTTGCTGAGTACCTCCTGTTGGATGATGGGGGATGCCTTAATGCCCTCCTTCCAACGGATTTCATCCCATCGACTTCAGAGCATTTATTTTGGGATAGGAATCTAGAGTCATGTTTGAGTGCCTTGAGACTTGTAGTCATCAGTGGTAGGTTCTCTCACCATTGAAAGTTTTTGGGAATACATAAATGTCCTCTGATCGATGGATTCTCTCAAGTGTTCGACGTCAACACATTTATTCACACTTGTTAGTTTGCACTCTAGTACCTTGATTCCCATTTTGATTATTGGTGGGTGATCTCACGTCTGTTAACGGTATACATCAATGACCAGTAATCAGACAATGGACTACTATGTTTGACCTTGACACCTCTATTCACATAGTAGGACATGTACTCGTAGTGGTTTGTGTAGAAGACCTTCCGGATTGGTGGCATCTCTTATATTCTACCTCCTTGATCGTGCCCGTGTTCATGGGATTTTAGCTCTTGTGACTTGATTCCAGTATATGTCAGACATTTCCATCCATTATGGAGATCTTGATCCATTATATATCTTCAGTCTTCATGGAGATCATGATCCTTTGTATATCTTCATCATGGAGATTCTAATCTATTTATATTGTACGTGGCGATGACCACATATGTTATATTGTATCATGTCTATTCATGGCCATTGTACTCTTATGTATTTGGGGCTGCTATATCTATTTGCAATTATGTGCAGAGTTGTATCATTGTATAGTGCTGATTGGATGGCTATTTCTTCAACTGGGTTCTTCATCACTTCACTTCTGGGATGGACTTATAATGTATTTCGGCCATCGTATGACCCCTCTGACCTCACACATTAGGGGGCATCTGTTATAGCTGATTTTACCACACATGGTGAATCACATTTTTATGGCCTTCCCTGTCGCTCTCTGCATACTCCTTAGACCCCATGGACCATTTTTGTACCTTTGATGTTTCCAATATCATCCCTAAAAACATGCAAAAATTGCCATACAAGACTTTTAAACCCTTTCTTGCGTATATACGCAGGTTTGACCCCTAAAACCGTGTACATCTGGATGTGTGCAAAAGGCCAAAATATTTTGGAGTTTTCCTTGATGTGGATCCAAATCACTTGTCTCCTGGACTTCCATATGCCTTGAGATCACTCAGATTCGACCTTTCATTACCCCGTTGAAGAGCTATATAAGGAACCCTTTAGATACATTGAAGGCATGAGGAATTGAGAGCAAGAAAACTATAGTCCATTGTTGCCAGAGCTTATACTTGAGTTTGCATCCCTTTGTCCCTTGGAGCACTTTTGTGTTCTTCCCAAGCTTGCCTTTTGCTTGTGAGCTTGCTGTCGAGAGATGGAGGATTGAAGTGGTGGAGGCCCAAGTGGGGGACTCAGTTTCTCTTATTCGCAGACGTGCCGATAGAGGTTGTCTCTATTGTAATCTCTATTTTATATTAATAGAAATATCTTTTCCTGTCCAATAATGTGTATTTGAATGAATATGTGATCCATGGATGATTTCAAATGCTTATATGTTATTGATTACATATGCTAGAGTAGGTCTAACACGATTATATATAGCATGCTTGTCTTGTTTATTAAATGTCGAGGAAGCAATTTATCAATTCAAGCTGGAGTTGGAAAGCTCAACGGGGATCTACATCAATTGTCCGGAATAAGGTATGAATTGAGATCCTTTAGTGTTAGATATTTGGTTTCTCTTGCATATAGGAAAGGATTGATTTTTGGAGTCAAGTTGTCTGTTGTGGTACCCCAAGCCATAGGAATTTCTCTCCGTAACAGGTGCTACAAAGGACAAGGGAAAAACAAAATAAGGAATTAATTCATTTGACATTGGTAGTTCCACTAACAGAAGGGCTTGAACAAAGGATTCAATTGCTATTACAGCAACGTAAACAAGTGGACGTAAGTTATCAAATAAAAATGTAAATCCATTTATAAAAACTTTATAATATTTGATTTTATATGCTGTTGAACTTATAATACAATGGTTTGAATTTACAGTGCGCTATGGAGATTATCAGTGGTGGTCAAGGAAATATTGGTCCCAGTGACCAAACCACTCCATGTACACCACATATTGCTCCCATATTTTCCACTGAACAATTGGCAACACGCTCTGCGACACCTCCGAGGGTGCAGCTGATGTTGCCCCATCCACAAAAGATGGTGCGGAAGAAGGGGTGGATGTAGGGCTAGATAGAGATGTGGAAGAATTTACTGGATATTCTCGTGTGACTAGCACTGGGTCAATAAAGTGTACATTTTTGGTGAATGAAGAACTAGTTGCAATAAAGATAGAGAGGATTCCATGTCATTATAGATTGTTCAATTTTTTTTATATAATTTGTGTCTAATATACCGATAATATTTTCTAATGTTGACTAATGATGGCAATAATGTTTTGTAGGAAATGATATATTTTATAAACATATGAATGATTTGTCCTTGGAGATCTTCAGGCCCACCATTCGCACAATGTGGAACAAGCAACCAAAAGCTTTAAAGGATGATTTGACTAATCGCTTGTTTAGTATGTTCGGAAAAGATACCTTCAATACATTGAAGGTACTACAGAAGGTTGGAAAACATCTAAAGATTGTATGAGACCAATATAAGGTTCACCTAGAAAAGAACCCTAGGTATGAGCGCCCTCCAATGATTCCATCTATGGAGTGGAAATCCCTGGTGGAAGATGGAAAATAGAAGGGCCTGAGAAAATTAGGAAAGATACCACCAGGTGGAACAAGGAGGTATGCAATACATTCCAAAATGTAGTGGTAAGCGTTATTATTACTAGATTTTATATCAATTTTGGTGCATCGACTAATGTATTTAAAAACTTAATTAGGCTCTTGGACACATGTAAGGCCACAAAGGCAAGAATTGAAAAAATTGGCCAACTCAAGCTTGGGCTTGGTGGTTACTCCAACTTGGTGGCCCGATATGTAAGTATCGCAAAACCCAAATCCGCATCCAAATATCATACAGATTATTGTTTTTGTTTTGTTCTGACAAAAGGATTTAAAATTAATGACATCATGCAAATATGAAGGCCAACCGGTTCAAAGAATTTCCCAGTGTGGATTACATGAAGCTTGGCTTCGAACAGGGATTTGAAGCCATTGTTGAACACCAAAGAAGCTTGTCTGGGAATATTGCACGATCTTCTGCTGATCCATCTGGTGCCTAGGTATGTGAAAATTGTATAGTTTAATGATAATTTATTAATGCTCATGCAATTTGTTCCTTATAAATAAACTAACATAAATTATTTATACCTTTTTGTGCAGGAAAGTAATGATCCCGTTGATGTCAAGGATGTAGTACATGACCAACCAAATGAAGATCATGCTTCTCATCCTGGTAATGAATTTATTAATGTGCTATTTTTTTATTATAGACCATTGCAGATGATGAACATTAATTCTATTTCTACACAATTCAACTACAGAGCATGTAGCTATAGATCATAACACGGAACAGGTTGGGCTAGTACAAGATAATGTTGTACATGTTGATGTGCACATGGCAGGTAAAAACACACATTCGTAATGTTTTTTAAATGAATTACTCGTATTTATGAAAATATAAATATATTAATGAAAGATTTTGACATTATTGCAGAAATTCATCACCCCTCGCCTAAAGTTCAACCTTGCGAGCAGACTATTAGGGATACCGATGATCAGATTCCCGAAGATGTGACTCTAACTAAATATTTAAAGAGAATAAAAGTAAAAAGGAAGTGACTAAACAAATTTTGAGTAATTCTTATTTATAAAAAAAAATTGATGATTTTTTTCCTTTGTTTCATGAATGAATGCTTTACTAAATGGTTTACTGATTTTTTTTCTTCTGCCATTGACTAAATTAATGTTTTAATGAATGAGTTAATGAATAGTTTAATGAATGGTTTTTTCAGCTATTGAATGATTGAATGGTTTAATGGATTTTTTAAAGAATGATTTAATGAAAGTATTTTTCAACTATTGAGTGAAATAATTTGCATTGTAGATGCATAGTTATTTGCAAGTGTAGGCATTAGGTTTGGGGAGTTGAGAGTGATGTGAGGGGAGGGGAGGGGTCATAAGAGCTTCCAAATTCATGTGGTTGGTCCTATTTAGTAGAGAATATTAAATTATTCTCAAAAAAGAGAGGATCTCAATGAATGGTAAGGAAGAATACATTAAAAAACATCTATTTCTATATTTTTACTATGTAATTTTCACTATTTCTATTTAAATCCTCCATTGGAACTTGTTACAGATAGCACTGAGAAACATTTCCATAGTTAAGAGGCAAGAAATGGAGTTTTGATTAGATTGATGGCCTTATATACATAGTATTTTTGGTTATCCATGTTTTATGAGGTGATATATTCTTAACAATTAATTTACTTGAATAGTTGAATAGTATTGTAATTTACATTGTAATAGAATTGTATTTATTTAGATTGGTTTTGTTATTTTGATAAACAAACATAAATATATTTGATGGGTCTTAACATGAAACTATTGCAACAGGACAAAAAATGAAGTATGTTGAATGATGTTTTGAAAGGTAAAGCATAAGAAGAAAGTGTGAAGATCCACAAATCAAGGTATAATTATGTTTTCTTTTGTTTGATTGAGCTGTGTATTGGGTATTTATGAAGGTGCACACACATACATTTAGTTGATGATGATGATTACCATACATAGAGGCGAAAATTGTTCTATTTGATCTAAATAATTACCTTAAATATTTTGATTTATCATGATAACTGGCCCCTTGGTAATAATTTACCAATACCATATAGCTAGGACAACAAAATTAAATGTAGGCATTTAATTACAAGAAATTTGATAGGCATTTGAGTTTGATGGGAATATGAAAGGTCAAAAGACATAAAAAGATAGATAGAATTGTGAGGAAAATGGTATCTGAAGCGTTGTTTCCCTATTATTCCGCGTGGGTATATTGTTATCTGCCCTAGTTTATCTTTCTCCAATAGTTTTGTAATTTGTTTCTTAATCTCATATCTTGTTAAACTTTAATGGTTGATTGTGCAGTGGTAAACCTATGTTTATATTAGTGCTTATCCCTATAGGTTGTGAGTTGGGCATGGTACACATTGGTATTTTCAGTTTCCATTGTAACTTTTCACCCCAACATCACTGTGCACTTTATTACTCATAATTGCTAATTTGTTACAAAGTCTTCTTTGTGCAAATATTTTATTAGGCATCTATATCTTTCTGTATTGCTTCCAATTTATCACCGAGTTTAAAGTGGTCACTTAGAGAAAACATCTCAACTCTGGAATACAAAAGAAGAATGACTGCATTGATAATTATAGTAACAAAGTATTGAGATCTGCTTGAAAAAATAAAGATCTATTTGCTACTTTATTTCTAGAAGGCATTGTTTGAATGGTTAAGTTATAAAAACTGTTTATTTTTGTTGTTTTCAGGCAATCTTCCAGAGGTATCCACGGCCTAAAAAATAGTATCAGTCATTTTCACTGATATAGAATGATAGATCACTAGATTTGGTATGACATCTTTTCGCTTAAGGAAACATTTTCACATTTGTTGGAAATAGTTTCTATGTTCTTTCCCAAGGAAAATATGTTTTTATTCAAGAAAGCTCATTTGTATCCATGACTTTTGGTGGTGTTGATCCTAATCACTTCAAGGGTAAAAATCAATATGCTCCTGTTACTCGAAACAGTTACTGGAAGGTATGTAATAGAATCGTGTTAGTTTTCCAGGTTTAAGATTGATTGTATTTAAGGATAAACACATGCATACCATGTTAATTGTATGAGTCAATATAGTTACTAGTAGGTATGTCATGGGATTAATATACTCTAATAAATCGATTTTGCTATTTCCTTCAGTTTGACATGGGAGAATTCCTCATTGATGATCAATCAATAGGTCAACATAAAGTCCATCTTATTCAATTGGGCACATGATTGCTTCTTAAGGAATCCTATGAAAATATTGATGGAATTTTATGAACATTTTGTTGCAGGTTTCTGTGTTGGAGGTTGTGTTTCTATTGCAGATTCTGGAACTTCTTTGCTAGTTGGTCCATCGGTAAAGCATGCATACCTTTTATCTTTTGTAAATTTCTTGAATAAGTTAGTGGTGTTTTCTAGGTCTGTGCATGATATGATATTGTTGTAAAGCATAAGTGTTTCATAGGAACACCAAGGATATAGGGCAGAAAAAGCTATTTCAGAATCATAACCAACAGAGTATTATCATTTAAACCACTTTTCTTTGAAATCAACATTAGTAGACAATTTTATCAGCTAGCATGTGTAAGTATTAACAACCATCATGTATCATCACATAGGCATTATTATCATTATTTAGGTTAATTGTAAATACTACTGTATATTAATATGAATTACCAACTGAGTTAACCATCCTTTTAAGGGTTTATACAAGTATTCCTTAGCCTGAAAAGAATTCTTTTGGAAGGCAGAATTCAATTATATTTTTGAGATTTCCCCATAACTCAAATATGACCCTAACTTGGTTGATTTTGCAGGTCTTTTTGATAGGTTTTTGGGCTATAAACGATAGTAACATTGATCAGTAAGGAAAGAGTCCCTAAATTTCCCTACTTAACAATTAAATGGGGTCGTTGTAAGGCATAAAGTAACCTTTTATCAAGGCCAAATTATCCCAACCCCTGAAACATGTCAAATATGAAACCCTAACTCTGACTTTTGACTAGTTTTTTTAGGTTGCTTCTCACATTCATGTATGTAGACAAGAAGATAGGTGACGCACTGAAGGATCTAGGGCTAAATAGGCAGACCAAAATTTGAGGGTGGCTTATAATTTGAAAATTGTTGTTATTTTTGGATTATTGAATTTTATAAATTTCTAAGGTTTTCTAGTTTATAAAAACACAGATCTAATCGAACACTACACTAATCACACAAATGCGTATACTTACACATGAAATACTACATTTTGATCAAAATGACAAATCTTAGGGTTTATGTGAAATTTACTTCAAACCCAAGGCCATGAGGGATGGTGATCAACCTCCCTCTTGGAATATTTCCTTATGCCTCACCAACTAGGACTTCCAAAAAAAACCTCTAGGGTTTGTTGGAGGATCCTAATTAGGGAAAAATTCAGAGATCTAAGGACAAACAAGAGAAAAATCTTTCAAGAGGATGTTTTATAACATGTAAAAGTTGACAAAAGATGGTAAAAATCCCTAATTCAGAGAAAAAGCAGCATTACAACCACCATTCAATCCATAGAAGCATAATTTCACCAAAATTTACCAATGGAGCAACCAAGAAAACCCTAGATCCTCCTTGTGCTTGTGTTCTTTGAACAATTCTAGCATCAATCTTGCATGTGCATGAAACCCTAGAATTCACCCATCATTTTACCATAAATCCAAACAAGAAATAGTAATATATTTGATAAGTTTCCCCTATGAATCCATAGGCAAGCCTATATCATTAGAATGCATTAACAAAGTTAGAGTAGGATTTTTAAGCAAAAACTTTGAAAAAATATACAATTTATTTTTGTGATCAACTTTTTCATGGGCTTCATTTTGCTTGTCAAAAGTGGGCCAATATAATGCTCCTGCAACTCCAAAGCCATTGTAAACCAGTCTTTATATGGAATCATTGGTTTATGCTCTTCAATATGAAGGCCCTATTAAAGATTGCCTCTTTGTATGAAGTCATAGACAATAAGGCATTCCTTTCCCCGTGCATAATAGCTAATACAAAGTAGTTATATGGTAATTGTTGTGCTTAATACTTAGCCACCGATGCTGGTTATAATAGAACATTATGTTTGCTTGTAGTAAAAAGCAACTGTGAAGCCTTATAGAGTTTCTCTTCTTTTAGCAAATACTTTATTATTAGACCATGAGATATCTTGACTTCAAAATCTACTTGTTTTAGCAGCCAAAGCCTTCATAGACTCCATTCACTGTATCAAAGGCATTGACCGACTGATCATTGGTCTTCTTATAAATAAATCTTTCATAAAAAGCTCTGTTTCCATCTCTCCAGGAAAATAAAGGGATTCACTAGCTGCAAAAGGATTGGATGCTATAAACTCATGCTCCCAGCCTGTAGAAAACACAACAGCAACACAAAGCATAAAATTAGAAAGCCTATATAATAAATTACTAAGGGAAATGCATGATAGATTTGGATAAATTGGGTTATGAGGGAGATCAATGTTTTTCCTACATTGCCAGCCTCTCCTAGGGATCCATGTGTCACTATTTTGCTGTTTAAGTAATGATAGAGGGAATCCCTGTCTTTGAAAGGCAGTTGAGCAAGGATACACAGTGATTTAGATTTGGGAAGGAAAATTGTTGTCTTTGATAGAAGATAGACACCAACACACACAACAATTCCTTTTGGAAGAAAATACAAGCAAAAACATCAATGAACATCCAATCTGGACTCACCATCTAGAGTTAAATAGTTATGTGAGATTAATAGAAGCAAATTGTTGTGCATGATGACGTGTGTGCATTGGAAGCTCAATGCTTTAGTTTATAAGGATAATAGGATTTGCTGGGGAAGGAAATCATTGCTCAAATCACCAAATCCTGAGCCCACATACATGACAAATCATTGTCTTGAGGGACCATATGAAAAATCATTGTTGTGCCTAAAAGGAGCCTGCTTTAACATACAACAATTTATCCTAGGGGAAGGTTGAACGCTTTGCTAGAGGAAGTTCCTTTGTAAGCCACCAACTCCCCGGCCCACACTTGCTATCAAATCACTATAACTAAGTGAAATATTTCATTTTTTTGGGTTAAATCTATCAACAGGCATCGCTTTTCCGACGTTCTTTCGATGCTTTGGTGAAACCCTTCGACGGCCGTGCCATGACTCTGACGCTTCTGACAGTCGAACGACCAATGCTTCAAGTGTCAGGCCGAGTTTATGCTTCAAGTGTCGGGCTGAGTCAAATCTCTGATGGCGTCACCATGCCTCCGACCCTTTTCTTGTCGAAAGGGAGACTCTTCAAGTGTCGGATAGCATCAAACATCGAACACTTTCTGGATAAAAATACCGACGACGTCTCCATTCCTCCGACACTTCTGTTGGTCGGAAGGCTGACACTGCAAGTGTTGAATGGCGTCATATTTTCGATGGTTAATGCAAGTTTTGATTGACAATTTGGAAGAGAAAATGGTTGAATAGGTGACACCATGGTGTGTCAGATCTTCGACCCACATTGGTAGGATGTCAAATATTTGACGTTATGCCACCGACGGAAAAAAAATGTGTATGTGTCGAAAATGTGACAGAGAAGTGTCAAATTTCAGACATGCAAGTTGTCGGATTTTGGGTTGAAATTTTGTTGTGCCTATTCATACTGTTGGAGGTTCCATAGGACCACCCTATGGAGGTCCTCCCCTTGGGGGGCTAGGAGGTCCTCCTCCTAGTGGTCCTGGGGGTCCTCCTCCTAGTGTTCTTGGCGGTATTCCTCTTGGTGGCCCTGGTGGTCTTCCTCCTAATGGTCTTGGTGGTCCTCCTCCTAGTGGTCCTAGGGGTCCTGGTGGTCCTCCTCCTGGTGGTTCTTGTGGGCCTCCTCCTGGTGGTCCTTGTGGTCCTCCTCCTAATGGTCCCAATGGTCTTGGTGGATCTGGAAGCCCTAACCCTGGAGGTAAATATTTGGGAAGTACATCATCTCATCAGATGTTTCAACAACCTGTATATCAGTCAACATATGGCCCTACTGGTGGGTACATGCCTTATCAATACTATCAATATGTGGAACCCAATCGTCAGTTACCTTTCCTAGTACCTAATTTATTCAAATTAATAAATGATCCCATTCAACACAACCCTTCATTTCCTGCTATACCAATAAATTTGCCATCAGAAATTCCAAAATTCGATGGTAAGTAGGGAGATGATTCCAAGAATCACGTTATGAATTTTCATCCATGGTGTTCATCAAACTACTTAATGGATGATTCTATTTGATTGAGACTCTTCTAACGCACTTTGACCAGTACGGCTGTGAAGTGGTATATCGAACTTCCACGACATTTGTTTGTGGATTTTAGTGCATTGGCAACTGTCTTCCTCACACACTTTCAGCTACCCATTTGTTATGAAATGGGTACAGACCTTTTGACCTCTCTACGTCAGAATACCTCCACACACATATTAGATCATATCCATGAGTGGAGAAGGCGGAGAAGGTTCATTAAAGCTCCTATCCTAGACCAAATCTTACCTTATTGGTTTACGAAGCCTTTGTTGCCACCCATTTACCGAGATGTGTCCATGGGCGATGTTGTCACTGAAGAGTAGGATATTAGTCATGCTCAGTATCTGGACTTGGTGTATTCCCAATCTATAAATTTTTATGACCTTATTCCTCAAGCTCCTTTACCAACACAGACCCAGCTAAGCCACTTACAGAAGCTCCTGTCGATGGGGTTATCGGTTCAATCCAGCCCCCATCAACGGTAAAACCTACCAAGAAACCCAGTGCTTCTACTACTGGTCCTTCTAATCCTATGGTTTTTGCTGAGGTGAATGCTATTCAAAGAATGAAATCATTCAGTAATAAGAAAATGGGAAAAGGCAAAAATAAAAAACCTGGAAACCAACAGGAAAATACCAAGCCTACGGTCCCGAAAGATGACAATAAAGGAAAAAGGAAAGCCAAATATCCCTACCTATTGTGTGGTGGTGATCATTTCATGAAGGAATGTCCCCTCCATGATGAAATTAACAAATTTTTAAAGAGTAACCCCGCACCAGTAATTCTTACTGATCCTTTTCCTTCTTAGCAACAACTGAAAGACCACATGTCTAATCAGGGAAATTCTAGTTCTTCAGAGGAAGTTCGAATGATTTCATCATAAACTATTAGTTTAATAACTTGTAGTAAGTGATATGACAAGTCTAAGGAGAAGAAAAATGAAAATCCTTCTCCAAATAAAGCTCCTCCCACTGGTTCTCCAGCATCCTCATCTAATGGTCCCCTAACTATCGAGAAGCCTAATCTCGACATGATTTTGCGTCCGCCCAAGAGTACTCTTATGAAGGTTGTTTTTAATTGTAATTCCCAAGCTGAATAGTTCTATAATGTTGTTAAAGACCTTGCTCAGGCACCATGTGAAATTTCCACCTTAGAAGTTCTCCAAAGATGTCCTACGCAACGCAAAAACTTGTTAACTTCCTTAGGAGTGCTGGACCCGGATAACACAAATTTGATCCATTTCAATGTGGAGAAATAGAAATCTAGACTACCTCACCAACTTGCTTTTCAGATCATAAAAAACGTAGTTAGGAAAAAGATCTTTAGGACTGTTCTAGCTGAAGGTGCTTCAACCTTAGTTTTGTCTCTATCCTGTTGGAAATCCATTGGCTCTCCCGAGCTCATGAAATCATCAATGACCCTGAAAGCCTTTAATTGAAGAGGTTTCCAACCCCATGGTCTCATGCCAGTACTTTCAGTCGAGTTAGGGGAAAAAACTATTTCCATTCAGGTGGAAGTAGTGGATGCCCCATTAGGCTACAATCTTCTCTTAGGAAGAAATTGGTTTTATGCTATGACCACTGTCGCTTCTACGGTATTTAGAACTCTCCAGTTTCTACATTTGGAAAATATTGTGACAATTAATCAACTTGATTGCTGTACACCGGATGTTACTACCCCTACAACGAATAACATCCCTATGCTAGGTCAGTCCCCTCCTCCTTATCAGTTGATTGGGGTAGGTATGCTGAAGGACTCCGCCCTTATGGGAATGTTCCCATCAGCTCATTCTAGCAGAGAGATGACGACCATCAATATGATCTCTACGTTTGTCTATGATCCTAAGGGTAATAAATTTGTTGAGTCATCCTCCCATAGCTCGCATGAAGCAGTTTATGATGCTATCCAATCTGTTTTCGATGCCCATACATATGATATTCATCTTATGGCTTCAGATCCTTACCACCTACCCTACTGGTTAGAACCCTCTCTTCCTACTCTGGATTATCTCTCCTGGACTTTTTCATCAGACGAAACCGTCATGGATATTACGAGTACGAATGAATTAGTATGGGAGGATCATCATCATAGATCCTTGTTCCTCCCCAACACCAGTTCGACAGATAATGATTTTGTATCTCTCTTGGGCACTGATATTGTCAACATTCTGCAAACACTTGTGTTTTTTAAATATTCTGAATATGAAGGTAATCTATGCAACATTACTAAAACAACTTCGATCGACATATCAGTCAAGCCTGGAACTATTGAACATGTTCACATAGGGAAGAACTATTCAATGGAAGAAACTGAAGAATATACAACACTTTTCAAAGGATTCCAAGATATTTTTGCCTGGTCTTTTGAAGAAATGCCTGGGATAGACCCATCTATTTTGGTTCACAAAATCAAAACCTATCCCATAGCCAGACCGATCAGGAATAAATTGCGTCAAGTCCATCCCCAGAAGGATGTGGCTATCAAAGCTGAAGTTGAAAAACTTCTGAAGGCAGGTTTCATTTATCCTGTACCCCTGATGGAATGGGAATATAACATCATTCCTATGAACAAAAAGCAGGGAACCATTAGAGTCTGCATCGATTTCCGAGACCTGAATAAAGCTTGTCCTAAGGACAATTTTCCGACTCCACACATTGATTAGATTATTGACAACTGTGCCAGAAGTGTCATCTTCTCATTCATGGATGGATTTTCTGGCTATAATCAGATTGAGATATTTCCTGCCGTGTAGCACAAGATGGCATTTATATTCCCATGGGGAACCTTTTCCTATAGGAAGTTACCGTTTGTCCTCAAGAACACTGGAGCCACATTTTAGCGTGCCACATCATGGAGCCGTACCTTGATGATCTCCCTATTCATTCAGAGCAACAGGAAGACCATCCTCAACATCTCAGAGAAATTTTCTTGAGATGTAGCCATTACAAAATACGATTGAACCCACACAAATGTGTTTTTTTGAATTGAGACGGGACGTCTCTTAGGCTTCATGGTTTCTATATATGGAATCCTAATTGATCCACTAAATATTGCTACTATACTCACCCTACCTACCCCAACCAACATCCTTGAGCTCCAAAGTTTGCAAGGGAAAGAAAACTTTCTTTGTTGTTTTGTTTGTAACTTTGCTAAGAAAATGCATAGTTATATGCGTCTATTCAAGAAGGACATTCCATTCTTCTGAGATGACCAGGCCCAATGAGCCTTTGATAATATTAAGCACGCGTTGACTCATTCACCCATGATACATCCCCCTGATTATTCAAAGGATTTTCTCTTATATTTTGCTTCCTCTACTACTACCATCAGAATGGTTCTATCCCAAGAGGATCAGAACAACCAAGAACACATGATATACTATGCCAGTAAGAATCTTCTTGATACTTGTGTGTGGAGAAGTTGGCATTGGCTACGGTCATTGCTTTCCAAAAATTTCATCATTACATCTTGCTTCACACCAAAACCATACTTGTAGACTAAAACCCTATGTACTACATCTTGACTCGCCAGGTACCAAGGGGGAAATATTCCCGCTAGATTGTCATCCTGCAGGAGTTTGAACTTGAGTTTTCCAAAGCTACTTCAAAGAAGTCATTGGTATTTGTAGAGCTGATGTGTGACCTTCCCTGTGTTTTGATGGATTTTGAGCCCAGTGATTCATTCCTGGATGAATTTTTGTTCCTAATAAGCATGGATGACCTGTGGTATGGAGATTTAATCATTTATCTCCAGACACAAAGATTTCAGCCCCATATATCTCGTGATGATTGTCGCCGCATTTGTCACCATGCGAAATACTACCTTATCTTGAATGATACATTGTACATGCATGGTATAGATTCCATTCTCTGAAGATGACTCACCCATGAAGAGGCTGAAAATTTTCTCAATGATTGCCACTCTCAAGCATGTGGCGGTCATATTTTTGGGATGGCTATAGCCTAGAAAATCCTTCACGCTAGCTATTTCTGGCCCTCAATCTTAAAATATTTTCATGAGGATGTTAAAAAATTCCCACCCTGCCAACATTTATATCTGAAAAAGTGCACCCACCCTGCTCTGTTACACCCCTTCATTGTCGTTGGCCCTTTTTACAAATGGGGTATAGGTTTTATGCATTGTAAACCTACCTCAACCGAGGCGCATGGTTACATCATCGTAGCCATGGATAATTTTACTAAATGGACTGAGGCTATGCCTACATATGTAGACAATGGTAAGACTTCCTCCCTCTTCCTATTTGATCATGTAATAGCTAGGTTTGGAGTTCCACACTCTATCGTCACTGATCACGAATCACATTTCCAGAATTATATGATAGCAGAGTTAAGTGCTAAGCTGGGTTTTCACCATGAAAAATCAACTCCCTATTATCCGTAGGCTAATGGTCAGGTCGAGGTCATTAATAAAGTATTAAAAACTATGCTGCGTCGGATGGTTGGAGATCATATATCCAACTGACACTAGACTCTCTTTTTTTTCTCTCTGGGCTTATAGAACTTCAGTAAAAACAACAACTGGTTTTACACCGTTCCAGTTAGTTTATGGACTAGAAGTTGTCCTACCTATTTAGTGCCAGATTCCATCTTTGAAACTTGTCATTGAACTTCTCCCCAATACTTCCACTAAGGAAGAAATATTTCTATATCTAAACAATCTTGATGAAACTAGACGAGATGCTGCCTTAGTCAATGAGGCACATAAGCAACGCGTCAAGGTGCAATATGAAAAATCTGTCCAACCTCATATTTTTAATGAAGGTGACCTAGTTCTGACCTACAATCAAAAACATGAACTAGGAAAAGGGATGTTCGAATCAATGTGGTATGACCCTTTTATTGTTTCTAAGGTTCTAGAGAAAGGGGCCTATGAGCTTGTAGATTATGACGAAATCCCCTTCGGGCAACCTTGCAATGGGTTGTACCTGAAGAGGTACCATGCTTAGATAACTCGTGTATGGTACCTTGTATATATGTACATTTTTTACTTTCAGTGTGTTTTAGTATTTTTAATATGGTTTTGATTTTAGTGTCTAGACTAATTATACCATGTTTTGGTTATGATCATCGGATGGCCTTTTATGGCTTCACTAATGGTGCTTGTCCTCACAACCTAAACCTTGCTTCAGCTGCTTCAGTTCTCTATTCCCCTACACATGATCTATTTAGTTCAGGAGAGGTTTGTATTGGTCCTACTACCGAAAACATCGTCTAGTATCGAGCAGTAATAGGTCTACTGATCGAAGCTGCATCTCGAGAAATTCGTGATTTGGTAGTATTCATGGACTCACAGTTAGTGGTTTGTCATTTCAACCATGTCTATACCATCAGAAACCTTGTACTTCTCAGTCTCTTCTAGAGATTACATCTATTGGAAAGGTCATTTGAGGTTATTACTTACAGGCATATCCCTAGGGCATACAATGCAGTTGTTGATTCATTAGCAAACTATATCTCAGCTATCATTAATACATCATGTAGGACACCATCTAGTGATGATCATGATAACATATGACAGCTCGTACTACTCTACGTATCATTCGACTGAAACAGCCTGGCATTCCCGTAGTTTTCCTCTAGTACCTCATTGGGAGGTCATCAATATCTTCATCCGGTATATCTAGGGTTAACCTCTCTAGGTTCTCCTCTAACTCTCCCAATTGGTCATCACCTCGGTGAACAAACTGAGTTCCCGCTCGCCTATCCATTGGGGATGATCCCCTGGGTCATGCCGCACCAATATCTACATGAGAAAATTTAGGTCTTGTTACTGCTCACAAAAAACATAAAACATGAAAATACAAAAAACACAATCAAAATTTTAGAGTCTTGTTTCTTATCGATGTCCCCCCACTACGCACCAGATGGAAGTGGTAGATCTGGGTCACCCCTAAAGTCAGTACCTGCATATTCTTAATCCTAAATCATGAGGATCTAGTCGTCTAACCAGCGGAAAAGTCCAGCATCGTACTTCACTTTGACTCTGCCAGCTCCCGTATCGACCATTACTTCTACCCACCTCAACATATGAGGATCTCTGGCCCTCAAATCTGTAAATATCACTTGGGGCCTCATGTGGGGAACCCGCTCAAAAAATAAACAAGATATAATGGACCCATAGCCAAACTGTTTCAATTCCCCTTGCCAACATTTACTTAGTTGGTCCTTGAAAACCATAAGTACTGCCTCTACCCAGTTGAAGACAGTGGGTGCCATAGCTTCTATGGCATACAATAAATGCGCTCTGGATTCCTGATGAGGCCCTTGGCTTCCTTCTAGGCTCTGCATAGTAAAAATAACAGTGTGGAGTGCAACATCCACCACTTCCTTTATGGGGATCTTATTCCTCGACATCCTAGTACCAGGCACACAATAATGATTTATCAGCTCCTGAGTGGTCACATCCCCTCCTTGGGAACTAGTTAATGAAATATGAGCATCCCTCCTAGACAATCCTATTAGAAAGTAGATATCCTCTACCTCTATGGTTAGTACATGGGCTCCCACCTCAAAGTACTGCTATTTAGGGTTCCACATGCGCAGGATACGCTCTAGCATGTGCTCATGGGATATCTTACTCGGAGTGCAGAAAAAATTCAAGAGGCCACAACCTCTCAAAGAAGCAATGCACCCCACATTTCCCTCAGCTAGGGAATCACCATCATCATGTTTCTGTTCTTTCCATATAACCATTTTTGACTGGATAAAACCTGCTAAAAATAACAAATGGGCTAGTTAAAACCACATTCAATCATCAAAATCATCAATAAGCCTTTATTTTGGATTTCCCATTTGGTTTTACAACCTCACGGTCGGCACCACTTGTCCTCCATTTACACAGAGGGGTGGTATCGCTTGAGTGAAGATAAACATAAGCGATTCTTATCAGGCACCTCCTATCCTGTAAAGGGTAGGAGGGATGCCCACAATTTGGATTTAGGGATTGCTCAAAGATCCCTGAAATCCAAGCCAAAACAAAAATGGAAGTAATAGAATGAAAGAGTAGGGTTCCAGCATCTACTTGGCTCTGACGGTGCTCGAAATGGACGATGGATGCTCCTGTAATCTCTGGCTAAAGATCTGGATCCAAAAGTCTCCCAAATGCTCTCACAAATTGGTAAATAGTAAAATGACTTTTTATTATTATTTAATTGTCTTTTAAATATATTTATAGTCTTTTCACATTATTATAAATATTTTTAAATCATTGTGATGAGGAAACACCTTTTAATATACTTTATAAAGTCATTTACTTGAATGTTTTGGAGACTAATGGACTGAAAAGATAAATAGTACTGTCTTTGGAGGAGTTTTTTTTTTACTTTTTTTGTACTTCCAGAAAAATGAAAAAAGTCCCTGAGCGTTTGTTTCGACACTTTGTTCACGCTCTTAAAACTCAGTATCAGAGTTTCGATTCCTTTCGATTCTTTTCGGGCTCGTAAAAACTTCTCATCGTGAAAAAAGACCTAATGGAGTCTCCTTTAAACTCTTTTCGGGCTCCCTAAATATGAAAATATTTTCAAGTACTTGTCTAGTTCATACTTGTAAAAGTATTTAAAGAGTCGTCTCTACAATGGTAGGTTATCTCTTTTTCGGTTCGGACAGACTATTTATGAAAAATGAACACTCCAACCAATTATGACTGGAAGAGTTCTCTTGGGTATTATTTTATACTTTTTCGGGCCCTAGAGACTAAATCATATGAAAAAGGACCCTTTGGCGTTTTATTCTGTCTTCGTTTAGACTCTCTAAACATGAACGATACCGAGTTTGCTTTCATTGGAATCATCAAAACTAAACACTGAGAGACCCATTCAGGGAACGAACCCCTCCTTTCTCAGGTTCGTAAAACGTATGAGAATGGAATTGTCTTCAGACGAGCTAAAATGAGTGTTTGTTACCCTCTCTGGACTCGTAAAAATGAAAAGAGGCACTCATAAATCATAATGGGGAAATTAAGGGAAGGGAATCATTTTGCAAATCGATGGCAGTTGTTTGTCACATTTGAACATGGCACTTATCTACATTTCATTCAGTCACTTGGGTAAATCAGCTTGTCTCTGAGTTGATCCAATTTCATGAGTCATGTCACTCCTTTGAGCCTTTCAAAGAATGCATTGTCCAATGTCGTATTGTGTTCTACCTTGTCGATTCAATGCTTACAAGTATTTTGTCGTGCCACCCGATGTTCAAAGGAAGTAAGAATTTTATCTCTGCAGTTAAAACAACCTTTGTGTGAATACTTTTGAGTTAGTCTTATGGTTACATTATCTACAACATTCCAGAACTTTGTTCCGAGTTTCGTGTCGTCAATGTGGGATTCATCATGTCCCTCGTTTGACAAGACTATTCCTATCGACATCATCTCATCATCTGAGAAATATTATTAGAAACAAGTTTAGTACCTTGAGATTTGTATGCCTCAATGATATATTTTCTCTCTTTCGACATAGGTTCACATCATTGACCTTTGATCGAAAGATTCCACTGGGTGTTCGACATCAAAACATCTATTCACACTCATTAGATTGTACTAGGGTACCTTGGGAATCATTGACATCAATGGTGATCTCCCTCACACTTGTTAATGGTACACATCATTGGTTGGAAATCAAGTGGTTTCTACCATGTTTGACTTCAGATCATTGTAATCACATGGATAGAATTGTACTTTGTGGAAGACAAGACGAAGACCCTGGGTATTTGTTATAAAGCATTGATAGCTTTCTCCCAAGGTTGCGATGGAGTATATTGTATGAAGTACCATCATGGATACACATTTGTATGGTCGTGGCTATGCTCAAATTTGTGTCTGTATGACATAGATCTACGCTGTATGTCTAGTAGCTATGTCCAAGTTTGAGTCCTCTATCACATGGATCTACGCTGTATTCTAGTAGCCGTGTTTGTTTATCTCTCCCATGGATCTTCCTTGTATTGGTATGCATCCATGGTTAAGACACATTTGCTCCTGATTCAAAAGTATTTATGTATTGCAGATGCCTGGTTGATGTTGATCTCTGATTAAGGTGATTCTTTCCTCGAAGTGATAACTTGCTCTATCAAAGCTCTCATCTATCATATACCTCGAGCATCATGCTTTTGGGGGCATTCTATTACACCCAACTCTTGTCATCAACATGTGATAAGATCCTAAACATCCATGTTTTCCCTCATTCCCAAATCTTGAAGTAAAAACAGTGATCTAGATGTCAAACTTGCATATAAAAACCTAGCACCGCTTCTACCCTTAAGCCTAGGAGTGGTGCCTTATTCAACATCACCTGAGTTGTGTTGAAGATAGATAGTGGCACCTCCTTTATTATTTGTTTGAAGTGTGGTTCTTCCCCAACATCGCTCTGTCATCAAGGAGCAGGAGCGGTTCCCTTGCTAAAAAGTGAAAAAGAGAGACTTCATGAAGCTTCTAGATCAAAAGCTTCGTGGAAGGCCTTATCCCTATTCATCGGGGTCAGTTGAGCTCGAGATCCATCCTTTGGGGATATCATATCCACCTCACCCACCAAAATATCAACCACCTCTATCCATCTGAGTCCTATTAAAACAGGCTCATACCTCATGGTTGAGGAGAGAGCAAAGTAATGATGCCATTTTGACATTTTTTCTCGATCCATTAGAGTGAGCATAGAGGAGCAAGTTGGAGCTATTGGGGATAAGACATCGTTTTTGTGGAGGAGTGCATCAACACTAAGGCATAGGTTGTAAACTCTTTCATTATTTATCAATGCAAAGTTGGTTCCTTTCCCATATACTTGTTATGCATAATCTTGCATGCTTATTATTGGATTCCTTAGCCACTGATATAGATCTATAGATAATGTTATGGTACATTTTGATCTTTTGTGTTTGATGTGTTTATGCAGGTATTTTCTTGGATATCTTTCACCATAGGTGAAGAGCCACATCATTCCAGCAAAGATTGTATTCCAGGTGTCTATAGTTTCTAGGAGAAGTATTCCAACCTTGTTGTGAATTATTTGTTCTGGATCTGAACCATTCAGACTAGAGAAACAACTTCTGTCTGCAGATGGTGCGAAATTCCTAACAATAGTGTCATTTGGCTGTGTCGAGGAACTGATTAAGTCGATAGGCACCGGGGGTTGAAATCCATAACAGATCTCAAATGGACTCTTGTAGATGTGTTGAGCAAGATTGTAGCTATGCTATATGTATGGAAGGTTGTCATCCCATGCTCGACGATGCTTGTGGTTGTACATACTTCTATTTGTTCTGTCTGTGAATGGAAGGATGTTGACAAAAAAAGTCTCATGTCGAGCTATTTCCAGATATTTTTCCAAAAGGTGCTAACAAATATAAACATCTCTGTCATAAATAATGGTTGTCAGGAGGCCATAATGTTTCCACACATGTTCAAAGAAGAGCTAAGTAGTTTGTTGTTCTTTCATACTCTTCTTGCATGGTATAAGTATATCCATATTGGAATATCTTTCTACTACTACTAATATCACATCATTCTAATGTTTGGTTGTAGGATATCTCGTCAAATAGTCCATAGAAATAAATTCCCACGATCGAATGTACTTGTTGACTTCAGATTTAAGTGAACGCTAGTAGAAATACTTTTGGAGGATAACAAATGTTTTTGCAACTCCAAAATTTCTCTGCGATTTCTCTACAATTTATCAACAGCTTCAGACCGATAAGTTTTCTACTACCAACTACTTCCTGAAGGACAACTTGCTATACAAAGTTGTACATCTTTTTGTACCGACCGATGAGCACTGACAAAAGCTCATTTGGGACACACACTACATTAAGACTGCAGGAAATTTTGGTTGAAGCCAAGAGAGTTGATTTATATGGATCAGATTCTACCAGGTTTCTATTGGACAAGTCAGATGTCGAAATTTTTTCAAAAAATGTCTTCCAAGATTTGCATTCTGACGTATCATGCCATGCTGAACTGTGATAATCACACCATTTCTCGATAGGAGCTTATTTGTTGCAATCCCTCTTGTATTTCTTAAATTTGTTCTTTTGATGATTAAGCTTTAGCAGAGTTGGTTGAGAAGGGTTCTTGAACTTCTCAGAGTCTACTGATGACTTTTTGTCGTATGTTAAACCTGTTGGCTTGTTCATGAAATGTGCTTTTCCTTTCTATTTAGATTCAAGCTTGTTGGCATAATGAAATGCATCCGCAAGTGTGCTGGCAGTCAGAAACTCCATCTCTTGCTGATTGTACAGGGATAAACCGTTGACGTACTTTAGGACAAGCGATATCTCTTCTCCTTGGATGCCAAGTCTAGCCATGAGTCGATAGAACTCATCGGTTTAACTCTGTATGAACTAGTCTTTCCATTTCCTTAGCTACTGCCACTTCTTATACTGTTGTTCAATATTTTTGGGCGGGTAGAAATCCTTTTGAACGTATTCAACATTTTTTAACCATGTGTCTATGGGGTCTCCTTATTTCTCCATCTTTTCCAATAGATTCTCCCACTAGGAGTGTACAAAGGTTGAAATTTTTAAGGATGCAATGGTGATCTTTTCCACTCCGAAGAGTTGATTTACCGAGTAGTAGGATTCCAGTTGTTGTACCGAATTGTCGATGAATTCTTCATCAATATTTCCTTCAAGGTTCGGTATGTATAGATTCATTTGCACTTTTAAGGGGATGATTTTATCATAGTGAAGTCATGTAGAGGATTATCTGGAGTTCAAAGTGACTCACATGAGAATCTCGCTGAACTTGGAAAAGATTTAGGTCCGCTGGTGAGCTAGTTCTTTTGTGATGAGTTGCTTTGTCTTGTCAGTTGCATGTCTATTGTCTTCTTCTTCGACCATCTTTTTTGAAGTCAAAGGAAGTGTCTGCTTGTGTTTCTGAGTTTGCGATCATGTTTGAACAGACATAAGTTAAATAACATCGATGGAAGTGCTTATGTAACTTAAGATCTGAACAAGATCTTGCTATGATACCAATGATCCAGGGCATGCCCAAGTGCAAGTTGGGGACAACAGTTGACTGAATGAGTCGAGTACTATTATGGAAGAAGCATATAAGAAGAAACAACAAAGTAGGAAATACACTAGGTTGACAAGAAGTATGCACACAGACAATATGTAATAATTCAAACCAATTTATTACTTCTTCTCCATGAAGGATGGAGGAATCAGAAATATGTATATTAAATTAGTGTACATGATTATATAGGATGCTAAGATGGGTGACTACCCGTTAAGTTCAGTTACAAAAGAAGTTATAATGGTTCAAAATTTCAACTATCGTAGACAAAGCATGTTGGTGTGCTCTATGTCGAGGCGAACATGTCGAGGAGGACCTATCAAAGGAGAACTTATCGAGCAAACATGTCAAGGAAAACCTCTCGAGGTAGACCTGTTGAAGGAAAACCTGTCGAAGTAGTCAGAGAAGTTGAAGCAGTCGAAGTGCTAACTTTGTTGAAGCTTGAAAACCTGTCAACTGTTGGTTGGATCAATCTAGACTATAAAAATTGTTTCAAAGAAGAAATTGATCCGTGTCTAGTGCATCTTAAGGGTTTCACCACATTCACAACCTAGATTTATGGTTGCGTTAAGGAAGGGATTTGTTGAACAAACAAGAAATCCCTCCTTTACAACCTTGGAACCTCCCTAGTAACTTTCGAACCTCCTCTGCGACCTCAGGCCTAGTTTATGGGTGAGGTAAGTGAAAAAAATCATCTCTGAACTTAGGCCTAGTTCATGGGTAAGGTAAGTGAAAAACCTCCTCTATGACCTTGAGCCTAGTTTGTTACTGAGGTAATTGAAAAAACTCCTCTGCAACCTTGGAAACTACTCTGCGACCTCGGGCGTAATTCATGGGTGAGGTAAGGGGAAGATGTAAAATTTGGAGGTCACGATAGGGGGAAGGTAAGATGGATAATTTTAATTGTTTGTTGTTTTATCAATGTTTTATTATTATTTATTATTTATAATTATTATTCATATGTATTATTTTATATTTATTATTTTGTTTAATTGTTTGTTGTTGTTTGAATGTTTTTTTTTGTCATAAACAACACCATCGACATCATCATCATCGTTAGTGAAGATGGTGATGATGATGTTGATAACAAAATTATCATTTTCGCTATAGTCAGCAGGATTATCATGATCATTGCCCTTATGGCCATCATCGTCATCATAGAGAACATCGTCGTCAATATACCCTTTCTGGAAATAAAATTGTCATATGAGTGTAATATGGTGACCATTTCGAAGTTTGAAAAACATGGGATGCTTAATGAAGTCCACTATCAAGAAGACTTGAGACAAGCATAGGTAAGAAATAAGGTTAGACAAGCATAGGTATGATGATGATGATGATACCATTGATGATATTAAAGATTAAGATGATGATGGTGATGATGATGACGATGATGATGATGATGATAACATTGATGATGATGATGATTATAACATTGATGATGATGCGACTGAGGATGGGGATGAGGTTGATTAGGATGTCGATGATGGCAATGAAGAAGAAGAAGATGATGATGATACCATTGATCGTCTTAAATTTGAAGAATATGATGGTGATAATGACGACGACGACGACGATGATGATGATGATTATAACATTAACAATGGTGAGGCTGAGGATGAGGTTGATTAGGATGTTGTTGACGATGATGATGAATATGATGATGATGGTGGTGGTGGTGATGATGATGATGATACCATTGATGATCTTAAAGATGAAGATGATGATGATGATGATGATGATGATGATACCATTGATGATCATAAAGATGAAGATGATGATGGTTGCAATTATTATAATGAGTATGAATATGATGATGATTATGGAGATGAACATGATGATGATGATGATGATGATGATAACATTGATGACGATGTTGATTATAACATTGATGATGATGAGGCTGAGGATGAGGATGAGGTTGATTAGGATGTCAATGATGACGACAACGATGATGATGATGATGATGCTACCATTGATGATATTAAATATGAAGATGATGATGGTGATGATGACGACGACGATGATGATGATAACATTGATGACAATAATGATTATAACATTGACAATGATGAGGCTAAGGATGAGGATGAGGTTGATTAGGATGTCGATGATGGCGATGATGAAGATGAAGATGATGATGATACTATTGATGATCTTAAATATGAAGATGATGATGATGATGATGATGATGATGACGACGATGATGATAACATTGATGATGATGATGATTATAACATTGATGATGATGAGGCTGAGGATGAGGTTGATTAGGATGTCGACGATGACAATGATGAAGATGATGATGATGATATTAAAGATGAAGGTGATGAAGGTGATGATGATGATGATGATGATGATGACTATGATACCATTGATTATCATACATTGTCTTCTTCCTCTACTGGATTATACTTGACTAGTATTCCTCTTGGATCATATCTAACAATGTATGACTAGCCTGCTTTACTTGGCACCTATGAGTAAAAGACGTGCTCACATTGACTTGGAATAACATAAGGTTCTGTACTCGGTTCAAGTTCCCTTGTATTAACCACGGTAAATCCATTGGCATGGTAAATAACATTTCTTTCCGAATCACGTTCATTCATTCGTAGCCTGTACCATTTGACATCAAACATAATTATTTTAAATGAATTAAAGTCACACTCAATTATATCTTCCAAATATCCGTAGTACCTATTTTCAGATACTTCGAGATGCTTGTCACTTTTAGAGGAAACATTAGTGAATTGAAAAATTGTAGTTATCCCACAATCGAATGTTTTATTCTTGTCATGCATCTTTTTGATGCAAAATTTATGACCATTGTACCACATAGCGCTGTGGTCTATCAACTGCATCATGCTCGACTCAGTAAATACATATATAAGAAGAAATAAAAAAAGAAATACATTTATATAATGGGAAACAACGAAAAAAATGATCAAGGTATAAAATATACTTGCCTTTTTATCTTTTAAACCACATGCTAAATCAATTTCCCAATATGTAAGTTCACCGGGAGATTCGTCTTGATGACGATGCACTGTTTTAATCAATTTACTCACCCCTTCCCATGATAAGGTACCATATAATTATATACATCGTTCAATCCATTCCTCCATCTAATCAATAATGTTTGCAATGCATAAATGTATTACATCTCACACGTGACCAACTATACGGAAAAATAACAATTAAGAATTGTAAATTAGCTATCATTAAACGAAATTAAGTTTACCTTACAATACTGATGGAATAATAAATATACCCCATCTAATTACCTTCAACTTTCCTTGTTTCTTCATCGTAATAGAGATGAAGATCCGTCATTATAGCGACAAATAGTCATTTACGTCGCAATAGCAACGATGATCGGGGGCCAGAAGAATTTTTGTTCAAAATATTTATCATTTTCTCCACGAAAATAACCATTTTAACTTATTCGTGGAGCTTTTGAGCCATATGTACTAGTGATAGTTTCTCAGATGTGGATTTAGGAGTGAATATCACAAAACCTTTGTTAAGATATAAATCAGATATAGATTTGAAAAAGATAGAGATTAATCCAAAAAGGCTTGAGTCATATCTTTTAGATTCTCTGTTGCAGAATTTACAAAACCTTGTAAAATTTGAAGAAACAAGTCCTCTTTTTCAAAATCACCAACATCATATTTCGAGCCCTGTTCATAGTCCTCCTCACAACCCTCTTGTATTGAAAAATCCACCTGTTGTACCAAAACCACCCAGGACAACGACAACCAGCTTTGCACCTTTGTCTCCTCCTGTTGTTTTGCATGACCTTCATTTAAACTACTCACAAATAATTTCTTTATATGATGGGTAGGGTAACTTTACATAAATGCAACATATGGATAGGTTTGAGGATTTCATTGACCTAGAGGAGGTTGATCATGATGATGCAAAGATGAGATTGTTTGCTCAGAGTTTGTTCGAAGAGGAAAAAAGATGGTTCAAGGACTTACCAGCAAGATCTTTCCCCACCTTTGAGTCCTTTCAAACATTATTTCTGGATAGGTGGGAAGCAAAAAAGAGCCCTTTACGAATATTATCTCAATACAATAATTTAAAGAAAGATAATTTTGAATATGTGCATGAGTTTTCTAGCAGGTTTATGAGGGTATATAATTATATTCTAGCTGATATCAAACCCTTGGTACGTGATGCAAAACTACATTAAGCATATGCTTTTGAAAGTGATTTTGCATTACTATTAAGATAAAGAAAGTTTGATGGTTTTCTTATTATGCTAAAAGATGCATTAGAAGTGGAGGAAAACTTAATGGCTTCAGGGAAACTAAAGAATAGATTAGAGGTAGATAGAAGAAGACAAGATAATCAACCATATACTTCTTCCCCTTCCTATACAAATGATGCCAATTTTTATATAATGATGAAGACTATGGAGAGATTGATGGATAGGATGGCTCTAGATAATAGACCACCAAATAGAGAGCAACCTGAAAATCAGATCAGAAATCCTAATTTTAGGATACCACCTCCTCCTCCAAGAAACCAAAGTAATCCTGATGATCAACAAATTAGACCACCATTTGAAGAGAATTTGGTTGACGAAGAGGGAGAAAAAGAAGAGGATCCTATGGACCATCACATTCATCATTTTGATGATATTAATGTGGAAATATATCTCACTGAGGAAGAGCATAACATGTTTTCTCATGATGATGAAAGTACTGTTTCAGTGAAATATTCAGAGCAGTATCTAAGAGGATATCAGAATGCTATTGATGATGTTCAAAGACAATTAAAGTTGAGAAATAGATATGTAGTGATAAATAAAGGAATGCCAAATCAAAATCATCCTTCTACCAGTAAAAAAAATCAAGAAAAAGAAAAAGATACCACTGCACATAAAAATCCTAAGAATAAAGAACAAAATTCAAAAGAAAACAAGCAACTTGTACTGATTGATGTAGAAAAACCAATTTCATCTTTCAATTTACAGTCCGAATTGTAAAAAATTAAGCTCTCTATTCCTTTTAATTAAGTTTTGAGAAATAATGAATACAGGGAAACAATTACAAAAGTGGTTAAAAATCAGGGTGAAAATCAACCACATATCTTAGAAGTGACAAAAGATTACCCTACTATTGTCCTGGGGACCAAACTTGAAGAAACATAGGATGAGGATGTTCCTCCTTTTTATCAGAGTATCAATGTACATGATATGATATTGCACAATGCTTTGTTGGATTCTGGTGCATCTCATAATCTTATGCCTAAGGTGGTGGTAGATAGTTTGGGGTTAGATATTACTAGGCCTTACAATGACCTTTATTCTTTTGATTCCAGAAAAGTGAGATGTTTGGGATTGATAAAGAACATGGTAGGGACCCTTACATAGATTTTAGCAAAAAGTGTTGTTATGGATGTGGTGGTCGATGATATTCCTCCCAAGTTTGGCATGTTGTTGTCAATATCTTGGACTTCAAAATTGAAGGGAACTTCACAAATGGACATGAAATATGCTACCATTCCTTTGTTCCGAGGGAACATGAGGTTGTATAGAGAGAAGAGATTGGATTACGTAGTTAGCAGCAGAGATAAGCCAGAAAACCATCCTATTTATGCTATTGATACTAACCTAGGATCTTTAATATTTTTCAATGATGGCCTTCAAACAGATCCTAATATTCCTATACAAATAGAGTTTAAAGAAGATACAAATTTTGCAAAAAGACAAGAGGATTTAGACAAGAAGAAGAATGAAGAAGGTTTATGGACTATGTACTTTTATGGGTTTATCAATAAAATTGGTGTAGGTGCTGGTGTGTTTATAATTTCTCCAATCAGATATTTCAAAGCTCTGTCATATAAATTGACTTTTGAATGTACAAAGAACGTGGCAGAGTATGAGGCTCCGATACTTGGTTTAAATGCTTTAAAGGAGACGGGAGCGAAAATAATAGAGATGTTTGGGGATTATGAGCTTGTGGTAAACCAAGTAAATGATAGTTATCAAACAAAGCATCCTAGGATGAGAGATTACATACATGAGGTGTGGGATATGTTTGGTAATTACTTCACAGAACCTAAGATCAGAGTAATTCGCAGGAGGGAAAATGGAGTGGCTGATTCTTTGGCTGTGGCCACTCGTAAATTCGAGACTCCCATTCATTCTAAAAAAATGTACATAATTAAAACTGTAAATAGACCATCCATACCAGACAATTTCAAGTATTGGTAAGTTTTTGATAATGATATGCAAATAAACAGGTTTTTGGAAATGTCTGATGAATTTGTAAATACCCAGATTGACACAAAAAATGAAAATATAGAGAGATTCTAGGATGATGAACATAGTGAAGATGAACAAGATGAAAATAAGAAGTTGAAAAGTATGCTAGGGGAAGAGACACAATCCAGTTGAAAAGAAATTTTATCCCAATAGGTCTTATTCCCTTCAAGAAATTTTTTGACCAGAATGATGTTGCGAAGGATCCAAAAGTGAAACCTTCTAATAATGATGTCGAGGAAAAAATATAGGTACCAAAGAAAATCCACGAATTTTAAAACTGTCAAGGAATTTGCTTGTTAAGGAAAAATAAGAATATATCAATATGATGAAATAATACACTGATGTGTTTTCCTGTAGTTATATGGATGTCAAAGAGTATGATACTTCTATCATACAACATACCATTCCCATAAAGCCTAGTGAAAAACCTTTCAGACAAAAATTGAGAGAATAAATCCAATGTTGCTTCCTGTCATAGAAAAAGAGATTAAAAAGTTATTCAATGCAAATATTATTGTAACTTTGAGGTTTTCAAAATGGTTGGTTAATTTAGTACCTGTTAGGAAGAAAAGTGGTGAAATTAGAATCTGTGTGGATTGCAAAAATCTTAACAAAGTCTCATTAAAGGATAACTACCCATTACCAAAAATGGACTAATTTTGCAAAAGGTGGTAGGATCTGAAAGGATTTCCACTATGTATGGTTTCTCAGGCTAGAACCAGATCAATGTACTTCCTAAGGAACAAGAAAAAATTGCATTTACCACACCATGGGGTACATTCATGTATGTAAAATGCCTTTTGGTTTGATGAATGCAAGGGTTACTTTTCAGTGCGCTATGGACATTTATTTTGCAGAGTAAAAATAAAAGTTTGTGGTAGTTTATATGGATGATATCACCATATATTCTAGATCTGATAGGGAACATATCAAGCATATGGATAAAGTTTTTCTGAAGTGCAGGAAATACGGCATATCATTAAATCCCAGAAAATATAATTTTGCATTGGAGGATGGAAAACTGCTAGGGCATATTATTTCAAAGGATGGTATAAAAATAGATCCAGAAAGAGTTAGTGCAATTATAAAGGTTGAGGAGCCAAGGAGTAAAAATAAAGTACAGTTATTCATTGGTCAAGTAAATTTCTTGAGGAGGTTTATTCCCAGTTTTGTTGAAATATTGAGGAATATTACTAATATGATGAAAAAGGAAAATGAGATAAAGTGGTTGGTAGATGCAAGGAAGTATTTCAGAGATATTAAACAAGCCATTACAGAAGCCCCAGCTCTGGTAAGTCCATATTTCTATAAAGATTTCCTAATTTTTTCTTATGCCTCAGAACATACTATTGCTAGAGTTTTGTTACAGAAGAACAATCAAAATGCTGAACAACCCATAAATTTTTTCAGCAAAGTATTAAGGGATGGAGAATTAAAATATGATATCATGGAAAAGAAGGCATATGCTCTTGTAAAATATTTACAAGATTTCAGAGTGTATATTCTCCACTCACATATTATTGCTTATGTTACAAGTAATGTGGTGAAGAATATTATCACACAATCAGATCCAGAAGAGAAAAGAGAAAAATGGATTGCTGTGCTGCTAGAGCACGACATTGAAATCAAGCCTACCAAGTTGATTAAAAAACAAGGGCTCGCAAAAATTATGGCATACTCTAATTGTGAATCCTTACAGCTCATTTTTTGACCAGTTGCTCAAATCATCTTGATACAGGGGTGCAGGTAATGCCTGATTTTTCTATATCTCCTTGGTACTCTAATATTGTGCATGTTTACTTAATTCATAAGCTCCTACACGTTTAATCAAAACAAGGGAAAGATATGTGAAGTTGAAAGCTGCCAAGTTTTGTATCTTAAATATATATCTCTATTGGAAAGATCCTGGTGGTGTGCTACTAAATTTCCTTTTGGATAATGAAGGCTAAACAAATATGAAGGAGTTTCATAAGGGAGATTGTAGGGGGCGTCACTCATGGAAAGTGACAACAAACAAAATTTTGAGAGCTGGTTTTTACTGGCCCTCATTATTTTCTAATTTTTATAAAGAGACCACTACATGCCACCAATGCCATATTTTTGATGGTAAGAGGAAAGTTGTTCCACTTCCTCTAAACCCAATATCTGTAGAAGCACCTTTTCAGTAGTGGGGATTAGATTTAATTGGAGAAATCAATCCCAATTCCTCAGGGAAGCATAGATGGATTTTAATAGAAACTGACTATGAAATTGAGCACATAGATATGTGGATCAATACACAATTCACAATATAGATCAGACAATTTTACTCAGAATTGAAGAACGAAACAGTGCAAAAATGGCTTGCAACTATGTAATGCTTTCATCAATCAAAATTATTTGGATAATTAATTACAATGTAATACACTAGTATCAACAACCAGTCAATTGGAATGCATGAGAGAGGAATTCAAATTGATGGACTCTACATATCTGCATGGATAACTAGACATGTCTAAATCACTATCGGAGCCCAACTAGTTAGCTCCAATTGTCTAAATCAGTGCACCAGTTAGTTAAAATCAGTTAACTAGTCTAACTGAATGTGGTAGGTGAGGAATTGCACCTTCCCACATGCAATCAATCAATGAGTGGTGCTAACTGAATGAAACTTGATGCAACTGACTCCTAACTAGGATTAACTAGTCACTAACTAAACTCAACTGAAGGAGGTTGGTTCTAGCACTCCCAGTGTCTCCTAAACTGTAGGGATTGGTCTAGGAGGCTCCTAAACTGATGCATGTAAGTTCAGTTAGTGGAAGTTAGCCTCAACTAGTGTTCCCCACACTCTAGTAACTGGTACATGTGTCCCAATTAGGCCATGTGGACCCAATGATTATAGTGACTAAATATAGACTGAAAAGACTCCTAATTTAGACATAATTGACCAAATTGGACAAGGTAGGATTATGTTGTAGCTGCAAATATTTCCCAATTTTTTTTAAATTCTGGACCCTCCTTTTAAATTTTGTCTTGCTTAGATTTGTTTGGATTGCTGAACTTTATTGTCTTCTGCTACAAATTTGGATCATGAGGATAAATTGGGGTTAATTGTTTGCCATTTTTGGGAGTCTGAATGACTATCTTTTGTTGGAATTGAACTTGAAATTTTGTTTCTCGCTGTTGGAATTCTTTTGAATAGTAAATTGGGGCCATAGTTCTCTATGCAGCCGCCGTTGCGGAGATGAAACAATGAACGTTCCAATGCCTAGTTTTTATTGTTTCGTCGATGCGCCTTTACCTGTTTTGTTTTCTTTGGACTATCAACATTTTTATTTTATCATGATCGAAGCATCAGCCTTCTATATCGCCGCCATTTCGGAGGACAGATAAAGAATGGGCCGATGGTTAGTTTTCTTCACCAATCACGTGACTTTATTGGTTCAAACTTTTTTTTTGCGATGACTTTTTCTTTTCACCCTCGGAGTGGCTTATGACTTTGATTGGAAGCCGTAGTCTTTTTGATTTCCGCCATTGCGGCTCCGGATCAGACTAACCATCTGGCATGGTTTGATCTGATTTTTGTCATTGGTTGGATTTTCGCCGTTGTTTTCTATTATTATTCAAACCCTTAGACCATGCGTCATATGCCGTTGCGGCCCCTTAGCAGGCTAATCATCTGAATTATAGCTGTTACGCTCATCTATGGTTGGTTATGGTTTTCATCGATTTGTTTTATTTGCCATGGATCCCTTAGCCTGATTGTTCTCCATTGTTGCGGCCCTGTAGCAAACTAACCATCCGATGATATAGTCATTTCGATGTCAGATGCTGCTATCTCTAGTGTTTATTTCACCGACGTTTTATTAGGCCGCGGAGCCCACACTCTGTCAGTCACCCACCGTTGCGGCTTCTCAGTGAAATGATTATCCGATGCTTAGTGTTTTTGCTTCCAACTGTCGGTAGGGTTTTCCCACTGTTTGTTATGCTGTTACTCTATTTTATGAGATGGCGGAGTTTTCCCATGGGTGCTGGTTGAGTCGAGGTTTTTTCTAAAGTGAAGAGTGCAGTTTGGGGTTGGTGTTTGAGAGGTGGTGGTTGCATTGTCTAGATTCATGCTTCTTTCATAGGGTTTCTAGTTAGTTTAGTTGCGGTTTGGTTTTAGATGAAGAATCTATTCTGTTGGGACTATGGTTTTAGTGGGACAGTAGGCTTAGAAGTTTTCTGGACCCAGCGTGCAGGATTTTCTTTTCCTTATCATTTTTCTTTTCATGCATTAATATTGTTTACAATTCATTTTACAGAATGCATGTATTAATACAATTTGAGTTACTTTGTCAAAATCTAAGTAATCAAAGAACTGGTTGTTCATGACAGGGTGATGGCTGCTGCAGAGAAGATATGTCTAGAATACTAAACAGAAAAAATGAGGCAGCAGGGAAGGAAGAGAAAGAAAATGCAGAAACAGAGAAGAAGAAATTAAAGGTTTGATATCTCATACAGATCGATGGCAGCAAAGGCCTAGGATTGGGGAATATTTCGTTAGTTACCAAGCTGGTCCTTTTTATAAAAGTGATTTTAAATCTTAGTTTGAAATGTAACGTTTGTATGAATCATGAGCACTCACAAAAGACAAAATTGTGAGATTAAACGGTTGGGGGAGCCCAAAGGTCACCGAGGTGTAGTCCAAGAGTTTGGCTTGTAGTATAAGTATAGGAGAGTTAGATAGAAGAAGGGAAATTTTCCCAGTTAGACTTGTGAGAACATGATGTAAGAAGAACTATTTCCTTTTGCAATAGATAATTACAATTTTTCCTGTTGGATAAAAATTTGGTGGAATGCTCAAATGATGTGCAATGGATGTTGTTGAAGGGGAACTATTTCATTTTCAGCTTTTGTCCATTAACTGTGAGATCGTTCTAACTTGTTGAACCTATGTTCTTGTATGAATGCTCTCTAGTTTATTTTATGGAATTTCCACTATGAGTGATGAATGCTTTTCATAAACAATGATCTATCTTGTTGTTCATCTATCTATTCATGTTTATGTGTTTTGAAATAAAGAACATCTACCTGTGATTTTCCTTAATGCATGAACATTAATACATTACTCATTAAATGATTATCTTGCTCCCTAGGGATAGTTTAGTTAATTTAGTTTTAGTTTTCTTACTATGTGTGATTTAGATGCAAGAGAGTTAAGATGAGAGGTAACAACCTACGCATCACATTGTGACTGTTCCTCATATTCTCTATCAATCTGCATTTTATATAGGCATTTGCATCTCATACTTAAAACTAAAAAACTAGAAAAGATACACGGTGGATCGGGCCGTAATCGGTAAAACTCTTTATTTTGGTTACTTGACCTACGATAGCCGGACCGCAAACTGGACGGATTCCCCATACCAAACAGTAACGGGCTAGTTGAGAACGTTTACTGGGGAGAATCCCTTACTATTGTCACCTGTGATTTTCTAGGCCTCAATGGTTTTTTGGCACTAGAAGGAGGGCTAACAGTGCATGGCTAGCCGAGGAAACCCATTGCTTCGAAATTACTCCACCAGTGATAGTTCAGAAAGCAGTTTATTTTCCAATACAATTCCTGAAGAGAAGTGGAAAGAACACTTGTATTCTGTGGAAAACGAAGTTGTTAATGATCTAAGAAGACATACTAGGGCTTATGTGAAAATTATTGGAGGATTATTGACTATCCTTGATTTACCCAGAAGAGAGTATAAGAAAAAAGACCGTCCTGTATTGGAAGAATCAGTTTTGGTTGGAGATTTGGAAGAATTGGTAGAAACAGCCTTGCAGGAAGTTTTTCAGCCTTTGAATCAAGTCGGCCTAAACACACCTTTCTTTTCACTTGTTCATACTCCTATTCATTCACCACCTCACTCTCCACCCAGAATCATGGCAAGCATAAATGCTAATTAGCCACCTAACCCACCAAATCCACCACCTGCTTGGAAATCCAGATCACCTTTAAACCTAACACCTCCTTTGCATGACTTACCTCAGGCTTTTGAGAAAATGATGCCCAAATTTGACCCAAGTGAAAATATTTTAGTAGATGATCACTTGCAAAGTTTCTACTTGGCCATAGAAGGACTAATGGCTGGAGAATACGAAGATGTAGTATGCATAATTTTTCCACATACCCTTAAAGGAGCAGCAGCCTCATGGTATTTTGGTCTGTCTGCAAACTCAATCCCAGACTGGGATACTTTTGAAAGGATATTCAGAAGAAAATATGCAACCCAGAAGACTCATGCAGCTCTCATGAAAGGACCATGCGCTTTAGAGAAAGAAAGAAAAGAAAAGGTGCATAGTTTTACCCGAAGGTTTACTGCTTACCTTAAGAATTTCTCTGCAGCTGATAAGCCCTCTGATAAAGTTCTGATTGAGTATTATACTTCAGGTTTGGGGCCTGACTTGGCCATGTTTGCAAAGGCTCAAGTTAAACCGACGTTATCAGAGACTTATGAAGAGGCTGAGAGAGTAGAAGCTGAAAAAGAAAGCATAGAAGATTATCTTGAGCAGTCAGGAGAGAACTTTTGGGAAGAAAGCCTTATTACTATCTAAGCCTAAAGAGGAGCAATCACATGATTTTGAAGGAATGTTAAAGATGATGCAGAAAATTTCTAACAGAATAATAGATTTGGAAAAGGAAAAGGAAGCTCAGAAAGCATATAAGCCTTACTACAAGAGAAGAGAGGATAACAATCAGTCTAAACCTCCTCCACATAGTCCTGCAAAAATGAACTTGACAGAGGTAAGTATGGATAACTTTTGCACTTTTCATCAACAACCCCATTCTGAAAAAAATTGTCCTCAATGGATAAATTCGATGACATTAGTTTTGAATTAGCTATTGGACTCTAAATTAACAGAATTTGATAATGAAGAAGAAAAGAATAGTAAACCCATAGAAAAACAAGAGGATGATGCTTTGGTTTTATGGGACTGTGTCTCAGTTTTTGATACAGGAGGAAGAAATAGCAGAAACAAATGTGACAACAAGAAGTCATGGATTGTTAAGTAAAGATAGATCATTAATCCCAAAAATTAAGAGACTTCAAGACAACGTAAAGAAATTCAGAAAAGCACCACAGCTGATAAAATACCTGAATTCACCATTACGAGTTAGGATCCAAATCAAATCAACATGCCTGTCAAGCCCATTGAAGAGAAGAATGATAATGTAAAAAAGGATCTCAAAGAGCATAAGATGGAGTATGACATTGTGGAAGATATTAGGGGGCTAAGTTAAATATCTTGCTATTTGAAATGTGTAATATGCCTCAGCAGAAAGAAAGATTGTTAAAAGCACTTGAGATTCTTGAAGAAAAGCTTCCCACTAACAATCAACCGAAAGAAGAGGAAATTGGTGAAGCAAGTGTGGGAGCTAAGCCTAAATGAAAAAATCCACCATTTCTCTTGACTTTTGAAATTTTCAACATAACATACATAACTGTTTAGTGGACTCAGGGGCATCAGTAAATGTTATGCCACTTTCAGTTTGCAAAAAGATAAATGGATAGCCTAAACCATCTACCTGGCAGGTTATTCAGTTAGACAGAACAAATGTGAAGGTAATTGGGGAAATGGAGGATGTTTTGATTCGACTATCTTCAAATGAAAAGGTATGTCATTTCATATATATTGTAGTAGCAGACATACTTGAAGCTTATGGACTTGTTTTGAGTTGGGATTGGTCAACAAATCTAAATGGGTTTTTTGCTTCAAATTGGTCACATCTATGGTTTCCTTATAAGGGAAGTCCCAATCAAATCAAAGTATTAGGAGAGCCCCATATGAAGCACAATTTTACTCAGCTGGAGGGTAAGAATGAACCAGTGAATTCTGTATTGGGGAATTACTTCATTGAACTAGAACTGAGAAACTACCAAGCAGAAGAAGTCAGTGGCACACCAGACACACAGCTTGATCTCCTTCAGTTTTCATGGGCTGATGAATTTGACTGTAAAATAGTAGAATTAGTTTCAGATGTAGTTGTTGATTCAAGTACAATAGAAGTAGATAGTTTTTGGACACTTTTTTTTTATGGATCTAAAACTTTGGAAGGATCAGGAGCTGGCTATGTCCTGATTGATTCAAAGAAGAATACACATTTTCTTTCATGTAGATTAGAGTTTGAATGTACCAATAACACAGCCGAATATGAAGCATTAGTTCAAGGACTAAGGAAATCAATTGAATTAAAAGTAGAAAATCTGAAAGTATAGGGGGATTCTGAAATAATTGTAAAATAGATGCGAAAACAAATACATTGCATCTCACCTCATTTAAAAGCTTATCAGAATGAAGTATGGGATTTGCTGACAAATTTTTATGCATTTAATATTTTATCCATTCCTAGACTTAAGAATGCAGCAGCTGACTTGTTAGCTACCTCGGCTGCAAGGCTTGTGCCTACAAATAACAAGTGTTCTATTGAATTACTTTTCAGGCCTTCGGTTCCAGAAATAATTACTAATCTACAATTTTTTGATGATGATAAACAAATATTGGAATGTTTAATGAATGATGAAACTTTCAAAGGGGAAATTATCAATGACGAAGAACACCAAGCTGAATTAAAATTTGACAACTTAATTCCTAAAGGGGTCAGGACTTTAGAGCGAATGTTTGATTTAGACAGCAAGTTCAAAAGACCAGCAAATGCCAAGACTCACAACTCATCTTTGTAATTCGAGCTGATAAATTTGGGAACTGAAGTTAAACCCAAATATGTAAATTTGGGAAAGTGTTGCTCCATGGGTGAAAGAAATAAGTTCATTAGTTTGTTCAAATAGGACAAAGATATATTTGCCTGGACAAATGAAGAACTTAAAACATATTATACCAAGATTATACAACACATCATTCCTATTAGATCTAGATTCAAGCCTTATCAGCAACCTTTGAGGAAGATGCATCCAAAACTGGAGCAGTTATTTCAGAGTGAAGTGAAGAAATTATTGGATGCAAAAATTATATTCAAAGTTAGACACTCAGAATGGGTTTCAAATTTGGTACCAGTAAGGAAGAAATCTGGAGAAATCAGACTATGTGAGGATTTCAGAAACCTAAATTGTGCTTCAAACAAAGACATCTATCTAGTCCCGCCCATGGAACAGATATTGCAGACGGTTTTGTGTTCTGAGTTATTTTCATTATTAGATGGATTCTCTGGCTACAATCATGTGTTAGTAGCTGAGGAAGACAGACTTAAGACTACATTCAGAACAAAATGGGGAACTTTTGCTTACAGAAGGATGCCCTTCGGACTCATTAACGCTGGAGCTACTTTCCAGAGGGCTATGGATATAGCTTTCTGCAGTCTAATTGGTCGTATTGTTGTAGTGTATCTTGGCGATGTGACGATATTTTCAAAGAAGAGAGAAGAACATGCATTCCATTTAAAACAAATTTTTGAGCGTTGTCAAAAATATGGCATCTCACTGAATCCAAAAAAATGTGTGTTTGCTGTTATAGAAGGAAAGCTATTGGTTCACGTGCTTTCTAAAAAGGGGATCTCCATAGACCCAGAAGGGATCAAAGCTATTGAACAAATCCCCTTACCTCATAACAAAAAAGGGATGCAATCATTCATGTGGATAATAAATTTTGTGCGAAGGTTTGTGCCGGATTTCGCTCAAATTGTTAAACCTTTGCTGCAAATGGTGAAAAAAAGTGTACAATTCAAGTGGACTAATGTAGAAAAGAATGCATTCAGTAAAATAAAGACATCTATTGCTCATGCACCCTCTCTCAAAAGTCCATATTTTGAGAAGGATTTCATTTTGTACACTTTCGCTTCTGACGATTCACTAGCAGCGATGCTTACTCGGAAGGAAGATGGGGGAGATGAGTTCCCCATATCATTTATGAGCACTGGTCTGTAGGGGGCCGAATTGAATTACCAAGTGGTAGATAAACAAGCTTATGCAGTCTTCAAAGCGGTAAAACAATTCAAGCCGTACATACTTAAGAACCGGACAAAGGTAATAGTTCCACACCCAGCTGTGAGGTCTCTTTTCATATAAAAGGAGTTAGGAGAAAGAAGAGGCAACTAGGTAATAGCTTTACAATAATATGACCTCAAATTCAAACCAGTGTGCATAGTTAAAGGGCAAGGACTGTGCAAATTAATGGCTGAAGGTAAAAACAATGAAGAAAACGATTGGGAGAATGAAGCTGAATTACATATGATGGATGTATGTCCTCTTTTCACAGCTCCGGATTCCTGGTACTGAGACCTTGTTCATTACCTTCAGGAAGGATTGTTTCTAGAACATTGGAATTCTATACAGCGAAGAGCGTTGCACCTTAAATCAGCTGTATATCAGATCATTGATGGAATTTTATTCAGGAATAATTATGATGTAGTCCTTCTCAGTTTCTTAGAGAAAGAAGACGAAAAAAAAGTCATAACAGAGTTACATAATGGGCCTGCTGGAGGCCATTTTTCCAGAGATACAACAACCCACAAGATTCTCAGAGCCGAATACTATTGGCCCACGTTGTTCAAGGATGCTCATGCCCATGTTAGAAAGTGTGATATCTGCCAGAGGTGTGGGGGAAGACAAGCCAAAGTAGCAGGACCATTGAATCATGTGATGATAATGGAATCATTTGAGCAGTGGGGAATTGATATCATTGGAGAAATAAAACCAAATTCTTCCTTGCAGCACAAATATATTTTAACTTCAACTGACTACTTCACTAGATGGGTCGAGGCCATTCCACTATGTAAGGTCAATGAAGATGCAGTCATGGATTTCTTGCAAGACCATATTATGACCAGGTTTGGGGTTCCAATTTCCCTGGTTTTCGATAATGCTACTTCTTTTTCTTTTATTAGATTAACTGCATTTGCTCATGAAAAAGGAATTAAGTTGCATAATCTACAAACAAGAATCTGATTAGGATCTTAAAAAAGAATGTGATAGAAAACCAGAGAAGTTGTCATTTAGCACTGCCAAACGCTCTTTGGGCTGATAGGGTCACAACCAAGAATTCCTTAGTTGTGTCACTGTATACCCTTGTTTATGGGAAAGAGGCTATACTTCCTCCTAACATTATACTACCATCTTCCATAATAGCCCAAGAGTCTAGAAGAACAGATAACAAAATCCTGCAAATTAGAATCTATAATATTTTGAAGGCGGAAGAGTCTAGATCCAGGGCCAAAGAATGTTTTAAGCAACAACAGGAAGTAGTGAAAATGTGGTTTGATAAGCACAAAGCTGGAACAAAGGAATTTGAAGTGGGAGACTTGGTTCTTAAGTGGGATCACCCACATGATGAGAAGGGGAAGCACACAAAGTTTCAACAATTATGGGTAGGCCCTTTTCAGATTGCAGCAAAACTTGGCCCCTCAACTTACAAATTGCAAGATTTACAGGGGTGGGAAGAGAACTTAGCAGTTAATGGTTTAGTTCTCAAACCTTATTTTTCTTGATTTTTGTTTTTGTTTTGTACATAAATAAACTGATTGTTGGTTGTTTATTTTTTATTTATTTTATGTCTGTTTGTTTTTAGTTTAGATTTTGATTATTTTCAATAAAAGAAGCAAACTTTTGGTTGCATGGAGAGCATCAGAATTTTGGATCAACTAACATCCTTGATTATAAGACTGTGTACTATTGTTTTATCTGAAAGAATCTCTTCTAGTTTACCAGTTTTCCTAAATGGCTGTGAACACATTGAATTCCTACTTAATCCCTGTAAAATAACTCAAGATCAAAAGGTTTGGAATACTATTTCAAGGCTCCATCCATCTCACAATTAAAATGTCCTAGGGGGTGACAGCAAAAGACCCATGGAAAGGAAGCATGGTAAACAGTATATTATATATAAACAATCCCATGCCAAGAATTGAAATCCAAAAGGCTAATAAGAGTCAAAAATCCTAAGAAAGCAATATGTATCAAAACAAAGTACTGAATCATATGAGTACAGGATTGCCAAAAGTTCTTCTCCGTCCATGAGCTGAAAATTAAATACATCTCTCACACAAAAGGACACTATGGATAGAGGAGCCTAAATAAAAATTCAGAAGGAAAGGCATGAAGAGGACTCAAAAGGACAAAAAAGTCCAAAAGCACAAAAGCGCAAAATGTCATGGGAATGAGGAACAAATGAATATTTCTGTTTACCATATGTTACAATCCTATGGTGTCCAAGCTGGAAGCTACCTGAAGACAGAGGTAATAAATGAAACTCATATTCCTGGCCTCAAAAGAGTTATCTTGAATTTGAAATCTTGGTTTCCATTTTCCTAATTGGACTATCATCAATGATTAAAAGTACATACATTTTCCATTCGGGAAATCCAGACATCTAGAAGAATTCAACATGTTGGTTTTATTGTTAAACAGTCTGTTACTTAAGGAGGAAATTGTCTAGAGATCTGGGTTCACCAGGTAGTCGCCAATTGTTGCAGCTGCAACTATTTCCCAATTTTTTTAAAATTTTGGACCCTCCTTTTAAATTTTGTCTTACTTAGATTTGTTTGGATTGCCGAACTTTATTGTCTTCTGCTACAAATTTGGGTAATGAGGATAAATTGGGGTTAATTGTTTGCCATTTTCAGGAGTTTGAATGACTATCTTTTATTGGACTTGAACTTGAAATTTTGTTTTTCGTTGTCGGAAGTCTTTTGAACAATAAATCGGGGCCATAGTTCTCTACGTAGCTTCCATTGCGGAGATTAGACAATGAACGTTCCGATGCCCAGTTTTAATTTTTTCGCCGATGCGCGTTTACCTGTTTTGTTTTCTTTGAACTATCGTCATTTTTATTTTATCATGATAAGAGAATTAGCCTTCTATATCGCCACCGTTTCAGAGGACAGATAAAGAATGGGCCGATGGTTAGTTTTTCTTTCACCGATCATGTGACTTTGTTGGTTCAAACTTTTGTTTTGCGATGAATTTTTCTTTTCACCCTTAGAGCAGCTTATGACTTTGATCAGCAGCCGTAGTCTTTTTGATTTCTGCCATTGCGGCTCCAGAGCAGACTAACCATCTGACATGGTTTGTTCTGATTTTCACTGATTGTTGGATTTTATCCATTATTTTCTATTATTGTCAAACCCTTAGACCATGCGTCATCTGCTGTTGCGGCCCCTTAGCAGGCTAACCATCTGAATTATAGCTAGTATGCTCGCCAATTATTGGTTATGATTTTCGTCGATTTGTTTTATTTGCCACAGATCCCTGAGCCTGATTGTTCTCTGTCTTTGTGGCCCCATAGTGAACTAACCATCCAATGATATAGTCATTCCGATGTCTGATGTTTCTATCTCTAGTGTTTATTTCTCCGTTGTTTTATTTGGCCGCGGAGCCCATACTCTGTCCGTCGCCCGCTGTTGCGGCTTCTCAGTGAACTGATTATCCGATGCTTAGTGTTTTTGATTTCGACTATCGATAGGGTTTTCACGCCATTTGTTGTGATGTTACTCTATTTTATGGGATGGCGGATTTTTCCCATGGGTGCTGGTTGAGTAGAGGTTTTTTCTGAAGTGAAGAGTGTAGTTTGGGGGTTTGGTGTTTGAGAGGTGGCAGTTTCATTGTCTAGATTCATGCTTCTTTCGTAGGGTTTCTAGTTAGTTCATTTGTGGTTTGGTTTTAGATGAAGAATCTGTTCCGTTGGGACTGTGGTTTTAGTGGGACAACAGGCTTAGAAGTTTTCCAAACCCAGCATGCAGGATTTTCTTTGCCTTATCATTTTTCTTTTCATGCATTAATATTGTTTACAGCTCATTTTATAGAATGCATGTATTAATACAGTTTGAGTTACTTTGTTAAAAGCTAAGTGATCTAAGAACTGGTCGTTCATAATAGGGTGATGGCTACTGCAGAGAAGATATGTCTAGAATACTAAGCAGAAAAAATGAGGCAGAAAGGAAGGAAGAGAAAGAAAATGCAGAAACAGAGAAGAAGAAATTAAAGGTTTGAGATCTCAGACAGATCGATGGCAGCAAAGGCCCAAGCTTGGGGAATATTTTGTCAGTTACCAAGCTGGTCCTTTTTATAAAAATGATTTTAAATGTTAGTTTGAAATGTAACGTTTGTATGAATCATGAGCACTCACAAAAGACAAAATTGTGAGATTAAACGGTTGGGGGAGCCCAAAGGTCACTGAGGGGCAGTCCAAGAGTTTGGCTTGTAGTATAAGTATAGGAGAGTTATATAGAAGAAGGGAATTTTTCCCAGTTAGACTTGTGAGAACATGTTGTATGAATAATTATTCATGTATCTTGTTGTTTGTCTATCTATTCATGTTTATGTGTTTTGAAATAAAGAACAACTACCTGTGATTTTTCTTAATGCATGAACAATAATACATTACTCATTAAATGATAATATCGCTCCCTAGGGACAGTTTAGTTAAGTTATTTTTAGTTTTCTTGCTTTGTGTGATTTAGATGTGAGAGAGTTAAGACGAGAGGTGAGAACCTGTGCATCACATTGTGACCGCTCCTTGTATTTTCTATCAATCCGCATTTTAGATAGGCATTTGCATCACATACTTAAAACTAAAAAACTAAAAAATATACACGGTGGACCGGGCTGTAACTGGTAGAACCATTTATTTTGGTTACTTGACCTATGGTAGCCAGACTGCAAACTGAACGGATTCCCCATACCAAACAGTAATGGGCTAGTTGGGAACGTTTACTGGGGAGAATCCCTTGCTGTTATCGCCTGCGATTTTCCAAGCCTCAACAGATTATAATCCTAACATGCCCCATGAATGATAACTTGGAAAATTTATGGGCCCTAGTAACTAAAACCATAGGTCACCCATTACAGATAAATCAAATTAACTGCTTGATACGAGGAACCGGGGAAAAAACCACATGGGAAAATATCCCCCCCCCTCAAACTAAGCAGGTAGAATCAGGATCAATCGTGTTCTTCTATGCATAGGTATCCTGGGACCTAGACTGTAGAATTATCCATCTTATGTCTCAAGTAATATTCCTCTTTGGAAGAAGAATAATGTGCTCAACTGAATTAGGAACATAGGCAACTGCTGGATGAAAAATGGACCCATGTAGAGCAACTGAAATCAACTGATAAGAGAGAAAAAGCGCTTGAGGATTCGAGCCATGTGAGGAACACTCAAGAAACTGATATGTTGAAGCCTTGAAAAACAAACGATGAGTGGTAAAATCAGCCCCAAGTGTTAGGAGAAAGTGTCCAGGCGGATGCAGAATGTCTTCCTTTTTACTAGTTCTGTTAGGAGATGAGCATGTGACCAAAGGTAGAGAAGCCCTAGGACTATGGAGAGAAAATGATTGAGCTCCATAATATGATATATATTCAGAACTATAAAATTATTCAAAAAATAAATACCATCAACCTCATAAGAGGAAGCTAACACCAAATCCCCAATAACAAATTTGAAGAATACTTGCGGTACTTGATTTTTCACACCGAAATTGGTGAGAGCAGCTACAAGCATGACTGAAAGATCTTGGAATATAAAATTTGAACCAAATAATGTTATATCAGATACAAATAATATCATATCATATATAATTAATTTCATATCATATCCAAAAGTATGGTCCACTGAGACGGTAGATGCACAATTTTCTCTTTCTTCAAAATTTTGAATAATGGTGCTTGCAATCCTGTAGGAATTTGTTGGAAGATATAGATCAAGGAGAGTAAGTGGATCACTCCTAAAATATAATATTTCTTCCAAAATATCCAATTTATTACTTATATACACACCATTAGGAACATTAGAGGGAGAGAAATCAAATTCCTCTTCACTTTCGGAAGCAATCACTGGCAAATTTTTCACATAATTTAAAGGAGAATCACTGGAGAATGTTTGCATAGAATTGAAACAAAATTTTTCTTCAATATCAAAGATTCAAATGTATTCTTATGTATCATCCATATGGAAATATGGGATATCATAGATCTCATAAAATTTCAGAGCATCAAGAGAAGGAGTCACTTGAAGGAGACTTTCTTCAATTCAAATTGACTGTGTAGACGATTCTGCTTCTTCTTCATCTTGAACAACTTCATCAGAGAGAGTAGAGGCCAATAATTTTGGATCAAGAACTATTGTGGTTCTAGGTTTTCTCTCCAAATTTCTATTATGATCCTCATTATGCTTTCCAAAGGTTATGTCCAATTTTGTCCAGAGATCCTTTGGGTATTCAACAGATTTAGTGAGGTAGCGCAAGCTAGGAGAAAGGGATAGAACTATTTCTTCGAAAGATCCATAATAATCATTTATCTAGTCATTCTCAATCTCATAAGACTCTTTTCCAAGCCCAACAGACACCTAAAAGATACCGTGTCTCTTCAGAGATGCAATCATCTTCAACTTCCATTCTGAATAGCTTGTGAATGGGGTGAGAAGAGGAACTGATGAATCCATTCGAAGTTGTACCCACAAAAACACAAAAGGGGCACCGTAAGTTTGGATAAATTGCAATTTTTTAGTTTTCATCAACCCATCTTAGTTAATCAAGAAGTGATTTATCAACAATTCCTTTGCTTAGGATTTATGTGGCAAACTTGCCGCTTTTGTTGCAGAGCTGGAAGGAGCAATTTTGGTCAATTTTTTTTTGATCTTAGTATGAATTTGTAGCAGGAGAAGTTCCTTGTATTTCCAAGGATCTGATACCATATTAAATTGAGCACATAGATATGTGGATCAACACACAACTCACAAGATAGAACTGGCAATTTTACTCATAATTGAAGAATGAAACAGTGCAAAAATGGCTTGCAATTGTGTAATGCTTTCATTAATCAAAAGTAATTGGATAATTAATTACAATGTAATACAATGGTATTAATAACCATTCAATTTGAATGCATGAGAGAGGAATTTTAATTGATTGACTCTAACTAACTTCATGAATAACTAGACATGTCTAACTGACTATCGGAGCCCAACTAGTTAGCTCCAGTTGTCTAAATCAGTGCACCATTCAATTAGAATAAGCTAACTAGTCTAACTTAATGTGGTAGGTGAGGAATTGTGCCTTCCCACATGCAATCAATCAATGACTGGCACTAACTGGATGTAACTGACTCCTAACTAGGCTTACCTAGTTACTAATTGAACTCGACTGAAGGAGGTTGGTTCTGGCACTCCGAGTGGCTCCTAAATTGTAGGGATTGGTCTAGAGGATCCTAAACTGAAGCATGCAAGTGCCATTAGTGGAATTTAGCCTAAACTAGCATTCCCCACACTCTAGTAACTGGTACATGTGACCCAATTAGGCCATGTGGACCCAATTATGCTAATGACTAAATATAGACTGAAAAGACTCCTAATTTAGACACAATTAACCAAATTGGACAAGGGAGGATTATAATCCTAACATTAACTACTTCACAAAGTGGATTGAAGCAATACCTACAAGCAGGGCTACAGATGCAGTGATCATGGATTTTGAACAATGTTTTGGCTAAGTTTGGTCGTCCTAGGAGGATTGTGACTGATAATGCAGCAACTTTCAAATCTAAGAAGATGATCAATTTTTGTTATAAGTATCATATCAGTCTTAATCATTCCGCTGCTTATTATCCATAGGGTAATGGACTGGAAGATTCTTCTAATAAGATCCTGGTAAGAATAATAAAGAAATGGTTAGAAGAGAACAAAAGGGCTTGGCACAAAAATATGAAATATGCTTTGTGGGACGACATAATCAACACAAAAAGGGCAATTGGAATGTCACCATTTCAATTATTATATGGATCAAAAGTTGTTTTTCCAGCACCCTTAGGAGTTCCAGTCATGAAATTATTACAGGACCAGCAGGGTGAACCAAATAATATGCAAAGGAGGATAAATTAAATCATTGAACTAAATGATATGATAGAAAAAACATATGACAATGTGTAAATACACCAAGAGAAGATGAAGAACACTTTTGATAGGAGGGTCAAGGAAGAACAATTCCAGATCGATGACTTGGTTTTGAAATAGGATGATCCTAGGGAAGAAAAGCATGGTATGTTTGATCACATGTGGGTAGGAACATATGTCATTGCAACATACAGAGGTTAAAATTCATTCATTCTACATCATCAAGATGTGTCTCAGCAGAAAGGAGGCCCAGTAAATGGAAGATATCTGAAGCATTACTTGTCCTGAGGTAAGGAGGTAATTTTTGTATTATAGTTGTATATATATATTTATTTTTGGTACATATGGTGAGCCAAAGTATTTGAAGCTTGTTACACATAAATATCGTTGTCATCATGTGATGAGGTCCCAAACATCAGTTATTGCCCTAAATCCCAAGTTGTCTAGTGAAATACTGGCCCTGACTTCAGTCTTGCATATAAAATTCCAACATCGCTTCTACTCTTAAGGAAAGAAGCGTTAGATTCTTCAGCAACACTCACTATCTCTTGACAGTAGGTGGTGCCACTGCTTTTTCCCCTCGTTTAAAGTGTGGTTCTGCCCTGTCACTGCTCTGTCATAGTGGAGGAGAAGTGGTGCCCGAGTTAAAAAGTGAAAAAGAGAATATTCCATGAAGCTTCTCGAAGGAAGACTTCATGGAACCCTCATCCCTACTCCTAAGTGTTAGATTTTTATCATTTAATCAATATGATATAGGAGCTTATCTGAGAGAATAAAATGCACAACAATAATCACAAGAGACAAGAGACATGCATATTTTTCCTTAGGGAAACCATAAAGGAGAAAACCCTGCAACTTCCTCAGAGATAGAATGAGCACCAATAACAAAATTAAAACCCAAAAACAAAAAGATGATCTCCAAAAACTGTTCTCTCTCTCTCACTTGTGTGAGCTCCTCCTCTCTCACTCATGCACTATAGTTGAGTGACTGTGTGTGACAAATAGAGAGTCTCACTCTCTATTTATACTTGTTTTCCACTTAAATTTTACACTTACAGGGCCAACCTCACTAGGAGAGTCTAATAATCCTAATACCCCTCAACTGTGGGGACTATTTCCCTGACTTACAATGGAGGGTTAAAATCAATGACTTTACATGAATTTATTATATTAATTACTCTTTTGATCAGAGGAACATCATGGTACAATGAAATAAAATATAAGATATACAAGTGAATACATTCTGAAGTTACAAATACATCAACACTCCCTCTTAAATAGGAAGGTATTCTCTTGCAACAGCTCATCGACACAAGTCTTTGTCACTGGATCATCATCATCATTGCTTCTTCTATCTCGAGAAAATGGTGTTATCTATCAATTCTACTTGTCATAGGAAGTTCTACAGAGCTAGCCTTGTTGGATGTAGTCCTAGCCTCCACGTAGGTCTTCACATATTCAATAATTATATCTAACCATGGGAGGAACCAATCCTCTCACCATGTTAGAAAGGTACAACACTTACATTTGACATGGGAGGAACCAATCCTCTCACCATGTCATAAAGGAACATCACTTACATTTGACCATGGGAGGAACCAATCCTCTCCCCATGTCAGAAAGGCACAACACTTGCATCTGACTAGGGGAGGAACCAATCCTCTTGCCATGTTAGAAAGGCACAACACTTACATCTGACCATGGGAGGAACCAATCCTCTCACCATGTCAGAAAGGCACATCACTTACATCTGACCATGGGAGGAACCAATCCTCTCGCCATGTCATAAAGGCACAACACTTACATCTGACCATGGGAGGAACCAATCCTCTTGCTATGTCAGAAAGGAACATCACTTACATCTAACCATGGGAGGAACCAATCCTCTCACCATGTCAGAAAGGCCCAACACTTACATCCAATGGCATGGTAGGACACACCTACTACCATCCGAGGAAGGGCTCTTCACTTAGATCCACCAGCATTGTAGGACACACCTAATACCATCCGAGGAAGGGCTCTGCACTTACATCCACCGGCATGGTAGGAAAAACCTACTACCATATGAGGAAGGGCTCTTCACTTACATCCATCAGCATGGTAGGACACACCTACTACCATCCAAGGAAGGGCTTTGCACTTACATCCACCGGCATGGTAGGACACACCTACTACCATCCAAAGAATGGCTCTGCACTTACATCCAACCATGGGAGGACTAGCCTGCCACCATGTTGGAAAGGCTCCACACTTATATATGACCATGGAAGTTCCAACCTGCCACCATGTCAGAAAGGCTCAACACTTATTTTTGACTATGGGAGGTCCAACCTGTCACCATGTCAGAAAGTCTCTCATACTCATCACTTCTCCTTGGAAGGAACCTCGAACTGGAGAACACCAAGCTTCTCCCTGAAGTACTCATACTTCACTCTAGCCATTTATAGCATAGAATCACATCAGGGATGATTACGCACACGGATAACCTATGAGCTTTGCTAGGACTGATTACATCCGAGGACAACCTACAGGACCATTTATGTCTGAGCAACCTATGAGCTTCACCAGTATTTTATGCTCAGACAACCTGTCTCATCGGCTATGCTAGAACTCCCTCTTTTGAGAGATCTCAATATGGATCACAAACTGGAGCTTCACTGCTCCTCTCTCGAACATACTCAGTGCCATGAAGGACTCCATCCTTCCAGACTAGGAGATCACATCTGATCTTGAATCAACACCCTAAATTTCTATTCCTATCAATGGCACTGCTTTCCAAATTTGAATCCACATAACCCTCTAGGATAACTTTCTGATTCGCCTCATACTTGAGCCCATAATCAACTGTACCCTTTAGGTACCTCACTACATACTTTGCAACCATCAAGTGAACATGTCTTAGATCCATCAGGAACCTACTCAATGTGTTCAGAGCAAATAAAATATCTGGTCTCGTATTCCTCAGGTACATCAAGGACCCAATCATCTAATGATACATCGTTGCATCAACCGACTCTGATGAAGCATCACTCAATAGCTTCATGTTTTATGCCATAGGTGTGGTCATGGAATTTTTGTCCATCATCATGAACCTATTTAGGATCTCTACTGCATACTTCCCTTGTCCCAGGGAGATTACATCTGCATTCTACCACACCTCCATGCCTAGAAAGTAGTGCATCATATCCAAGTCCTTCATATTGAACTCGAAAGCAAATCTCCTTCTTGCAACTTTAATGAGTTCCTATTTTCCTATTAGGAACAAGTCATCGACATATAATAGGAGCATCACTGGTCTTCTTCCTTCAATATTGAAGTAAAGGTTGGAATCCTCTTTACTCTTAGTAAATCCTAGAGCCATCAGTAAGTTGTCCATGTCGTTGTATCATGTCGAACCTTAGGATCTTCTTCAGTCACCCCCTTTGAAGTGGAGCATCATTCTCCCTCTACCTTTCGTACTCTATGTATTGAAAAATTCTATACTAGAGTGACAAGTAGCTTCCTCTGCTACTAATATTCTTAGTATCCATCTAGTGTCACTGGATAGCAAGATCCTCTATCTTGAACATTTTCAAAATTAATTCTCGCACCCATCTGTGAGCTTGTAATCCTCTATAGGATTTCATCTTCAACCTTGTAGAAATGGTTAAGATCTTCATTACTATAGGTGATCTCCAAGCTCCTCATTTATGTGTTATCCCGTGGGTGCCTTCTGAGCTCATACAAGGCCTTCTTTAATTTGCACACATGATTCTGATTGTCATGTGTCTCAACTTCTAGTGGTTGAAAATGTCTCTTCGTAGTCTATGCCTTCTTTCTATGAGAAGCCTTGTGCTATGAATATTACCTTGTATCCCACGATGTTGCCATCTACTACATTCTAGATCTTGTAGATCCATATGGAAGATACTACGGACTTCCCTTCAAGTCTTCGATATTGCATTCTAGTCATCATTCTTCATTTTGGATTTTTAGAGTGAATCTTGAGTTGTCGTCACTTGTTCTTCAGAACAAGTCTCATCATTATTTTCTTGTAGGCGATTGTACGTGATTTTTCCTACAATTCAAATGCACTAGTTGTATGGTTAGAAACATTTCATAAGGCATATTCATAATGGTAAATTCTTATGCATAAAGACATAATCATGTAACTATTTTATCCAATACACCATTCATCCATATCTCACGGAAACTTTCTAGATTCCTTCCATCTCTACCATGACATAATTGATATTGTGCACTAATCCAATGTCAGCAAAGAGGTTTCATTCTAGATAAGTAGCAATGGAGAGTTGTATAGAACCATGAGCTACTTACCCATCACATGCATATTAGTAGTATACTGTCATGAATGCAAACATTCTATCATGCATAACACATCAACTGAATATAAACAAATGCATAACCAAACAATATCATGAAATGACAATTGAAAAATTATCTTTATTTCTTTCATGGGTAGACTCCTTCTTGAGCCTTCATATTCATCGTATTCTTCATTCATAACATCATCCTTTCTTATCTAAATGCTAAGATGGATAAGAGGTTCTTCAAGAATTGAGTTCTTCATATTCCTCATCACTTGAGGGATCTTCTTTGAATTGAGTGATTTATCTTCAGTTGCTCCCATATTCTTTTCTTTTATTATGAGTTAAGCTTCTTCTTGTGTGCACTTTTCCTAGAGTCTATTGAAGGTAATCACTTCCTTTTGGCACACATTCCTCGAATGAATGAATCCCATGATCCTAGGAGGCCATTCAAGGTGGTTATAACAATATCTTATTCTTATTCGATTGCTTCGTCATAGTATAGAACACTTCCCTTTTGTGTCTTCAAAGATGACAAATGAGGGGTGAGATGATTTTTAATAGAATCTGCAATGATTCTCTTGGCTCTATCCTTAGCCTCATCTCCCTCTAGCTCTTAGACCTTTCTTACTGAAATACTAATCCAAGTCAATTTCTTCAAGGATCATAGAGGTATTATAATTCCATACTTGGAAGTTTTCAGCTTCACCAAGATTGTCATCAAGCTGGCATGATAGGTCATTTTGAAATGAGAACCTCAAATGTAAATAGCAAAAGATTAGATCTTACCGATTTGAGGTGTCCGTCCTAGTTCTATATCTGGTTGATTTAGGGTTTGCCTAATTTTCAAAACTTGGAATCTTTCAGATATTATTGGATAGAAATATGTGCCTCCTCAAGGTGAGCTAAGTAGCATACTCATTTTGCCAAAACTGTGATTATAATTGCAAAATATATGGTGCCCTACTTTTCTTCAATTTCTGCTACATAATTGCCTGATATTGTTTCTGTAATATATCCAAAATTACTACCCCTATATGTGTGAAACTTCACACTAAGGTATCCTCATCTATCCTCTTTCCAACATCATGGGTTTGAGTAGAATTGGTTTCACCAATTGGGAATTATGAGAGTTTTCCCAAGGTGACTTATTTCAATATTGTTCAACATAGCGAACTTGTACAGAATTCCACATGTTACTGTTTCATCTTTGGGGTTGGAACATTTTACCATAGAAATTAATGTCCCTGTCCTATCTATAACATCTTGCGAAATTTCATTTGGAGCTTCGTAGGCCGTGATATAGGAGTTTTCCTTAGGTGTCCTATTTAGGGATGAATCCAGGGAGAGGATGGAACCCTGATTTGGAAGAATCATATCTCCTATAATATAGCGAATCTAAGGATAAATTTTTTACAAAGGGTCCATTAGGGGTTTATATTCATCCTATAAAATGTTTGGCTCCTGATCCTTCTCCAATATCGAGATATAGCAAATGCACCAAAATGACTAGTTTCAGTCTTTTAGGGTTTTCTAGTCTGGGTTCAAATTAGGGTTTGACTTTCCCGGAGTTTTACCCAACCAAAAATTCTGATATTGGTATCTAAATTTAGATTTTGAAAAGGAGATAAATCCTATGCTGGGATCACTCAAAAAAATCCTCTTCTTAGAAAATCAGTAATTTCCCGCAGTAGTGACAGGTCAAAAACTGAAAATGCCCGGAATCAAATTCTGCTTCGACAGAAAGATGCACCCTTCAATGGAGAGTTATCCTAGCCTCTTTTTTTTGATGATTTGTGGAGGGAGACCCAAAAAGTAAGAATACCTAGATCCTACATCTACATGGTGTCTTCTTCTTAGGTTAGCTCTAATACCATGTTATATTTTTATCATTTAATCAATATGATCTAGAATCTTATCTGAGAGAATGACATGCACATCAATACTAAAAAAAGACAAGAGACACAAAGAGTTTTCCTTGGGTAAACCATAAAGGAAAAAACCCCACAAATTCCTCAGAGATAGAATGAGCACCCATAGAAAAATTAAAACCCAAAAACACAAAGATGATCTCCAACAATTGTTCTCTCTCTCAATTGCGTGAGATCCTCCTCTCTCACTCATGTGCTACAATTGAGTGAGTGTGTTTGACAAATAGAGAGTCTCACTCTCTATTTATACTTGTTTTCCACTTGAATTTTACTCTTACAGGGCTGACCTCACTAGGAGATTCTAATAACCCTAATATCCCTCAACTGTGGAGACTATTGCCTCGACTTACAATGGAGGGTTAACCTCAATGAATTTACATGACTTTATTATATTAATTACTGTCCGGATCGGAGGAACATCGGGGTACAATGAAATACAATATAAGATATACAAGTGAATACGTTTCAAAGTTACAAATACATCAACATTGAAAGACCACTTCGACTCGAGATCCATCCTTTTTGGATCTCCCTTCCACCTCACCCACCATTTACTCAACCATCCCTATCCTCCCAAGTCCTATAAAACCAGGCTCATACCCCATGGTTGAGAGAGAGAAAAGTTATGCTGTTGCATTGAGGTTCTGGACAAATCAGTAGGGTGAGCATAGAAGGAGCAAGTTGGAGCTTTTGGGGACAAGGAATTGGCATGTGAAGTAGCATCACAACACTAAGGTGAATGTTGTAATATTTCTTCTTCATATTTAATGCAAAGTTGGTTCCTTTCCCGTAAAGTATGTTATGTTATAATCATGTATTTTACTGTTGGATTCCTTAGTCATTGACATAGAATTGTGGTTTATATTCTGGTACTTTTGATATTGTTTTCTTGTTTCATGTGATTGTGTAGGTACATCGATGAAGATCCATCACCATAGGAAACAACTACATCACACTATCAAAGGACTCATTCCAAATCTCCGCAACTTCTAGGGGAAGTCTTCCATATCTATTGTAACTCATTTGTTCTAGATATGAACCATTTAGACTAGAGGAATAGCTCTTGTCTGCAAGAGGTACATTTTTTCTAGCAACAAATATGGCGACTCCACTGGGGAAGAGCTTTCAGCACATCTGATCTTCCTTGGTATTCAAAATCTTGTCTGAAATCCAAGCTCCAATTTGACCAGATCTACTAGCTTATCAAGTGAGATCTTGGTTCAATATAACCAGATCTGCTTAGATCTGAGTCATTCTTGCTTTATGTACTTCATATTCCTATCAAATTCATGATTTGATGCTAGTTTTACAATAACTTACTTTCTCTTTTTCTCCATTTTTTTGTTTCGACACTTACAGCAAGCACTGCCTATGCATAGTGGACATTCAGTGGTACCACCGCCTGTGTGCAGTAATCATTAAGTGATGCCACCACTCTTTTACGGTGGACGAGAAGTGGTACTAAGCCAAAACCACTCTATTACTAACTCTCCTCAAGTGGTGCCAGGTAGGACTTCTAGTTGCTTGTGATTTGAAAGCTTTGATATTTTTGCTTTTTGTTCTGTGAGTGTTTGGGCTTCTTTTTCAAATATCTGAGTAGTTAGATTCAAATTATGGATATGGTAAATGCTTTCTTTGTTGAATTCAAAAATATAGGTTACAATCATTAATTTTATTTCTTGTATCCTTGGTTTACATTTTCGAAAGGAGTGCTTGAAAGTTTAGTTCAGTTAGATCTCTTTTAACTGCTTGATAAAACTAAAAAGGAAGAATTTATTTTTGGTTTTTGCTTTCAATATTCGTTAGTTTACGAAAGACTTCTTTTTGATTTTAAAACAATTTTTTTTGTTGAGATTTGATTATAATTTTGCTTAAAGATTAATTATTGGATTCCTAACTAACCTCATAAGCTTTTAGATCTCCATATTCTTCTTTATTTTTACACTCTTGTCTCGTCAAAAGAAAAAATATATCATAGTTTTAAGTTAAATCTTTCCATTTTTTGAAGAAAATTGAAAAAGTACTTAGTGTGCATTTGAGTATTATTGTCTTTATTTTTAGGAAAAGAGATCTCGCTTCATTGCTTTCTTTCAAAGATTAGATTAGAAGTGTGTTTCTTGTTTGTATTCTCAAAAATATTTCTTTAGTGAGATTGTTTGGGAAAGTTTTGGTTTTGAGACGAAATTGAAAAAGAAAACACTCTCTCCTTCCCATAAGTAGGGAATCCTTTGAATGGTAAAGTGAAAAAATTTGCATATCATAATTGCATGGTTTTCCTTTTCTGTCATCACTCAATGCATTCACCTAACCGTTCAACTTAAAATTAACGGTAGCTATAGGTTAAAAATCTTAGTAACTCAAGTGATAGGTTAGAGACATGTTCTGGCATCATAAAATGTAGGAGCTATTGTTTATTTCCTGTAGTACAACCCGGGACCTGCGCGGTTATTCCACGTACACTCGGTATATAGAATAGCCTTTCACACACCCTTGAGGTATATTGAAAGGTACTTCATGTGCTCAATTGTATATCAGAAAGACCCTTGTGAATGGTTTTTCATTAGACAACACTACTATGGATTTGAAATCCTGTATACCTTGTGTATATTGGGAGGCCCTTCTAGTATTCCTAAAACCATATGAGAAAATCCCTTTTGTCCTTCTTGTTGGCGCAATACACCGAAAACAACACTCGAGGAGATTACTACGCATGTGCTGTCCAGGTAGTCGGGTATTCAGTTGAGGGACAGTTGATCCTCCTCACTGCGTTTTACTGTTGGACCCTGTGGTATATAGTGAGTTGCAAAAACTTGGCAATCCTAGTGAGGAACTGGCTTGTATCAACCCCTCTTGTCACTTAAGTCTGCTTGTGGCCTGTAGTTTGTGTAGGAGAAGTTTTGTGTGATTTTTCTAGTTTTGAAACCCTAGGTTAGGTTTTAGTGACCATACAATCTGGATGAGTTTCAGTTGAGACGATCTAGAAGAAACCATGGCTTACCACCCGAATTTCCTCTTGTCCAAGGAGAGAGCCCAATGGAAGCCATAGATCAAGGTGTTACAACTAACTCACATGTGGAAGGAAGCCCAGTTCTGGAAGATGGAGAGAAATTCACCACTTACACTAATCCCTTGGTTGAACAGCCTCTAGTAGCTGAAACTGCATTTCATTTTATAATGGAAGCTCATGCTGATAGTCTTGCTGAGACAAAATATGGCCCTAATGCTCCATTTTGGAGAAATTATATGGGTCAAGCCCTTTTCGAATTTGGGGTTACCATACCTTCTTTTGTAAATCCTCCCAGACATTCATGATAACCTTGAAAAAATCATTTCTACACCTGTTCTGCATAAAGAACCTATGTCTGCTCTCTTACCCCATCTTTCAGATCCTTTTCCTTCTGGATATCGTTCAATTTCCTCATCTTTGGCTGCTCCTAATGTATCACCATCTCATGGTGTGACCACTCATAATCCAGGTCAAACCTCCAACCTTGCTCATGTAGTTTCCAATCATGGATCTGTTCCTAGTCCTCCCATACCCTCTGTAGCTACGGGGGAATCCTCAACTCAAGTGGTATATTCCAACACTGGGGGGAAACCCCCAGCTCAAGTTGTACCCATAGTTAGTGAAGTTACTCTTAGTGTTAGGAAGACCCCTGCTATAGGAAAACCAACAGTGGTTGATCCTCCCACTAACACTAATATGGTAAACCCTCTGTCAAGTTTGGGTCAACCCTCAGGGTTACAACCTGCAATCAACCAATATTCTTAGGGATATGTTTATCTAGGAAATAAACCATCTATAGGAAGTATAAATTATCAACCTACATCTACAAGGGCTATGTATCTTGGAATCCCTTACCCTGGAAACATGTTTACATCATGGGGGAAACCTAATTGGTCCTACATGCCAACCATGGGAGGAATAACTATTCATACTACTGGGGGTTCTCGAGGGCCACCTTATGGTGGTGTACCCTTTCAAGGACAACCTGGTAGAGGCCCTATTAGCATAGGCCCACCTGGTGTAGGTCCATCTTATAGAGGACCACTGCCCGAAGGACCACCATTAGGAGGAACATCATGCGAAGGCCCACCACCACCCAGAGGCCCACCACCTATGGGTGACCCTCCCTCTAGAGGTTCACCCCCTTTGGGAGGATATTTGGGAGGATCATGTGCCTATCAAGCAACCAAAAAACTAGTGTATCAGTCAACTTATGGTCCTACTGGTATGTATATTCCTCATCAATACTACCAGTATGTCGAACCTAATAAAAAATTTCCATTCTTGAAAACTTTGGACTTACCCGATCTGTCCAAGTTGATTAATGATCCCATTCAACATAACCCTTCATGGCCTGCTATTCCAGTCAAGTTACCATCATACATTCTGAAGTTTGATGGGAAGTAGGGAGATGATCCAAAAAATCATTTCATGATGTTCCATCTGTGGTGTTCTTCCAACTCCTTGATGGATGACTATTATCAGCAAAAATGACACTTCTCCATCCGAGTGCTGACATTCATTATGTCGGTACACAAAAGGACAATTAGGATTGAAGTGGCCAAAACAATATAGATGTGCATGACCTTTGATGCATGATCTCCAGACCAACCTGATATATTTTTATTCTAAGTTTTGGGTTGCACACGTGACTATGTACATTGCAACTTGTGTGTCACACACAACTATGTGCATTGAAACCCATGTGTACATTGCATATGTGATTTCCCTTTGAACAACAAGTGTGTCATACATGCCTAGCCTATATAAACGCTCATGTGTACCTTAATTCAACATTAAAAAATATAAATCATGATTATATGAGATTATTTGGGCCTTAATCCATAACTATCCCAAATGTCTCAACCATCCTAACCTTCGAAACCACTCTATTTCCCAATGTATAAACATAGTTCTTGGGATGGGGCTAATCAATCAATTTTTGAAGAGAAAAGTTATGCTGGTGGTATATCTTCAGAGTCTTGGAGCAACAGAACTCAAATTCCTCATTTGCAGACGAGTCCTTGTGTAAGGACCGGGGTTGTATTCTCACCTATTCACTGTTTGTTAATAAAGAGAATTCTTCTTCCAATGTTTGTATTGTGATTTTCTCATGTATATTGGTTAATGAATGATATTATTAATATGTGTTTCATCTAACCTTTGATATATGTATATATATATATATATATATATATATATATATATATATATATATATATGAGATATTGCTTGAAGAATTGGCTCTTTTCATGTGTTTATGCCAGAAATTGTTCCTAGACTACAAGAGAACAAGCCAACACAATCTCAATAATTTCAATAAAACAAAATAGGGTTTTTAGGGTTTTCAAGGTTTTTTGGTTGAGAAGTTTGATGACAAGAGGGAATGCATTCATAAATCCAAATAAACACTAAATCATAAGCATAGAAAGGCTGAGATGCATAACATAATAACCATAATCCAACAGAAAACAACACTGAGGTTCATCCACAGATGGAAAGCATTCCAAGTAAAAAAACTTTAAACTAGCAATGAAATTACCAACTGAGTAACTAAAATAGGTTATAAATGAATCCAGAGAACAAACTGAAGGGTAAATGGAGCATATATTTCATAATCAATCTTTCAAATACACATAAGAGTCATTTACTTAGATTATGAACAAGTTTGAAGACCTCCTCTTGCCATCCAAAAAATCGAACCATCTGTCCTCTTTGTGACTTACATTAATACTATCCTCTAAAATTGGTTAAGGAACTAAACCCTAACTGATTTTTAGTCTACCCATCAAAATAGTTTCATCTAAATAATATTTACAAAAATAAAGTAACTTTCAAACCTAACTAATAACTGATTATCTTAACAAACTTTACAGATCCTTAGCTACTTTAGCTAACAAGGCTATCCCCTCCAGGGCTTGGGATTTTCTTCTTGCCTTCAGTTGATCTGCTTCCATATCTGCAATCTTTCTAGTTAGTTATTCATTTTTTTGCTGCAGATCCTGGATGGTTTGCTTCAACATTGTGAATTGACTTTCTGTATTCCTCTTCCTTTTCAATGCTTCTCTTGAAACTGCAATCAGCTCCTGATAATGGCTATTCACCTCCTCAAAATCCTCTTTGAGTCTTCTATTTTCGATGACCAATCCATCATTCATCTCCTGCATGTACTCAACCTGATACTTATATTGTTTTACACTTCTCTATAAATTCTCTTTTTCTGAATCAAAGGTTTTATTTCCTTCTATGGTTTGCATCTCATTTGGAAGCCATGGGATATTCAATCTCTTATAAATTTCTTCATCTTCTAGCAACAATTCTATAGGAGTTTCAGGAAAACCTAGGTGTTCTTCACTCTTAGCTTTACATGGAACCTTTTCCTCAACCATCACATTCTTTTCTAAGTAAGAACCCTTTGTCTCACCTTCTTGCTGTTCCTGCAACATCTGACTTCGTACCTCTAGAAATATATCAGATATTTTAGTATCAGTTAGGACAGACTCTCTTTCTGATTCTATTGGCCTTTTACCCTTACTGTCACCCTTATCATCATTCAATTTTTCATCAGATGAAGAATCATCTATTACTGTCACTCTTTCTTTGTTCAATTTAGGATTCATCAACTTCTTCATATTCAGTCTGAGTTTATTTCTAGTTCTGGTTTTTGGTCTCCACACAGGAGCCAACTCCCCCAACATTTTGAGAGTCTTACCCTAATGGGTAACTGAGGAAAACTCAACAACTTTTAGTTTCTTTCCTTTTGGTAATGCTACCTCATCACCCTGGTTGTGAAATTCCTTCTCAGTACAAACCCTAGTTGCATCAATGACAGGGACTTTATCACCATCAAATAGGCATTTCTCATCTTCTGATAGAACTGTGATAGGACTTTGTCTTTGAAATTCAATATCCTCTTTCTCATTTGAAATTTTCTCTACAGGTACAACATTTTCAGCAAAAATTATCTCTGCAACTTCATCATTTTCAACAGGCTCGGCTTCCTTAATATTTGACTGTAAATTTTTGCTATGATTATCATTAAGGTGCTGTTTATATTCAAATTCTTCATTTGCATGATCTGAAACTTCCTCTAACTTAACCCTTTCTTCATCTTTGACCTTTACCTTTTTCCTGAGCTTTTTGATCAAAGTCCTCCCTTTATTAGCTTATCTTGTGTGATATTGTCCTTCTCGACCATTTTGAAAACCTGACTAGAAAATGAAATACTCCCAAGTCTTTCCCCTACTCCACAAAACAGTGTTTATGATGAGTTTGATAAGTCCATGATGGAAAATGGACTACCTTGCATGACATCTTTTGCAGGCTCTTCAAAAAGAAGAAGGGTAAGTTCATCTTGGACTCATTACTGATATGCTGAAGAAATATAAAGTGGTATTTGAAAACAAAGGCATATCTACCCTCATAGGTAATGTAACTCTGTAAAAATTTAATGGGCTCTATCCATTGAGGCTTGAAGTTATGAATTGGTACACCTTTACCCCAATCTGCAATTACACTAAGAAGTAAGTACTTTTGTGCATTGAAGGTGAATGGAACCTTCTTAAACCGTAATTCTCCCTCGTTCAAGATGCCTGTTGCCTCAGCTACCAACTCCTTAGTCATTTTGAATTGTAAAGTATCAAAAGACACAATGTCTTTATCATAAAACTGAGCAAATTTATGGGACACCTCTGCATGATATCCATCAATCTTTTTGAAAAATGTCAACCACCCTGCATTTGAAAATAACTCTGCACATTCTAGAAAATTTTCTACCCAGCTTAGGTCAGTGGGATCAACTCTATTTGTTTTTCCACTTTTCTTCATATTCACTATGGTTTAACAACACCTGTCGATATCCCACAATCTAACTATCTTCAAATCCTAACAGTCTATTCTAACACACAGTTCATAAATCTTTTGTGCCAAATCATAACAATTTGACCTAATCACAGGGTTCAGGGAACTCCAACAGTTCTGCTTTGAAATTTACTATTTTAAATGATGAATACTTGACTATATTTGTTAATAATTCATCATTCACAGTGTATTAGGTGAAAAACTCATATTCCTCCTTTGAATTTTAACATTAAGGATTTTATGAGAAAATCCCCAAGTTAAGAAAACCCTAGAAATGACACGCGGGGTACCTGCTCAGAAGACCAATACGAGCGCTAAAATGGAATCACTTCAATGGTTAAGTGTTGAATTTCACGTTCCACCTATCTCCAACTATCCAGACCATTTCAAACAGTTGCTGCTGAAAATCCCTAATTCCTCTTCCAGTCGAAAAATATCGATTTCTCAGCAATGTCTTCTCACCACAACCTTCAATATCCTTCGTGTCCTTCAGATAAGGAACATACTCCTGAAAAACTCTGCCTCATCTACTCGCTATCATCATTCACCCTACGCTGCATGCAATCGCCATGATCTACCTCTTATGATGATCATCCACCTGTTTCAATGATAAAATATCTAGGACACGTATAAAATGCATCAAATGATGAGATTAACACCCCAGAGACAAGACACCCAAAAAATCGGACTAAAAAATGATGATTTTAGCATTTGTGACTTTCTTGTAGTGCTCTAGTGTATTAATTTTTCTCTTGCGCTACAAGAAAGTCCAATCACATAATTTCACATCATTAGGCTACTAATAAAGTTTAAGACTTGATTTATGTGCTTAATCTCGACCTTAGTGTCATTTATAAAACCATTTAATCCATATATGCCTTGTAAAACCCTTCAATAATGAAATCAAAGCAATTTTTTTTTATAAAGTAGGCTTAAAAAATCAAAATCATGATAATTAAAAGTTTGAACTCTAATTATCTTTATAAACAAAATTTACTAGAAACAAAAAAGTACTAGCAAGGTTCAAAACATAAATAAAAGCATAAAACTAAGGAAGACAAAATCATGACTTAACATCTGGCTCCTGCTGCGGGATGAAGTCCTCCTTGTGAGGCTTCAAGAACCTGTAGACTAGTGCCTTCTGTACTACTACCTGCTAATCTGCAAAATTTTCATTGGGTTATGGAGTCCTTATTATGTTTTACTCACACTGGTATATACAATGAAAACTAAAATTTCACCTCAAAAACTGTAGAAATGCTTGAGGAATCGTCCATTAACTGGACTTGACAATTCCTCACCTTCCAAAGTCTGTAGAACAAAAGTGCTATTTTCCAAAAACTTAGATACTAGAAAAGGGACAAACCAAAGGTTATCAAATTTTCCATGTTTCCCTTTTTGTTCCTTCCTAGCATCTCACCTTAGAACCATGTCACCTATTGAGAAAGTATTATCTTTGATTTTCCTGTCAAATCTTTCTTTGATTTTCAATCTGTATAGCTGTGCCTTTTCTTCCACTTATTCTCTATTCTGCTGCAACTCTATCATTGCATAAATCCTTCTCTGCATATCATTAGGTTCTTCTTGACAATCCTGAAAAAACTTCATCACTGGGATACCCAACTGAATAGGAAAAATTGCATCTGTACCATACACTAATTGGAAATGAGAAGTTCCAATTGCTTGTTTGACTATTATTCTGTCAGCCCATAATGCATATTTCAGCATAGAATCCCATGATCTCTTATTATGCTTCAACAATTTTCTGATACTCTAAATGATATTTTTATTGGAGGACTTAGCTTAACCATTACCTTGAGGATAGTAAGGAGTTGAATGTTTCAACAAGATGCCATTCTTTTCACAAAATGCTCTCGTTGCCGTAGACTTAAAATCCTTTGCATTATCTGTTACTATTCTCTAAGGACACCCAAACCTACTGAGGATATTTTCTTCAAGAAATTCCATAATCACCTTATCTGTGGCATTCCTTATGGGGATAGCTTCCACCAATTTGGTAAAGAAATCTGTTGCAGTCAAAATGCACTTGTGTTGTCCTGAGGAAGATGGATTTATCTCTCCTATAAATTCCAGACCCCACTACTGAAAAGGGGCACTTACTGCAATTGGTTTCAAAGGTAATGACAAATTTTTTTGTTTACCAGCAAATTTCTGACAAGGGATTCATGCACTTACCTGCTGATATACATTTGTAAATAAAGAGAGCCAATAGTATCCAGCTCTTAAAATTTTGTATGTTGTTTCCTTCCAATACTTGTGACCTCCACAAGCACCCTCATGAGATTCAGAAATCACTCCTCCAACTTCAGGTTTATCTAAGCATCTGAGTAGAAAGCCCCCAGGATCCTTCCAAAATAGCTGCTCTTCTACCAAATAGTACTAAGTAGTTTTTAGCTTCAAATACCTAGCAACTTTTTTATCTAAGTGTTCAGGACATTGCAAATACAACAGAAAATATACAATGTCTGCATACCATGTGCATGTTGAATAGAAATCCATAATCTTCTCTTTCTGCAGCTTTGCTTGATTTTCTTCTTGTGCTGGCTCTTCTACCATCAATTAATGCAATCCTAGAGCTTGGAAATTTGATTCAGCCAATAGCTTAGCTAAACCTTGTCCCTTCACTAGTTTGGTAGGTCTAATATCTACATCATACTCCATGATTTTAGCAATCCACTTGCCTCTTTTTCCCTTGTTGTCAGGCTATGTCAAAACATCTTTTACAACAGCATTAGGCACATATGAAATAACTTTGGAATGCAAAACATAGATTCTGAAAAATTTCAAAGATTTTACCAAAGAATAAGTCTATTTTTCTAAGATGTTGTATTTTAATTCAGAATCTCTGAGAGTTTTGCTGAAGAATGCAATAGGTTGTTCAAGACCATCCTTATTCTTCTGTAACAGAACATCAGCCAATGTATCTTCAGATGCAAAGAAAAAGTTTAAAAATTCCCTAGTAAAATCTGGACGTACTAATACTGGAGCCTCGATAGGAGCCATCTTAATTTTTTCAAATGAGTTCTTTGCTTCAGTGGTCCATTTGACTTCTTGATCCTTCTTTAGCATGGCTGTAATCTGCTTGATAGTCTCAGCAAAGTTTGGTATAAACCAACGCAGAAAGTTGATTTTACCAATGAAATATTAGACATCTTTTTTACTCCTTGGGAGACTTATCTTCAGTATTGCTTTCACCCTTTCTGGGTCAATCCTTATACCATCATCTGAAACTAAATGACCCAATAATTTTACTTCCTGTATAACAAAGTGTGACTTCTTTGGATTCAAGGATAAACCAAACTTTCTGCATTTTAGGAAAGTTTGTTTCAAATGTTTTAGATGTTCATCATCTGATTGTGAAAAGACAATGATATAATCTAAGTAAATTACCACAAAATTGTCCTTTACCCCAACAAAGGCTATATCCATAGCCCTTTGAAAAGTTGCTCCAACGTTCATTAAACCAAAAGGCATCTTATCATACATGAAAGTTCCCCAGGGAGTAGTAAAAGCTGTTTTTTCTTTATCATCAGGATGCATAGAAATTTGATTGTATTCTGAGAAGCCATCAACCATAGAAATCCTCTGTGCCCCAACAACCTTCTGCAATATTTTCTCAATTTTAGGCAGAGGATAATTATCCTTTAGTGAAGATCTATTCAAGTTTTTAAGTCAACACACAGTCTGATTTCTCCATTCTTTTTCTTGACAGGAACTAGATTAGAAACCCATGAAGAGTACTTGAGAGGAACAATGATATTGGCATCTAATAAATTCTTAACTTCTTTTTCAATAACAGGAAACAAGGCTGGATTAATCCTCCTCAATTTCTATTGAAAGGGTTTAACATTAGGTTTTAAAGGTACTTTATGTTGTATAATCCCAGTATCATATGTTCTCAATTCTTCATAAGACCATGCAAAGACATCAACATGTTCCTTTAACAATTTAATGTACCTGTTTCTCTGTTATGCTATGAGTGCTTTTGAAATCTTCACCATTCTAGGATGTTCTACAGTACCAATGCTACAATCCACCACAGTCTCTTTTGAAGATTATACAACAGGTTTTAGAGGTGTATCATCTTTTGAAAATATCCTTTCTAAAAGTACCAAACCTTTTGGGATGAAATTACCTTTTAGTTCAATAATCTTGTGGCCAGCAATTTCATTTTCAGCAATCTCTTCAACATCTTCATCCTCATCTTCTTCTTCTTGATCAATTAGGGAATTGGAAAAATCATGTGTAAGCTCCAAAAATATTTTAATTTTAATGTCATCTTCAAACACTCTCCACTGCTTTACATTATCAGGTACAGAAGGTTTGTACCTAACCTCAATGGGATACTTCAACTGTGTGGTTTTGGGAATTCTAAAATGTGTAGTGTTGGGGCACACACCCTATTGGTCCTTAGGAAGGGTAACTTCAAGGAGTTACGACTCAAAATAGTCTTAGGGGTGTCGGGGATGAGTCAAAAACCTTATTTTGTAATAAACCCATGGTTTAAATCCAGGTTTTAGGGTTCGGGGTTCCCATGGTTTAAGTCCATGGTTTTGTAATAAGTGCGCTGTATAAATAGGCACTCTTGTAAATAAGTGAGGTTAGGATTTTATGTAAAGGGAATTGATGTGAAGCTAAGGATAATTTTGTAAGAAAAGGTTAAGTCCCAGCTGTGTGCGTGGATGACCTCTGCAGCTATGTGTGCAGAGGGTTTTTGGGTGATAAGGAAATCTGTAGCTGTGTGCGCGGCTTTGAGGACTGAAGGGATCTGCAGTTGAGTGCGCAGATCAGAACTGTGGTTTTTGTAGAAAGTTGAATAAAACACAGTTCTGTGGACGTAACCCCTACACTGGGGGTGAACCACGTTATATCTTGTGTCGTGGTTCTGTGTGTTGTTTATGTTGTGTTCTTTCATGCATTTATAGCTATAAATCTAATAAGTAAAGATCACTGCCAGATAATAACTTTGCTGTGAATTCCTAGTAAAGGGTTGTGCAAGATACTGTTTGTTTATCTAACTACGAAGCTAAATAAGTGAATGTTAAGCTCTGTGATTTCTATTTATAATCTGTTAAAAGCTAAAGGTACAGTAATATCCCTCTTTTGCTTGCAGAAATCTGGTTCTGCGGTACCCCATAGTGGTTTCGGGTGAGACTGCAACCTGTTCGCAAGTTGTTGCCGAAAGGGCCAACTCTGTGGGTCTTTTGTTGGTGCGAAGTTAAAGGTATAAAACCCAGGTCTGCCCTATAGCCCAACAAATTGGTTTCGTTGCCAGTTGAAATCAGTATCTGCTCAAGAGGGGTTTACGTCGTACCTCGAGGGCTATGTTCTGGAGGCCCTCTGTGAAGGAAATTGGTGATTGGCTTGATGAGACTTATCTGAAATTTGCTAAGCACGAGAACAAAGATCCACGTCGTAGTGCAAACGACTTTTTACAAAGGTATGTTTTTTGTGACATTTATGAAATTTTCTTTGGTAGCATCCACATAGAGTTGCACCAGTGGTTATCCAGGTTAACAGAGCGAAGGATGAACTTCCAAGCACGTCAATTTCCTGCTTGGACCCCTGCGAGAATTAATATACTAAAAAGGGTGAACAACGAGATATCCCGCACTGTTGATTTCTGGACAATGCGAACCCTTGAAGCATTTGTGATGGAGTTCACCATCGACACGAGTACCTCCTTTAGTGAAGTTGAGTGGAAATTTTTCAAAGGACCAAGGGGTAAGTTTTTGAATTCATTTAGTTTGCGAATTAAAATGTTATTGGCTGAAAAAGGCATATTGCTAATTGAATCAGACTATTAGATTTAGTATTACTAACCTATTGTTGTAAGGGACAATACCTTCGACGAGCAAAGTGGTTTGCTGTGAAGTGGAAAAAGGTACAAGAGAGATTTTGGATCCTATTCCTAGGGTCAGCATACCGAGTATCCCCCTGTAAATCCTGCTGATTCAGAACCTGAAGAAACCCCTTCTGTTGGAAACCCTCTGGTAACCCCGCAGCGAAGACCTATTAACCCTGAGAACTCGTCGCAGTCTGAAAGTCACCCTAGCCCGAGTAATCATGTCGCGGGTCAGTCTACCCCAGTAAGCTCCCCCCCACCTACCACCAGGAGGCTCTGGAAATCGCGATGAAGCTTGAAACCGCCCTTGTCGTAGACAATTCTGGTATTGCTCAAATTCAAGCACAGTTGGCAGCGATGGCTCTAGAGCTTCGGGATATGAAACAAGGAAAAACCGGTCGTGAAGAGGTTTGGTGTACACAATGTCGCACTGAAGGTCATGCCAAGGAACAGTGTCCTGTGGTAAGAAATTACCTGAATACGGGCACGCCAAACTCATTTACCCCACAAGTTCTTTATTGCGAGCTTTGCAGAACAACAGGGTAGCATCGACCTGAAGACTGCTATCTGCTACAGAGGTATGGACAAATACCCAAGAACCCTTACTGCAAATTCTGTAAGTCCGTAGGACATAATGAAAATGAGTGTCGCAGTTATGACCTCATGAGAGAACACACCTACGATGCCTATCGGGTACAAAATGAGGGACAGAGTAATGATGGCTATGGCTATCGCGGTGGTGCATCAGGTAGCGGGAGTTTTGGAGGCTGTGGTCATGGTGGCATGGCTGGTAGAGGTCGTGGTTAGGTGGTGTGTTATAACTGCAACCAGGCCGGACATCTGGCTCGCGACTATCGAAACCCGACTACGACATGTCGGTATTGCCGAGCAGTAGATCATGTGATCGAGCACTGCTCGCAGCTGGTAGCTAAGATTCAGGAAAGAAACAGTGCCCCTACTCAGAATCTTTAGATGATTTCCATCAAGCAAAGGCCTACCCCAACCATTAATGTTGTTACCTGAAGTGGAGCTATGACACATACACAGCCTGCTGACAAACAACCTGACGAGCCTTGGGTTCATAAGGCCCCCGTGGAAGTGCCCGCCTTCGATATTGAAAGAGAAAAGGAGACATTCATGGAAGCCAAGAAAGAATTTGTGGATTCTAGCCCAGCAGTAGCACCTGTGCAGCCACATCAGTAGCAGTCACAGCTGTAAGAAGCTCTGATGAATAAAGTAAGTACACTATCCTCATTTTTACAGAGTTGTCTGAAACATTTAAGAAATTAGAATGCTTTAAGTGAGTTGCAGAAATTTATTGCTTCCTGCGAACCTCAGCAAGGCTCTGGTTAGGCAAAAGTTGTTCATAGAGTCAGAAGAACCGGTAGGGAAATGAGGTTGAATGCTCAGATAGGAGAATATGAGATGACTGATGTGATCTTGGACTTAGGGTCAGAATTCAATGTCCTAACCAAGCAAACCTGGGAACAAATGGGCAAACCTACCCTTGATTGGTCCCCTATACAGTTGAGATTAGCCAATTAGTAGAATATTGTGCCCCTAGGACGATTTCCTAATGTCCCAGTAGATATTGATGGCATCTGTACTGTAGAAGACTTCAAAGTTATTGAGATCATTGACGACAACAATCCCTATCCAGCCTTGTTAGGTATTGAGTGGGCAATGGAAAATGATGCAGTTATTAACCTTAAGAAGAGACAGATGAATTTCGAAGGGAAAGATTTGAGAGTCATAGTCCCATTGGATCCCTCCCAAGGAGAAAGGTACACAGAAACCCTCTGAGATGAAGATCAGGATGTGTTGGACCATATCTACACTATTACAACAAAGGAAGAAGATTATGTTGATCCCAATGCTGAAGGTATTATGGATTGGCAGTGTGATAGCTCCTGTATGACGGATTCAGATGATGGTCTAGAGAATTGGCAGAACAGATTGTAGGAGTTACATGGCCACCGTTGTGCAAGAATTACCAAGTCTCTTAGATGGCTGGGCTCGCAGACAAGACCCTTACCTGTTTTTGATGGTTCGACAGACCCAGAAGTGTTTATTGAGCAATTCTCATCCCAAATCCCAGACTCACAGAAACTGGAGATTTTGGACTCATCATTCAGAGCCACAGCAGCCAGATGGTGGAATGGTCACAAATAGTACATTAATAGTTGGGAAGGTTGCCAATAGTCCCTTTGCCTGAGATTCATGGATCGACCACAGGAGGTCTGGCACAAATTTAATGGTAATACTAACCCTCGGAAGCATTTGGAGCAATGTTACGAAGCCTGGAAGCATGTACCTCGTGCAGAGTGGGTACATAGGTTTGTGCATACCTTGGATCCTGTTGCAAAGAATTGGTATGCGGAAGTTGAGCTTCGCTGGGGTACTGTAAGTTGGGATACCCTTATTGACAGTTTTGTATTGACATTTTCTACTAATGAGGTTTTCCCTGCTCTAGACACAGCTATTCGTTTGATCCATACTAAGGTGTTCGATGATCAAGCGATAGCAGAATACCAACCGGATTGGAAGGCACAAGAAGCTAATGCAGTTGAATGTTATAACCTCGCAATTGACGAGGATGACGATCCATGCAACATTAACATTCCGGAGTCAGAAGGCCACTGCAAATTTCATGGACCAGCAGTCGAAGTTCCTGAGGTAACACAGCCCCTGAAGACGCGGACTGTAAACATTGGCTCAGAAGAACAGCCTAAGCATGCTACCATTGGAGATTATTGGGACGATGAAATGGTAAGCAAAGTGACCCAACTTCTCCATGAATATCAGGACCTATTTCCAACCAAGTTTTCAGAGATGAAAGGTATCCTGGGTGATATAGGATTCATAAAGATCCCCTTGAAACCTGATGTGAAGCCTGTGAAATAGCGTCCTTATAGGCTGAACCCTAAGTACAAGGAAAAAGTTAGGATGGAGCTGGACAAGATGCTTGCTGCAGGAATTATTGAGCCTGTTGAGGAATCTGAGTGGGTCAGTCCTATGGTGGTGCAAGAGAAGAAGACTAAGGGTGAAATACAAATCTGTGTTGATCTAAGGAAGCTGAATGATGCTTTCCTACATGATCCTTTCCCCACACCTTTCACAGATGAAGTGTTAGACAATGTCGGGGGTCAAGAAGTGTACTCTTTTACTAATGGATTTTCAGGTTACCATCAGATCACAATTGCTCCAGAGGATCGACATAAGACAACTTTTGCTATAGAAATGGGATCCTTTTAGTATACAGTTATGCCCTTTGGATTGAAGAATGCACCTGCTATATTTTCTAGAGTAGTCATCTCTGCCTTTAAGGAATATATACATAAATTCTTAGAAGTTTACTTTGATGATTGGACTATATTTGGGCTACTAAAAGACCATATAACTAGTTTAAGACTTATGCTAGATAAATGTAGACAGCACCAGATTTCCTTGAACTTGAAAAAGTGTATCTTTTGCGCACCTTTTGGGATTCTGCTAGGTCACATTGTATGTAAACAAGGCTTGATGATGGATCCGACGAAGATAGCTATTATTGTGAACCTGCCACCTCCAACATCTATTAGACAACTTCGCACTACACTTGGTCATACTGGATATTACAGGAAATTTATTGAAGGGTATGCTCAGATTACTGCTCCTGTGGAAAAGAAGTTGAAGAAAGATATTAAGTTCGAGTGGACACCTGAGTGTCAAGCAAGCTTGGATATTTTGAAGAAAAAAATGGTAACTGCTCCCATCTTAGTATTCCCTGAATGGAATAAGGAATTTCATGTGCATGTTGATGCATCCTCCATTGCTCTGGGTATAGTATTAGCCCAGTCAGGAGAAGGTAATATTGATCACCCCATTTCTTTTGCAAGTAGGAAATTATCCACAGCAGAGAAAAATTATACTACAACAGAATGAGAAGGTCTAGCTATGGTTTATGCCTTACAGAAATTTCGACATTATCTGTTAGGATCTCATTTTAAGATGTTTACTAACCATTCTGCCTTGAAGTATTTGGTTAACAAGCCTGTGCTAGGTGGATGGATATGCAGATGGCTGATTTTGTTTCAAGAATATGACTTTGATATCATAGTCAAACCAGGGAGATTGAATCTAGGACCTAACCACTTGTCGAGGCTTGAGTCGGGAAAAGAACCTACAAGTTTGGACGAGGGTCTTCCTGATGCCCAGTTGTTTTCCATCCAGATGATTGATGAATACTTTCAGGATATTGTTCAGTATTTGTCTACAGGTTTTCCACTCGCCGAGATGACAACACAATAGAAGAAGCAGCTGGTGGTTCGCGCAGCTGACTTTACCTTAATTGCAGGACAATTATATAAGATGGGACCCGATGAAATACTGCACAGATGTGTCCTAGATCATGAAAATCCATTAATTTTGGCTGAGGCACATTCTGGGGCAGCAGGAGGTCATTACGCAGGAAAATCTACAGCACATAATATTATGACAGCTAGATTGTGGTGGCCCACAATTCACAAGGATGCAAGAGAATACTGCCACAGCTGCGACATCTGTCAAAGGATGGGAAAACCAGCCAGGAGGGATGAGATGCCTCTGGTTTCACAGGTAACTTTACAACCCTTTGACAAATGGGCTATTTATTTTGTTGGACATATCAACCCTCCCGCGAAGAAGTCAGGAGCAAGATACATTATTACAGCAACTGATTACCTCACCCGATGGGCCGAAGCTCAACCAGTCAATAACTGTAGCACTGCTACAGCTACAAAGTTCATCTTCGATAACATCTTGTCCAGATTTGGGTGTCCTAGAGTCCTTATGAGTGATTAGGGCTCACATTTTCTAAATAAGACGATTGAAGTATTGACTGAAGAATTTCAGGTATATCATCAGAAGAGTACTGCCTACCATCCACAAGCAAATGGGACTGTCGAAGCTTTTAACAAATCCTTGAACAGGCTCTGACGAAGGTTTTCAATGTTAACAGAAATGACTGGGATCTTAGAATTCCAGCATTACTATGGGCTTATAGGACTACCTACAAGAAATTGACAGGCCATACATCTTTTAGGTTGGTCTATGGGCAAGAAGCAGTCATGCCCATGGAATACATTGTTCCTAGCCTTAGAATATCTTCTTTCACAGAGATGGATGACCCAGCGACAATAACAGAAAGGCTGACAAAGATACTAGAACTTGAAGAGGACAGATTTATTGCAGGGTTCCAGCAACAAGTGTAGAAAGCTCGAGAAAAAGCATGGCATGATAGACATATCAAGAAGAAGAAGTTCCAACAGGGTGATCTTGTACTCTTATATGACAGCAAATTCATGAAATTCCTGGGTAAGTTTAAGACACATTGGAAAGGACCATACATAGTGTAGAAAGTTACTGATGGAGGAGCAGTCCAGTTAGCTAAGTTGAATGGAGAAATGTTACCCTCTATGGTAAATGGCAGTCGTTTAAAGAAGTATAGGGACAGGCCAGGACCTTCTAATCCAAAGTAACCCCAGGAAGGATAGTCTAAGTACCAAGAACAGTTGAAATTGGGTGCTAGACTATAATGAAGTTGTCCTAAAAAACTGCGAAGTGTGGAAGGCTGTCAAAGATCGAAGGTTAATATTGTGTCGAAGGTTCTTGTCAAGGAAAAGCTGAAGCTAGCAGTTGTGTCGGAGACTAAAAGTGTGTCGTAGCTTAACATGTGACGGATGGGACAAACTAGACTTGGCGGTGCCGGCACGAGAACTGTCCTCACTGCTTGCAATAATGAGATCTTGGGAAAATCTGGCACCGTGTGGACAGGATTTCCTCCACTTCATCCGATTCGGCGTCATTAATACACTATGATGACAGATTTTGTTTTAGGATTCTATAAGAAGCTAGATCGGCTTGCAACTCATGCATTGTGCATGTCTTTACGTTTCTTCAGTTAGCACTATGTCGAATGACCGTGAAGTCCAGAAGTTATTAGGAGTGGCCAGGGAGAGAGGTCTCTTGAACCTTCTGAGTAATCCACCTGGGAAGCCATGCTCGACCAAGGCATAAAGAAAGGCAGAAGTTCACTCTAAGGGGTCGGAAGAAAGGAAGAAGTGCGCTCTATTCCGCACAAAGAACAGCGCCGGTCTTCACAGCAAAAATCTGAAACATCCCAAGATGTATCCTCCTGGTTTGACAGAACCACGGCAGCTGTTTGTCTTATGCACCTTGACACACAAATCTGGATACCCTCAGTTGTGGATGGTCAAATATTCGACAAACAGATCAAAGGATGGGGTCACTGATAGATCCAGAAGGCCTTAACCAGCATTTCATGAAGGAAAGGAACAATCAGCCAGCAACCGCATATATGGCTTCAGCAAGCAGCACACCAGGCTTCGCCAACAAGAGTCTACCACCAGAAAAGCAGCTGAGTGTCCCGGGACGGGCCACTGGTGATTCTTAGGGGTCTGTTGGGGCGCGCACCCTATTGGTCCTTAGGACGGGTAACTCTGCGGAGTTACAGGAGATTGTAAGCGGAGTTACAACTCAAAATAGTCTTAGGGGTGTCGGGGATGAGTCAAAAACCTTATTTTGTAATAAACCCATGGTTTAAATCCATGGTTTAGGGTTCAGGGTGCCCATGGTTTAAGTCCATGGTTTTGTAATAAGTGAGCTGTATAAATAGGCACTCTTGTAAATAAGTGAGGTTAGGATTTTATGTAAAAGGAATTGATACGAAGCTAAGGCTAATTTTGTAAGAAAAGGTTAAGTCCCAGCTATGTGCATGGACGACCTTTGCAGCTGTGTGCGCAGAGGGTTTTTGGGTGATAAGGAAATCTGCAGCTGTGTGCACAGAGGCCTGCAGCTGTGTGCGCGAATTTGAGGACTGAAGGGATCTGCAGCTGAGTGCGCAGATCAGAACTGTGGTTTTTGTAGAAAGTTGAATAAAACACAGTTCTATGGACGTAACCCCTACACTGGGGGTGAACCACGTTATATCTTGTGTCGTGGTTCTGTGTGTTGTTTATGTTGTGTTCTTTCATGCATTTATAGCTATATATCTGATAAGTAAATATCACTGCTAGATAATAACTTCGCTGTGAATTCCCAGTAAAGGGTTGCGCAAGACACTGCTTATTTATCTAACTGCGAAGCTAAATAAGTGAATTTTAAGCTCTGTGATTTCTATTTATAATATGTTAAAAGCTAAAGGTACAATAATATCCCTCTTTTGCTTGCAGAAATCTGGTTCTGCAGCACCCCATAGTGGTTTCGGGTGAGACTGCAACCTGTTCGCAGGTTGTTGCCGAAAGGGCCAACTCTGTGGGTCTTTTGTTGGTGCGAAGTTAAAGGTATAAAACCCGGGTCTGCCCTATAGCCCAACATGTAGCTGCTAAGGCCAATGAATCAGCAGTCTAATTATGATCCCTTGGAATATAGGTAATGTTAAAATATAAAAAATAATTGTCAATCATATCCCATACCTCATTTCGATAGACTTTCATCAAATCCTGTTTCACTTGATAGTTGTTCCTCACCTGCTGAACAACCAACTCGGAGTCGCCATATGCAGAAATCTGCTGAATGCCTAAATATTTAGCAGCCTTCAAACCTAACAACAAAGCTTCATATTCAGCAGTATTATTTGTAGTAATAAATTCTAATTTATACATCAGGTTTACTATTTCACCACTAGGGGATATGAGAATAACCCCTGCTCTAGCACCCTCTTTGCAAGATGATCCATCAAAGTATAATTGCCAAAGCTCATCTTTTTGTTCCTTACTGCATTTAGCTGGTTGTTCCTTTTCAACCTGTAACAAACCAACAGTATTATCATCATCACTAAAATGTAACATGCAAGTACCCAAATCTTTATCAACAACATACAGAGGATGGTTTGTACGGTTCTTGTCATCTGTCACAATATAGGCAAATTGAAGCTCTTTGTACAACCTTCTATTTTCTCCTCCAAACACAGGAATAGGAGCATAAGTTAAATCCATTTGTAAAGTTCCACCAACTTTCTTTGCCCAAGACCTAGAGAGAAGTAATCCAAATTTAGGTGAAATATCTGCTACTGCCACATCCATGATCACACTTTTCATTGGTAACTAAGCCAAACTAATAACCATATCTTTAATCCCACCCAAACACTTTACAGCTCGTGAATCAAAAGCATATAGATCATGGTAGGATTTTGTTATACTCAGACCTAAAGCCTCCATGACATCCTTTGGAATTAGGTTATGTGATGCTCCTGAATCTAAAAGACAGTTATGTATCATTTGTTCATGTATAGTCAGTGTAATGTAAAATGGAGGTGAAGCAGGATTTTTCATTAATTCAGTAAAAGGCATAAGAATCTGTATTTTTCCTAATTCATTTTCCAAATTAAAATTCCGCGAAGTTTTATTTACCTCTTCAACCTCCATACTCTTCTTTTGCTTATCCTGAATTTGTTTTTTCTCTGACACATGATCAGATTGTTGTTTAGTAGGTACAACTACCTTCTTCTTTGGGTTTTTTACTACCTGTTTTGGGCCTGACCTCAAATTCATAGTCTTCTTTGGTTCATTCTGATAGACATCAACAGTTACAGCAGTCATTTTCAGATTTAAATCATCTTCTGTTTCAAACATATCAGCATCATAGTATTCTGCATTTAAAAATTCTTCTTCAGTGACAAAACCCTCAATCAACTGTTCTCCAAAATAGTTCATATCTTGATCTATGTATTCAAATAACACTTCCTCTTCAATCTCTTCTTCATCAACAACATTGTTCTGAAGAGGTGGGAGTACCCTTCGATCCTCAGTCTCTCTCCTTTCTCGCTGTATATCATTATTTCTTCATTCTCTAGGTATGAAGCGAGGAGCAAACTGTCTTCTGAATTGGTTTTGATTGTTAGGGTTTCTTTCACCTTCTTGGACATGTTTGTTTGAATTTATTTGTAGTTCTAACTTGTTTAATTTTGCAGTCAAGATGTTAACTAGCTTGGCCATCTCATCAATTTTACCTTCTGCAGAATGAGATGTTGAAACCCCTAGAGCTGCTTCCTTCTTACCTTTCTCGTCATACATCTGCTGGGCTGTTTCCTTCTTCAATCTATTGGAAGCTAGTATATTAGACTCCACCTCTAATGTTGCATCCTGCATGTTCAATAAAGAAACATGTCTTCTTTCTCTTAGTAGTAAAGAAAATTCATGGTCAAAAGCATTTTCATATGTGAGTTTTGCAGATGTTTTTGAAGGTTTTATTTCTGCATGAATTCTGCCATACATTTTATTAAATCTCTTTGAAAAATTTACGATGGTTTCATCCTTCTATCTCCTAAGGGCTCCAAACTCAGTTATATAATAAGTATGATATTTGGTGTCACCCCATTGTCTCATGAAGAGGGCCTGAAGCTCTTCTATGAAGGTGATAGAATTTGTAGGTAGCTCCCTAAACCATTTTCTGACATCTCCATCAAGGCTCTGCACAAACATCCTCATCCATACATCCTTAGCTTCAATATTCTAGTTATCAACATAACTAAGAAATGCTTCCTAGTGTTCCTCAGCTGTAGTTTCACCCTGTCCATTAAACCTAGGCAAATATTTCTGATAATCACCTCCAGGAAGTGCATTCAAAGCTTGAGGCAAAACTAAGGGTGCATACCTAGCTGAAACCATTCATTCCATCATATCTACTGGCTGATTTTGGGCTACCATTTTAAGGTTGACTGTTGGAGCAGGGCCCCGCAGCTACAGGAAAAGCTGCTATTTTTGGGTAGAAGATGGACAATTTTTGGAGGAAAGACAGTTTTGGTGATGCCGATAAGATAGCGATATAAGAGATGCAATAAAGGTACAATGCCGTAGCACATTTCTTGCCATGGATCGGGGGCCAAAAATCGCGGTGGTCGGAACAAGGAAGTAAAAGAAAATAGTACTTGAAGTGACCGAGAAGAGAGCTCAACCACTGCATTTAAGGAAGCAACGACGACAGGAGGGATCAACTACCCTCATAAATGGAGAAGGAGCAATGGGCCAAGGTATTAAAGATAAAGGATAGAAGGGGTGCGACCGAGGAAGTGGCACCCATACCCGCGATCAGAGCCGAAAATCGCGGAAGACTGCAGGAAGCTGCGGTGTGACCAGAAAGCGGCGGTTCAAAGTACAGAAAGGCCGACTATCATAGTTAGGGTTTTGGGTTACTGTTGGGATAGGCCCACAGTTTTGTATCATAGTGAGAACTTCGGGCCACCTATTTAAGCATGTATTTTGTATTATGAAGTGTTAGAGAGTTAGTTAGTTAGTTGGGTTTTCTTGGTTATTACTAGTTATCGTCAGTATTGTGAGACATTGAGGAAGAGTCGAGCTCTGGTTCTGTCGTTACATCTGTAGTCATCTTACTGTAACTAGTAGCTGGATCCTTGAGCATGAATGTAACAATCCACAGGGATTGAGAGAGAGAGAGAGGAAGGGTATATTGTAAGAAGAAAGCATTATAGGAAAATAAGAGATCTAAGAGAAGGGCTCCCGGCTGTGTGCGTGGAGTTTCCCAGAAGATCTCAAGTTGCATAAGAGGTTGCAGTGGAATTGTGTTTACTCTCTAACAATATATAATACAAACACAGTTCCTGTGGACATAGCTTCCCTCCTGGAAGTGAACCACGTAACATCCGTGTGTTGTGCGACTGTTCCATGTGATTGTGCTTTACTTATTTGATATTTGTTATCTGTTACATGAACTTTGCTTATCAGTTAATGAATGTATGTATGCTATCCTTCAGTTTACAGTAACATAGAAGGTTAAATGTGATTTGAATGTGTCGAGTATTCCATATATGATTTTATCAGTGCTTGATTCATGACAGCTAACAGCTACAGCGTTAAGTGACTTATGTATAATTAGTTCAGCGAGTTGAGCATAATAGGTGTTAAGCGTGTTAAACTGTAGGAGCTTAAGTGAAGTTGTTTAACACCCTAATGAAGGTTAACTGAGCTATTGTACTCAGGGAGGAAGCCTCTGGACCTTGAGAGTTGATGAGTCTAGTGAGTCTTACTGTAGGGAGTATCACGGTGTAGAAAGGTGATACCGCACTATCGGGGGGAGCTGCGGTCTGCGATGTCGCAGGTTAAGAGTTGAGCGGAAGAGAAATCTTGCGCATCCTCCTGGAAGCTGCGATGTGATAGGATTCAGTCCCATAGCAGAGTCAGCTAGGAAGAGAGAAATATCCCTTGCTGAGAGATTCAGCTGGTTAATTAAGAGTCAAGAGGACCTAGGATGCTACAGAACCTGGTTGAGGAAACCTGATTCTTTAGCCACCCCATCTAGGATCACTTCGGGTGAGACTTCATGCCGTTATGCGGTCTATTTCCGAAAGGGCTAGTGAGCTAGGGGTTTTGTTGGTACAACAAAGTAAACCCAGGTCTGCCCAGAGATGACCAACATTGACTGACTTTAGTGATGGAGAGATTTGACTGGAACTTGGCTAAAAAGGGGTTTTACCAACTTTTAGATGAAATAGAAGAATTTTACTAGGAGATACTATTTTTGCCTTTTTGAAGGATTGAGGATCAATTTAAACTTGAAAGTTACTGATAGGAATTATAGGCTTCAACCAAGGTGAAGTTTCTTCTTCTTTTCTCAAAATAGATAAAGGTGATGAACTATCCAACTGATCAGGGTTATATAGTGCTGGTGATGGATGAGACCTTCTAATCTTCCTTGTTGTTTTTAGTATCTGTTCTGGGTCTGAAACACCCAACTGCAAAGGTGAAATAGGTCTATTTCTATTTCCAATTCCCCTAGTAGCCACTGTGATAAACTGGTGAAAAGCAGTCTTTAAGATTTGTTGGTTTAAGCTCACCTTTTAAAACCAGTGAAATGATAAGTATCCCAGGGAAAAATATGTTTTCAACTTCATTCCCCGACAACAACGCCAAATATGTTTATGCCAGAAATGGTTCCCAGACTACAAGAGAACAAGCCAACACAATCTCAATAATTTCAATAAAACAAAATAGGGTTTTTAGGGTTTTCAAGGTTTTTTGGTTGAGAAGTTTGATGACAAGAGGGAATGCATTCATAAATCCAAATAAACACTAAATCATAAGCATATAAATGCTGAGATGCATAACATAATAACCATAATCCAATAGAAAACAACACTGAGGTTCATCCACAGATGGCAAGCATTCCAAGTAAAAAAACTTTAAACCAGCAATGAAATTACCAACTGAGTAACTAAAATAGGTTATAAATGAAGCCAGAGAACAAAATGAAGGGTAAATGGAGCATATATTTCATAATCAGTCTTTCAAATACACATAAGAGTCATTTACTTATATTATGAACAAGTTTGAAGACCTCCTCTTGCCAGCCAAAAAATCGAACCATCTGTCCTCTTTGTGACTTACATTAATACTATCTTCCAAAATTGGTTAAGGAACTGAACCCTAACTGATTTTTAGTCTACCCATTGAAATAGTTTCATCTAAATAATATTTACAAAAATAAAGTAACTTTCAAACCTAACTAATAATTGATTATCTTAACAAACTTTACAGATCCTTAGCTACTTCAGCTAACAAAGCTATCCCCTCTAGGGTTTGGTATTTTCTTCTTGCCTTTAGTTGATCTGCTTCCATATCTACAATATTTCTAGTTATTTCTTCATTTTTCTGCTGCAGATCCTGGATGGTATGCTTCAACATTGTGAATTGACCTTCTGTATCCCTCTTCGTTTTCAATGCTTCTCTTGAAACTACAATCAGCTCCTGATAGTGGCTATTCACCTCCTCCAAATCCTCTCTGAGTCTTCTGTTTTCCATGAACAAGCCATAATTCATATCCTTCATGTCCTCAACCTGATAATTATATTTTTTTACACTTCTCTGTAAATTCTCTCTTTTTGAATCAAAGGTTTTATTTCCTCCTATGGTTTGCATCTCATTTGGAAGCCATGGAATATTCAATCTCTTATAAATTTCTTCATCTTCTGTCAACAATTCTGTAGGAGTTTCAGGAAAACCTATGTGTTCTTCACTCTCAGCTTTACATGGAACCTTTTCCTCAACCATCACATTCTTTTCTGAGTAAGAACCCTTTGTCTCACCTTCTTGCTGTTCCTGCAACATCTGACTTCGTACCTCTAGAAATATATCAGATATTTTAGTATCAGTCAGGACATAATCTCTTTCTGATTCCATTGGCCTTTTACCCTTACTTTCACCCTTATCATCATTCAATTTTTCATCAGATGAAGAATCATTTATCACAGTTACTCTTTCTTTGTTCAATTTAGGATTCAACAACTTCTTCATATTCAGTCTGAGTTTATTTCTAGGTCTGTTTTTTGGTCTCCACATAGGATCCAACTCCCCCAACATTTTGAGAGTCTTACCCTGATGGGTAACTGAGGAAAACCCAAAAACTTTTAGTTTCTTTCTTTTTGGTAATGCTACCTCATCACCCTGGCTGTGAAATTCCTTCTCAGTACAAACCCTAGTTGCATCAGTGACATGGAATTTATCATCATCAAATAGGCATTTGTCATCTTCTGACAGAAATGTGATAGGAACTTGTCTTTGAACTTCAATATCCTCTTTCTCATCTGAAATTTTCTCTGCAGGTACAACATTTTCAGCAGAAATTGTCTCTGCAGCTTTAGCATTTTCAATAGGCTCGGCTTCCTTAATATTTGACTGTAAATTTTTCTTTGATTGTCATTAAGGTGTTGTTTAGATTCAAAGTATTCATTTGCATGACCTAAAACTTCCTCTAATCTAACCCTGTCTTCATCTTTGACCTTTACCTTTTTCCTGAGCTTTCTGATCAAAGTCTGCCCTTTATCAGCTTGTCTTCTGTGAGACTGTCCTTCTTGACCATTTTGAAAACCTGACCAGAAGATGAAATATTCCCAAGTCTTTCCCCTACTCTACAAAACAGTGTTTATATGAGTTTTATAAGTCCATGATGGAAAATGGACTTCCTTGTATGATTTTGGTGCTCCTTAACCCTGCATGACATCTTTTGCAGGCTCTTCAGAAAGAAGAAGGGTAAGTTAATCTTGGACTCATTACTGAGATGCTGAAGAAATCTGAAGTGGTATTTGAAAAAAAAGGCATATCTACCCTCACAGGTAATATAAATCTATAAAACTTTAATGGGCTCTATCCATTCAGGCTTGGAGTTATGAATTGGTACACCTTTACCTCAATCTGCAATTACACTAGGAAGTAAGTACTTTTGTGCATTGAAGGTGAATGGAACTTTCTTAAACCATAATTCTCCCTCGTTCAAGATTCATGTTGCCTCAGCTACCAACTCCTTAGTCATTTTGAATTGTAAAGTATCAAAAGACACAATGTCTTTATCATAGCACTGAGCAAATTTATGGGACACCTTTGCATGATATCCATCAATATTTTTGAAAAATTTCAACCATCTTGCATTTGAAAATAACTCTGCACATTCTGGAAAATTGTCTACCCAGCTTAGGTCAGTGGGCTTAGCTCTATTTGTTTTTCCACTTTTCTTCATATTCACTATGGTTTAACAACACCTGTTGATGTCCCACAATCTAAATATCTTCAAATCCTAACAGTCTGTTCTAACACACAGTTCAGAAATCTTTTGTGCCCAATCATAACAATTTGACCTAATCACAGGGTTCAGGGAAATCCAACAGTTATGCTTTGAAATTTACTATTTTAAATGATGAATACTTGAATATATTTGTTAATAATTCATCATTCACAGTGTATTAGGTGAAAAAATCATATTCCTCCTTCGAATTTTAACATTAAGGATTTTATGAGAAAAGCCCCAAATTAAGCAAACCCTAGCAATGACACGCGGGTACCTTCTCAGAAGACCAGTGCTAAAATGGAATCACTTCAATGGTTAAGTGTCGAATTTCACATTCCACTTGTCTCTAACTGTCCATACCACTTCAAATAGTCGCTGCTGAAAAGCCTTAATTCCTCATTTAGTTGAAAAATATCGATTTCTCAGCAATGTCTTCTCACCACAACCTTCAATATCCTTCATGTCCTTTAGATAAGGAACATACTCCTAAAAAAATCTTCCTCATCTACTCGTTGTCATCATTCACCCTGCGCTGCATGCAATCACCACGATCTACCTCTTATGATGATCATCCACCTGTTTCAATGGATAAACTATGCAGGACATGTATCAAATGCATCAAATGATGTGATTAACACCCCAGAGACAAGACACCCAAAAAATCAAACTGAAAAATGTTGATTTTAGCATTCATGACTTTCTTGTAGCGAACTAGTGTATTAATTTTGCTCTTGTGCTACAAGAAAGTCCAATCACATAATTTCACATCATTAGGCCACTAATAAAGTTTAAGACTTTATTTATGTGCTTAATCTCGACCTAAGTGTCATTTATAAAACCATTTAATCCATATATGCCTTGTAAAACCCTTCAATAATGAAATCAAAGCAATTTTTTTTTATAAAAGCAGGCTTAAAAAATCAAAATCATGAAAATTAAAAGTTTGAACTCTAATTATTTTTATAAACAAAATTTCCTAGAAACAAAAAAGTACTAGCAAGGTTCAAAAACATAAATAAAAGCATAAAAATAAGGAAGACAAAATCATGACTTAACAATAGGTGAATAGAAGTAGCCCTATAAGCTTCGGAGAAGGTTGAAGTGAGAGAAGACCAAGCTTGGATCAACCGTCATAAACTGGGTAAGCCAAACTCTCTTCTTATTCTCATTTCAATTTATGTAAAACCTGATTGTCCACAAGTCTAATAGTAAGTTGGTAACCCCAGACCCTAGGTTACAAGGGTGTATTGTCCTATACAATAGAACTGGCGAGTCCAACCTATTGTGGGTTCATCTTGTAGGTTACCTTTACCAGTCTTTGTTCTAATTCTGAGTGTGGTCCTTTTTATCTTGTTTTGATTTATAGTCTAGTGTGCCCAGAAGTATCTGCTAGTACTTTTTCTTTGAAATTTTTTTGGCAGTACACGCGGGTTTCTTGTGTACACAAACGCATGTATGACCCTATATATGTGGGTTTCTCTATAAGACTGTCGCGTGTCCTACATGAGTTTCCTGCATACACAGTCGCGCGTTTCCAATAGCAGCCTAAAAGTTGAGTAGGGTTTGCTTGTCCTTGTCTCTTTGTATTTTTATTTGTTTGGAATTCTTTTGTTTTTGGCATGACTCTGTGAGTCTAAAGTCTTGTGCTTCACACCATTTGCTTTTTTTTCAAGCCTTGAGCCTTTTGTTTGAATTTCTTTCATTTTGTGAAGTGAAGGTGTTCCTCCTACTTGGTGTATGAGTTTGAGTGCTTGTGTCTAGGTCAGTGATCAGGGCTTTAGATGCTTTATACTCTGTACTGCATTTTGTGGTGTCAGTTTGTCACTTGTTCTTTTGTGAATCTAGTGGACTCTTTGGGTTCAATAGTTTCTCCAAGTCAGGTTTTTTTCCGAGTCTTCTTCCTGATTGGTTGAAGTAGGTCATTTTAGGTCCTTTATGCCTCATTTAAATTTTTATATTCTTTGATTATTAGAACTTGCTCAAAATTTGCATTTAGTTGCATTATAGTTTTTGAAGATTTTGAAAAAGTGAAGAAAAATATTTTATACTTTTGCATTTAGTTGTTTATTTTTAGTATTTTTCAAATAAAATTCAAAAATTATAAAAAAAGTCTTAGTTTTATCGCATTTAGTTTTAATTTCATTAGGTTATATTTGCAAAAAGAAAAGAAATTTCGTTTAAGTAGTTGCAATTTACTTTGAAATTTGCTATACACATCATTTTGCTTTTTCTTATCGAGTCTATAACACCACAATGTTTCATGCCATTTACCTCTAACTAAAAACAACCTTATAAAATTAACGATATAATTTAAAAATTATTAGTAAGTTTTATTTTATAGGCTCCTACACCAACTAGCTTAGGCTAGACTTGTGGAATAGGGAGTTTCAACTCTCCACAAGTGTTTAATTTCAGACGTAGTAGGCCAATCAATAGGTAAACCCTCTTCTATGTTGATTGTATCTGAGAAGCTACGAGAGTTAAGCACGAGGCAATGTGGAGGCTTGGACTGAGGATATAACCCTCTAATTCCTTCTCAAAGTGTAGACCAAGATTTTTGTGCATCTGGGGACTTCTGTCAATACAACCCTTTAGGCCCCGTGTGGTACTGGTGTTGACAAGGTTTCGGGATTTGCTACCCTACCCATGCGTACAAAACAGGATTGTGGTTGTCCCCCCAGACTGTCAGTATACTTGCAGTAGCCTTTAGTCTATTTGACATCTAGGGTTCATACACAGGTGCACCGGAAGGCTATTTTCGGTTGGCCTTGGACGGGATTGGAAGGTAACCCCGGTAGAAGGTGTGGGAGTGCGGTGGGTGATTCCTTCGCTTGTGCCTAAGAAAATCTACAGGGATGCCAAGCAAATTTCTCTCATCTTTCTTTTGGAAAGCATATCTTATAACCTTTGTGTCTTTTTTGGCTTTAGAAAATTTTGTAGTGATTTTTGTGTGGTTTGTTTGTGTTTAGCCGAGCATAGGGTGTGTGAAGAGTCAATTTTCAATCATGGAGGAACAACCTTCCAGAAGGTCAAGAAGGTTGCAAAACCTTCCTCCATTTACTACAGTGGAGCCTACACCACCCCCTCAAAGGAGAATATTAGACACAGATGGTTCTTTTGAACTGATAGGAATCAATGAAGTTCCAGGTGAAGCAGAACTTAATACAAACCAGGTTGATACAACCACAGTAGAAATAGAAGACTTGCAGGATGACAAGTTTGGAAGAAACTTTAATTCACCTCTTAAGAACTTAAACGATCCTGTGATTGTCCAATTTCATCCATTTAATTCACCTGTGATTGGTGTTCTTGTGAGCATACTTATGGCTAGTGCAGGAGAGAGTCCATCTACCCCCATCCCAGCTATTCCGGTTGAAGGAGTGCCACCTCCCCTGGTTGGTACTCCTAGAACAAATATACCTGCTACTCCTTCAACTCTAGCTAATTGGGTGGTTAATGCAATGAGTTCATACAAGGCAGAGAACTGAACTGAGTTCTCATCTAGCTCAACAACTTAATATATACAATTTACAGACAGTTACAAAATAACTACCTGTCGGTTCGGTGAACCGACACGACTTTTAGTTAGCCAACTTAATCTTCTAGTTTAGTCGGCCGACCGACTTAGTCGGTTGATCGACTAAGTCGGCCTATTGACTTAGTCGGTCGATCAAATAAGTTGGTCTTCATTCAAGTTGACTTTGTCGACTTGATCCTTTCTACATCTCCCCCACGAACAAAGCTTTCTGGATGTCGATCGTTAATGTAGTTAAGCTTGACAGGACCGACATCTTTTCGGAGAGTGGGACTTCCGCGATTTTCTCCATGTTGGGGCCCAGGATCTGGTTCTGTTATTCAGCTGTGTCGATGAGTCTTTTCATCTGTGGGTAGATGATGTTGACTTTCTCTAATTTTGGAAGAGCCTGTTGCACCCACTGATGTACTTCCCGTTCTAGCTTCTGCAGCTTGTTGGTCTCCAGCACTATTTGTTATTCTATTGTCTGCCTGAGTGCTGCCTCTGTCGTCTTCCTGCCCTCCAAATCCTGAATTCCTTGATGAGTCTGTCGTGTCTATTGATAGACCTGCCCATAGTGAGTAGGCTAGTCTCGTAAGACTTCTTCTGTGACGACAGATTCCTCCATGTGGTCCTGTAGTACTTTGTAGGCTTTTGAGAAGGCAGTGTGCTGTGCCAGTAGCAATCGGGCAGTCTCTTCCTTCTGTTCTGCTTTTGTCTCTTGGAGATGTGCCTGGATGGTCGATACCATGCTCTCGAAGAGTTGATATGATCTTTCAAGTGGTCTATCTGTGTCAACTTCGACAGGTCCTGGAATGAAGGACTGAGCTAGGGTCCTGCACTTGTCGAGAAACTCGACCTGTTCGGTATTTTTGTCGGTGAGCTCTTTGGTTTTTCGTGCAATCCTTGTCTTTGCTTCTTTGGCCAAATTATTGAGGAGTTGGCTAACTTCTATGTCGGTCAACGAGCTTGTATCCCTTGAGCTGATCTGAAGTCTGGAAGGATGATGCTCTTTCTTCTTCTTGTGCTTTTCTGCCTCTGCCTCCTGGGTACCTGTAACAGTTGAGGGGGGGCCTGTAGTTGGTGGGATTGAATTCGATGGTTTTTCTGGCTGGTTGGTTGGTATGACCACTTCTGGATGTGAGGATGTAGCTGGGTGGGAATCAGGGGGTGGCGGAGGTGGTGGAGATGATGATGGCGGGGGTGGAGATGATGGCAGCGGTGGTGATGGAATGGGGGAACAGTCGGGGGTAATGGGTTTGTCGGAAGTGGGTTGTAAATATACGTCGGACAGTGGATCTATTTCTGGTGGGTTAGTGGTGGGGAAGTCGGTTTGGGGTTGGGGGTTAATGTGTTCGATGGTAGACTGCACCTGGCCAATTATGTCGCCTTCTTGGTCGGATCGAGTGAAGGTCAATGTAAGGTGTGCAATTACCTGGGGGTTTTTCCTGCTGCCGGTATAGAGAGGGGTCCTCGTGTGAATTTTCTGAGCTGACTGAAACAGCTCAGGCAGCGTCTCAAAGAAAGCTTTGAGTTTTGTGTCCTTGTGGACTTTTTCTTTCACGGACTCCGGTATCTTGCTTTTGTATAAGTCGAGGGGACTGATCGACTGTTGTGCCGGTGCTTTCTCCTCGGCTACTGGTGTCGGTGATGGAGGTGGAGGGGTCGACATAAGATTGACGATGTCTTCAGGTGTCGTCACTGTTTTGGCCTTCTTGGGTTGACCTTTAGGGGCTTCGGCTTCAAGAAACCATTGAAACTGAGTTTCCACTGGTACTTTGTTTGCGGCAGCATCCTCTACAATGTCGACGGCCGCAGCTACTAGCTCTTCTTCATTGTCGGACGACTCAACAATGATAAGCTTGCGCTTACCTTTGCCTTATTGTACGTTTTGGGCTTTGATTTTCCTTCTGGCAGTGGCAATCTCAGCGCCCAATTTCTTGATGATGCCTTTCGATAAATCATATTCAGGGTTGTCAGGTTCGATGTCACTCGTTGGTACCTGAGTTGGGGCGACACTTGCTGGAGCTGGAGGGGTTTCTTGTTGTTGTGGCTGTGGTGTTGTCAGCTGTTGTTCTGTCGGTTGGGGGTCTACTCTGGATGGAGGCTTGATGGTTATTTGTACCCGACCAGTGGGCTAGACTAGGGTGTCCTCTGACACAAATGTACTTATGTATAGGTTGAGCTCATAGTATTCCTCTTTATCCTGGTCGGTGAGTGGCTCCTTTATTGAAAAGTCGACCTGTTTGGCTGCCTCGGGCACTGGTATTTTGGTCTTCTCCTGTCGAGTCAACTCTCAGAAGATTTGATCGACAGTCGGGTAGTAATCGAGGGTGGTGGCCTTGGGGTCTTCGCCCTGCATATACAAGACCTCTGTATGGTCGATCTCCAACTATATGTGAGACTTCACCGGTATATTGCGTCGGATGTTCTAAGGCACCTGCCATCTGGTCGTGCGAAGCTTTAACTGTTGGAACCAGTTTTCCAGAAATATTTTCCCTTGCGCTAGCTCATGCGGGGTTCCTTTCTGGGAGAATGGTTTGAAACTGTTCATGTGGAATTTTGTAGGTTTCCAGAAGACTGGACTTCCTTCTAGATAGATGTGGTACATAACGATCCAAAGAAGAAGGGAGGGGAACTTGATGATTCCTCCCGTCTCTTGGCAGCGCTCGCAGATGGTTTTGATCACGTCGGCGACATAATCTCCCCATCTGTAGATTCGACCATTGGTGGCAATTGTGTCGACGGCCTCCAGCATTTCCAATTTGAGGTCGCTACTTCGACCTGCTAAGGTAAGTGTGATGGCGATGATTTTGGCCACAATCTGTGGCGTTCGAGTTGCAATCTGCCCGATCATCAATCCTTTGGAATTTTTCCTGGACGGTGATCCTGTAAGCTCTTGGACCAATCCTTCCTTGATGTCGATTGGTACTGGGTTCCCTTGGTTAGACAGGCCAGTTAGCTTGGATATGATATCTCTGGTAATGTCGACCGGTCGGTCGAAGTAGAACCGACCATTGTGGTATCGACTGATGATAAATTTTACGGCAGCTTCTTTTGTCCCACCAAATCTTGCCTCAGGGGTGCGTTGGGGTAGTTGAAGATGGTTCTCCGTCAAACTTTTTCAGCCGCTTGGGTCATCTTCTTGTGGACGAAGGCCCACTCTTGGATCTTAGCCAAGAGTTTCTGCCATTGGCCCTCCTGTACTTTGGAATTTTGGATATACTTTAGTCTGTGGATCAAGGGTGTATCCTCAGCCTATAGCTCTCTCGCCTTGGTCACTACTCTGGTCTGCTTGGGGGCCATTATGTCTTTTTGGTCGGGGTTACTATAGGTTGCTGGGTTTTTATTCGACTGAATGTGTGAGTGCTCTTTATGTAAAGGGTGTGGTGAATGAACCTTCGACAGTCCCATATTTATAGGCGATGGTGTGACTGCATGTGGGAATGGATGTATTAATGGCGGACTAGACGTTCCAGCTGCAATACACGATCATGGAGTAATGGTGAATTGCTTTCGATTCTCGAGGTAATAAATGCACGATGGGACTTTCGAGGTCGTCAGCCGGTGTCGGTGCTGCGAATGGTCGGCTGGACTGGTCGATAAGATGGTCGGAGGTGATGATGTCGTTTGTTAAAGTAGTGAGTTCCTATCATGTTTGGTTGTGTTGGGTGTATTACTTTGTTTTTGGAATTTTTATCTTTTATGGGTTTTGATTGACGGTTAAGGTCGTTATATGATTTTTTTTTCTTTTTTTTGTAACATTTGAGTCGGGTTCCATTAACGAGCTTCTGAAATACTAGGCCCTGCAATGTTTTTAGTCGGACTGAACCATTGGGGTGTATCTCTTCGACAAGGTAAGGTCCCATCCATTATGTGTGGAGTTTCTTGGGTTTTACTTTGACTCGACTATTATAGATTAAGGCAAGGTCTTTGACCGACAGGTTTTTGTTTTTGATGTTGCGGTCGTGCTATGCTTTCTGCTGTTGCTTGTGAATCTCTTGGTGTTGTATTGCTATGAGTCTATGTTCTTCCATCTTGCTGAGTTGAAAGAGTCGGTCCTTTCTTGCATGTTCGACATCGACATGTAGTAGTTGTGCAATAATAGGTGTCTGCTGTCGAAAATGTAGGGGGGCGACTGCTTCTTGCCCGTAGACTAGTCGAAAGGGGGTTTGGTCGGTCGACCATTTATAGGCTGTCCTATATGCCCAGAGGACCGTAGGGATTTTCTTGTCCCGGTCGTCCTTGTCGGTACTGCATATTTTGGTTAACCCTTTTGTCAATGTTTTATTGAAAGCTTCAATCGCGCCATTCGATTGAGGGTGATATGCGATGCTTCGTTGGTGGTTGATGTGAAATTGGTCGGTCAAATTTTTGATGGTTTTGTTGATAAAGTGTGATCCTTGATTGCTGATCAATGTGAGTGGGCATCCTAATATAGTGATGATGTTTTCGTAGATAAACTTAGCGGCTACCTCACTTGAACATGTATCGACAGGTTCAGCTTCTGCCCATTTAGTGACATATTCTACTGCCGTGATAATATATCTTGCACCTGATTATTTGGATGGGATAGGAAATGGTCCTATGAAGTCGATAGCCCAGATTTCAAATGTGAGACTAGGGTTTACATATATCAAGGGCATTTCTGTGCTTGGTAGAGGTTGACCAAGTCATTGACATCTGTGACATCGACTAATGAAGTTTTTTCAATCTCTGTGGATCGTCGGCCACCATAATCCTGACTGTTGGATTTTCTTGGCAGTTGTGTCTACTTGGAAATGTCCTCCTGCAGGTCCATAGTGTGCTTCATGCATGATTTGGTCGCACTCATGGACAAGTACACATCTTCTAAGAATGTCGTCTAACCCCATTTTGTACAGAAATCCATTGATGAGGCTATAAGGTGCAGCCTTCATAGCTAAGATTTGTTTTTTCTTAGTGTTCAGACCTTCTGGTGCCTGAACTGTCTCTAAGAACTGAGCTATTTCTTTGATTTCTTCTGGCACTGCTTCTATGTGAAATAAATGTGTGTCCGGAAAGTCGTTGTCAACTCCAGTCAGTTCCTCTCCCGTGTCTATGCGGGATAGATGGTCGGGCCCGACATTTAGTTTTCCTGGTCGGACAACGACTTCAAACTCGAATTCTTGAAAGAGAAGTAGCTAGCGACAAATTCTCCCATGATGAAGTGGTTTATTGAAAAGGTACTTTAAGGCTTGATGGTCAGTATAAAATGTGAAAGTATTTGCTAAAAGGTAATGTCGATACTTTTGGAGGGAAAATACCATACCTAGGGCTTCCCTTTCGGTGGTCGAATAGTTCCTTTCAGCCTTATTTAATTTTTGACTGCTGTAAACTATAGGGTAATCCATCCCGTCATCCCCTGGTTGAGTCAGGATTGCTCCGATTTCTATTCCTGATGCATCGATATGCACATGAAATTTGGTCGACCAGTTTGGAAATTTGAGTATGGGGGCTTCGACCAGTTTTCTTTTCAGTTTGTCGAAGGAGATTTGGCATTCCTCTGTCCACTTGAACTCTTGATCTTCTTTTAGTAGTTCTTCCAGAGGGTAGGTCATATCTGAATAGTGTCTGATGAATTTTCTGTAATAGCCTGTATGGCCAAGTAACAACCTGACTTGTTTGGGGTTTACTGGTGGTTTCAGGTCAAGGATAATTTTAATTTTTGCAAAGTCGACCTTGATACCATCTTTACAGACAATATGCCCTAAGAGTATGCCTATGGGAGTCATAAAGATACACTTCTTAATGTTGAGGGAGAGTTGAATCTGTCGACATCTCTCTAGCATAAGTCAGAGCCATTTGTAGTGATATTTTAAGGTGGAGTATATAGTCCAGTCGTCGAAGTATACTGTCATGGTATTATATATATATTCATGGAAGGTCTTAACAACAATTCGGGAAAATATTGCCGGGGCATTCTTTAGCCCAAAATTCATAACTCTGTAAGCAAAGGAACCAAATTCACAGACAAATGTTGTCTTCTTTTGATCTTCTTTTGCTATGGGTACTTGGTTATATCTTGAGAATCCATCTATGAATGAGTAGCATTCGTGGCCTGCAACTTCATTCAAGATTTCATCAGCATAGGGGGTTGGGAATGGATCTATTAATGTTACTTTGTTGAGTTCCCTAAAGTCGACACAAATTCTTAACCTTGTCGGGTCATGTTTCTTGGGCTGTACGACCATGGGACTTGCCCATTCAGACTGGTCGATGGGGTAAATGATCCCTGCTGCTAACATGTTGTCGATTTCCTTTTTAACTATTTCCTTGTACTTGTGAGCTAGTTTATAAGGTCGTTTCTTGACAGGTCGGACATCAGGTTTAGTATCAATTTTCATTTCTCCCATTTCCTGTACTAACCCTTTTAAGTCTTTATAGTCCGTTGCAAAGACATCTTGGAATTCTCTAAGTAAGTTCACTATCTCGATGGTCTATTGTTCATTCCAGTACTCACCAATCTTGGCTATTTTTGGTCGGTCGTCATTTGAAATGTCGACTTCTTTAGTTTTCACTTTGGCATCTAGCCACTCTAGTGCTTTAGCTTCGTTGATCGGCCGACTTCTTTCTTTGAACTGTGAGAATGTAGCAGGAAAGTCGGCTGCAGTCATTCTGTCAAGATCTGGTTTGTCGGTGGTCTCAACTTTCAGTATTGAATGGATAGGTTTTGTTGTCTCAATATGGTCGATTTTCCATCTGAAGATCTTGCCTTCTGTGTGTTCATTTTCTAAGTGTAAACGGTTCTCCTGTGGGCTGGATTTGATTTGTATATTGTGACAGTCCTTGATCTGTCGGTGGTTCTGGGAGGGTTGTTTTTCGGTCGGTTGGAGAAATTGTTTGATTTACTGTGCTGTCTCGGCCAGTTTTTCATTTGTATGTATGAACTGGAAGTCTTTGATAAAATTTTCCTTGAGGTCATGCCAAAAGAAGGTTTCTCCTCTAGCTTCCTCCATCTTATACCATTTATTGGGTAAGCCGTCTAGGGTTGAAGGGAACAAATGGGGCCAATTCCACTCGTCTTTGTAGCCAAGTGTTCTCCACTCCATTTCACAAGTCTTAATGTGTTCTTCTAGATTTTGACCTTGGGTAAAGATAGGGATTTGGGCTTCCTGGGTTAAATTTTTTCCACCAAACCGTTCGACAAAGAAAGTCGAAGCAGTTGTCCAGGTCTGTAGTTTTGTCTGGTGGGTATCCCACCATCTAGCTGCTTGACCTATAAACGTTTCCACTAAGCTTTGAAGTCAACCATGTTCACCAATATTTTTAGATACTTGTTCAATATGCATGACTGGGGATTCCCTCTCCTTATACCTGGGTAGTTGTGTAGTGTTTAAGTTGGTTGGTTGTAAGGTAGGGCGTTCCCTTACTTTCTTTTCAAAGATTTTGGGGATAATGGATACTATGAAGCACTGTCGGGTGGGTTTTTTTTGTACTTTTTGTATAGTCCAGCACCCTCTTGCTTGTGTTTCGTAATTTTCCATCTCCTAGTCATACAGTTCAGCATCTGAGTTATAACCAATTGAGTCTTGGTTACCTAAGTAAAGTTGTCCATGGATGTTCGGCTCTGTGTAGTCCGTATTGTTGTAGTCTAGTAAAGTTGTCTGACATCAACTTCCTCATCAATAGGTTCTATCCAAGGTTCTCCTTGGGATGGATGAATGGGTATAATTAATTTTTGACCATTTCCTTTTAGCTTGATTCGTCCCTTGTCTAAGGATATGGAGGCTTTCATCTTCCATCCCCAAGGTCGACTGACTAGCGTGGGGAATGAACTAGATCCCTCTTTTGGGTCAATAATTTCAAAATCAACCTTGGTCGAAATTCCTTTAATGGTCGTGTCGATGTTTTTCCAAACCCCAATGGGTTCAATGAGGCCTTGGTCGGCGAGTTTTAGGTAAATACCTGACTCGTAGAGTTGAGGTCTTCCCATCTGTTCCCATGTATCTCGGGTCATGATATTTACCTGAGACTCGAAGTCAAGCACTACTTGTTGGACGTGGTAACCTTTGATTTCCAGGTCAACAAGTGGGTCGACATCATTTTTGTCTTTTTGGTTTAGGCTGTAGATATTCTTAGTTTGTTTTTCGGGGTTGGTACTTTTTATCTGATGCAATAAATCAATGAACTGGGCTACGGATTTGTCTGTTTGATTGAGATAGATTAATGCTAACGAGGTCTTCTTTTTGTGTAATGTCATGAAATATGTGGGTTACCTCTTGATATGTGTGTTTTTGATTTATAGGGTCGGGATAAACATTTGTGTCTTTAATCTTGCTAATTTGGGGGTTATCAGGCCCTGTTTTTGTGCCTTGTCGTGTAACAATATGTAAATTATTAGTAGTTATTACATCATGCTTTTGTACACAAGACAAGACATTAACATTTTTCTTCGTATTGATTTTCTCTAACATAGTAGGACAATCCTCAAGGGAGTGATCACCTACTCCACAGTGTGTACAGAATTTAAGATCAGTTCTGTCCTTGTACGGACAATCTGCGTACCGGTGACCTTCTTTGTAGCATGTGAAGCACTGGGTGGTTCGACGTGTGCGTATGTTGCAATTCCCAGGGAATCGACCTCTTCCTCCATAACCCTGATGTCGTTTGTCATACTGGCGCTCATATCATCGGCCGTCGTATCTTTGTCCATTTTGGTTGTTTGTATTGTTTTGCTCATTGTTTTGCGCTACTGCATTCGTTTGGTAGACCGCCTGATAGTTCTGTCAATTCTTCAGGTTTAACTAAATGTCGGCCGTGTTGTGACTTTTGGTCTCACAGATGGCGCACCAGGAAGCCTTTCCGTTCTTCATGTTAAACAGACAATATTTCGTAGAATGATCTTCGTGTTCCTGGAAAATGTCGCAAAATGATTTGGTTTGTATAAAGCGGACGTCTTGTCGGCTATATTCGTGTTGACAATTATCTTTCGAATGACCGGCCGTCGAGCAGTTGGTACACCAGATTTCCTGATTCTTGAGGGTTAGTTCTTTCAAAGACTTCTGCATGTTCTCGAGCTGTTCCTCTAATCTATGGTCCGTAGAGTAAGCAGGTATGTCTTCGTCCATCTCGACCTGCAGAGCTTTTGTTAGCGCGTCTTCATACATTTTGAACGTCTCCATACTGATATGTCGGCATATTTTCTGCAATAATACTGCAAGGAACGATTGAATTAGTAACTGTTCATCAATAACGTAATCTAGATGGATTAGTAGGTCCTTCCAACATTTGTCGTAGTCACGGACTGTCTCCCCTGGCTTTTTTTGTGTCGTTTTGAGCTTTTTCGTGGCAAGGTGCTTAGCGTCTGGGGTTTTAAAAAAGGACAAGAATTGTGCCTTAATCTTGGATTTTATCGCTTTGGGTTTCCTTTCTAAAAAGGTCATGTACCATGTCAAGGCCCTTTTCCTTAAGGCTCCGGCAAACTGTGCCATTTGACGGTCTTCATTTGTTACTTGGTTTGCTTCCCAGGTCGACTCGCAAACGAACCAATGTCGTCTGGGGTCTTCATCTCCCTCATAAAGAGGAATGTGAGCTGATCCGTGACCCATGTATTAATCAATTTCACTGCTCTCAGAAGTTGGCAGAGGTGGAGGTGGGGGTGGTGGTGAAAGTGGTGGGTTTATTGATGTAGTTGAGCCTGTGGAATTCTGGTCGACGGAACTTGTGCTCCCATCGGTCGTCGAATTGTCGTCGACTTGCAGTCGGTTGATGTCGACTTTGGTTATTGATGGTCTACTGTAGCTTTGTGTTCGCAAGTCTGCTTGTTCGATTTCTTCTAAAGCTGTACTTGGCGGGGGGGGGGGGGGGGG